>CM034149.1:80708433-81308433 GCA_019776745.2 Taxus chinensis
GCTATCTAAAAGGTGGATTCTTTAGTAGGCCTAGAAAAGCTTTTTTTTTTCTTTCCAGGATAGGTGTGCATCCTTTAGGAAAGAGTTGAAGGCTAAAATTCATCAAGAAGTAGTTTTGAGGATCTAAGAACATATTGCAAGTTATTTAGGAATGTTAAGGAAATATTTGAATGTTTAGGAACAAGAACAGTGGAAGTGATTTTATAAGGTGCAAGGAGTAAGTAGTCTAAAAAGGTACCTGAGATTCAACAAATATTTATGGGATCTCCATGATGAGTCAAGAGAAAAAAAAATATACCATTGGAAATATACTTCTATCCTCTAAATGATGGATTTTTCACATTCTTCTCAAGACTCAGGAACTTCTCAAGGAAGCTCAGTTTGTGTATACTTACCTTATGGTCCCGAACACAAAAGTGGAATTTTTTGGAGGCATAATCAGGTCTTTAAAACCATCCAATTTATATTTAAATTATCTTGGGAGTCAAATTTATATAAAAAAATTTCTAAAAGGAGTTATTGGAACTCTAGGAAAAGTGATTTCAAGATTTGGGGACTTAGTCATTTTCACAGTTGGGTGGCTGGCACATTTTGGTATCCCAGTTGTCCCAAATATCCTAGGGAAAGTGAGGATATTGGGTACAGAAGGGACAAAAAAATGTTCTTCACCCCTCAGTTATTGTTTTTGGTCTCACATGTAACATTTTTTCTTACCGACAGGAGCTAAGATGTTGTGCTTACAAATTAGCTAAGTTTTTTCATCAAACCCATGGGTAAATTTTACTGTCCCTCAGACAATGGGGAAAGTGGCAAAAAAAATTATCCCCACCCTTGGCCCCTTCCCAAGTTCATCATGTGACCAAATCTTTTGTTACTCGGGTTCTTAAGTTTGTTTCTCTCACCTCCCTATCTCCTTAAATCCCGTTCCGCCACATGTCATGCTCAGAGTAGGAGAAAATTTTGATGTCCCAATTTTCCCTAGGATATTGAGGATATTGGGGACAAAAAAATGTGCTTGACCCCCATTCTTTTCAAATAAAATTTTTAACTAATTCTACATTGCTTCTTCTTGCTTCTTCCTTCCTGTGAACCAAAAGTGTTGCCAAAAAGTTTTGAAAATGAAATAATATTGTATCACCTCATTTTCACATATGAAATACATGATTTCTATTCCATGACACCAAAAACATGAAAATTCAATAGAGACTCAGTCAAAATTCACCCAAAATAGTCATATGCATCAATATTTGAAAAACTCGTATCTTGCAAATCGATGAAGGAAATTGGGTGAATTTTTCTCACTTGCTCTTCATCCCGTGCACCTTAAATAACACTATAACAACATAGTAGAGTAATGCCTAAGTTTTTAATGGCATCAAATTCTAGTTGTATGCCCTAGTGTTTTCTTTTGTAGTTTTTGGACATTCCAACAGGTGGATCGAGTTTAAATTTGGAGCATGAGGTCCCAAAAGAAAGACAGGTCTAGTGATGATATTTCTAAAAATAGGAATTACTTGGTTTCCTCACTTTATAATAATATAAACTTACTAAAAATGGAAATTCATCTCTGAATAGTGCACTCATAAAACAGTGAAAATGATAAACTATGCAATCCTTCACAAAATAGCATAAAAGTATTAAAAAGTAAAAAACAAAAGGCAACTATCTAACAAATATAATCATTTCAAAAATAAAAAAGCATCATCAAAAAAAATTATTTCATTATTTTAGAGGTTTAGAATTTTAAATTTGAGTCAAATAAGAAATATATCCCAAAATAACAAGTCCTAGTTCCACCATCTAAAAATAGAAAGTCTCTGTTTTGAGTGAAAAAAGTTGTATTATGCTCTATTTTCTATCATCTCATTACTTTTTAAAAGCTTCACAGGGTTTCCAGATGGTTTCATATTTCAGAAAAGTAAATTCATCCTTCACAGAGGTTTTGAGGCATCATTGTGATCATAGTAGCAAGGAAGAGCACCGCAGGGCGTAGCAGGTAAAACCTATGGGTATTATGCAAAAGAATTTTTTTGAAAAGAGTCAAGATATAAATTAAAATTCAAAATATGGGAGGTCATCGTAACTTTTCAATCAGATTAGAGCCATCGACACCTCCTTGGTGAGCTGGTTGAATGAGCTCAATGATCTAAGTAAACTAAGGTGAGTTGGGAGAGTTGGCCAAAGTGAGTTGATCTATTTCAGTGAGCTCAGTGAGTTGTTCAAAGTGAGTAGGTTGAGGTTGAGTATTGAAAGGATCTATCAAACAAAATTAATTCATCCTAGTGTCTAGGTATGTCTTCCCCAATGGAAAATCTCCCCCTTGATGATCAAGAGTTAGTTCCACAACAAGCTCCTGAAAGTGCTCTGGTGACCGACATTGTGTCAACTCATGAGGAGCCATTCCCATATAATTAATAAAATCATAGAGCCAAGGAAAACAAGTATTTTTATCATACCTGATCTTGAAGTAATCTCAGGAACTCTGAATTCCAAATGGAGGAAGAAGGCCCAGACAAGATCTCACTTTTTCAGTGGGATCTTAGGCAATCAATATGATGAAGTTTCTAGATATAAGAATGAAAATTTTATTGAGGACATGAATCTGTTTGAATATGAATTGACATGCATCTCATTGGGTGAAGCTTCACATGAGGGTGACTCTCATCTATTCAAGGAACCCTCTTATCACCTCCTTTCTCAAAATAAATAATACAAGCAAATAATTGTGCAATTGGAGGAACGGGTAAAAACTCTTAGTTCTTACATTCAAACCTTCTTAAACCCCACTCAAAATCTTCTTTTATAGTAGAATAAATTCATCGGATCATAATTTTTGATCATGAGGGGATCAAATAAGCAATATGATGCAAGGTATTGCTAATGAGAAGTGGATTGAGAAAATCATTGAATAAGGAAAAGCATTATTTCCAGAGGTCATCTCTCTCATCAAGTTCATTCTTTCAAAAAATTTGCAAGTAACGAAATAAAGGATGAGTTTATAAAAGAGGTAATTCATTTGGATGAGGTTTTCTTGTCAGTATCTGAGATGATCTCCTTTGACTTACACACTCTCGTGAGCAAGAATGTGTTTGTAATAACCATCAAGAATTTGTCTCAAGTTTGGATCCGCATCACGGATACGAGATATGGAATTATCAAGAATACAATCTCTGAGTTAGACTCTTATGGACAACATGCTTTCAAGATTGATGTAGAGCATAAAAACCCCTTCACATACTCAACAAAGTTAGTTTGAACCAATAAATCAATCAATCACTCTTAGCTTGTAAATTGCTTATTGTCACAACTCAAGAAACCTTTAATGCTTACAAATTGGATTTCAAATGCTCAAATTGACTTATGATAGCATTAAAAAATTCCTTTTATCCTCTAACAATGTTAATACACTCAATTAATCCATTGAAATCCCAATAATTGGTTCATTTAGTCTCTTTTGTGAAAATTACTTTTCTTGTCTCTCAAGAACAAGGCTTGAGGTGAATTATGAGTTAGAGCATTCTACAAATCACACAATCAAACCTCAAGATTAAGGCTTGATGTGAGTTATGATTTATATCATTCTACAAATCACACAATCAAACCCAAATCATTTTTTGACACCCTTTTCTAATACATAAGTGTGGGAAAACGTGTTTATCACAATCCTCAATAAAATTTCCCTATTCGTTACAATCTCCTTTCTAAGCCTATCTCTCTCAATTAACCCTACCCCAAAACTAAAATAAGTATAACTTATGAGTAGATGGATTATTCTCTAATATAATTAGTTGTTCAAATACCCATTTGGAAGTTAGGCCTCTATGTAAAATTTTAGGTATCTCTTTTTTTGCAATAAATGCTTGAATTTCACAATAATAGGATACAAATTAGATCTTTGTTGATGGGTACAATGCTGAAATAGTTTCGTCGCCTTTATTTTTATCTAGGGAAATCTCAATGAAAATTTCTTCATAAATTTTATGGAAGGAGGTCTAAATATTTTTACTTATCAATTTGGAACAATATTAATGAGTTTTATTCCTTCAACAGAAAATTGTCCTTAACACCCTATAAGGGTTTCTTTGAGAACCCGAGGGATATATTTTAGTTATAAAAACACTTAATATCTATTCTATATATAAAACTCACTTGTAAATATTTTGTGCCACATTAATCAAGCTTCAAGACTTACCACTAAATATTATCACCTTGTTAATGATGAATTTTGACTCAACTACCATGGAAATAGGGGACTTCTTAGTATTTGGTGTCTTCCTTAGTGATTCAATTCCTTCTTTATCATGTACACCCCTAGTAAGTAGTAGATAAGTCTCTTATTGCTTTTTAAATTGACTATGCTCATGATTTATACCTCTATGCAAGATCCCTTCAATGGATACCAAAGCATATGCTAATTGTGTTATAAAATAGTCTTGTTTCACCTGATTTCTTAGTTTTTCTGAGAAGTACTTAACGAAACAGATAAGGTAAAGGTGGTAAGAGGAATACCTGTTTTTGGGATGGTTGAAGGTTGTATGCACACGTATCTGAATTCTGAATCAAAGTGATTGTGAGACCTTCCTTTTGGCTAGGAGGAACTACCTGTATAAGAACCAAAACAAGACCACCAAAGAGAGTTAAACAATATATACAGTGGACTACCTAGCATGTGCTAGATCCTGGAAGTGTGATACTTTCTAGAGGGTTGTCAATCCATTGTTCAAAACAATTCAATGCTGAAATAAAGTAAATATTGTCCTACTGTAGTTTAATATGATTTAGGCATCTCATAAAAATGCAATAGGATAGATCTAATCTAACAGGCTAGGCTAGAAGGAGATCCAGAGGTCAAGTAGGTTGGTTATAGGTGAATCTGAGCTAACAGGCTAGGTTAGATACAGATATGAAGGTCAAATAGGTGTTCAAGTGGGTATATGTCAGAACCAAGGTTGTTATTCTGGTCAGAAATCAGGTGACACAGAGATCAACCACGGTTCTTACTGGAACTGATGATGGTTTTACTGTAACTGGTGACAGTTAGAGAGAACCGACGATGGTTAAGTCGGGGCTGGTGGAATCACATAGTCTAGGTTTTTGGAGTTTTGGGGTGAAAGTGGAGTGGATAGCAAGACATGAATTGATCACAGAGGGGGTGTAGATATGTTGTGAAGGTCTGAGATTACTGAGGAGGTCAAAATATGAAATTGGGCCAAGTATTAAGATGATTAGGTATGGAAGGTGGCTGTAGCTAGAGAGAGGGAATGGACATAGAGTAAAAGACTAGGTTCCTTTACCACAAAGACTACAGATGATGATCAGAAAATGAAATAGATGGAAGGAGGATACTTACTCTTCTGTGAGGTACAGTCTGAAGAATAATGAAGAAGTTGCTATGTTGGATAATGCTGGGAAGAAAGTTTAACTATTGTGCCAGTGTATTTGGTTGCCTTTGTTGATCAGCAAATCAATCTTCGTTCTGTTGCTCGTCTAAGAGATCAAATTCGAGATCAGAAGTCTTCCAACAACAACAACAACCCATATTACAAAGCTATAGATGGGTCTAAATAGGCCATTTGGTCCATTTCGGTATAACCAGCATCGGTTTAGGGTGAACCGACATTGGTTTAGGGTAAACCGACATTAGTTTGGGTGAGATATCTTGGGTTGTTTAAAAGTTTCCTGGGAAGTTGTTCCACCATTTGATAAGGGTCTCTTCTTTTTCTCAAGGTGAAAACTGACCTTAGGAGGCTTTTAAATGTGAGGTGAGGGGATGGGTCTAATGTTAGGTTGTATTTAGGCCATTGGTTTAGGGTTTAGGTTAATGGGTCAAATGATGGGGGTGGTTAGGTGAGGTGTATTTAATAAAGGAAATTATATTAAATAGATGTGTGAGGGTAGTGAATTAATTTAATGTGAATAATTAAATTAATGTGTGTGTGGGTAAAAGGTCATTAACTTAATTAAAATAATTAAATTAATATGTATGGAGGTAAATGGCATTAATTTAATTAAAGTAATTAAATTAAAATGTGTGGGGTGCAGGAGGTAGGTGATAAGGTGTTGAGGATGAGGAAGTGATTATAGGGCTATGCTAGGGGACCAAGGTGATTACGACACAATTTTGGTGTCTACATTTTGCCCCTTTTTGTTGTGTAGCTTGTATTGGTAAGTGGTGTGAACAAGAATAGAGTGTGGTTTCCCCAAGTGGGAATGAGGGTGATCCCCCTCAAACCAGGAACTGATGAGGTGGCAGAGCACATTGGAAAGTGGTTTGATAAAAGTGGATGTGAAGAAGAATAGTGAAAAATGGGGAAAGGAGTAAAGGGAAAATCGGGCATATAGGTAAACGGGTAAACGGGCCAAGGTCAAAGGTAGTGGCAGTTGAATGCACACACACGTATAAACTATGACACGGTACCAGGTTGAAGATCTTGCAAATCTACATCGTCTAAGGTCGATAGGTTTATCCAAACAAGGTTGAAGTGAATCCAGTATCCAAGGTATAGGATAAGGTTAGGAAGCACAACGTAGGTTAGGTGCAGGAACGTTTAGGTATGTTCCAGTACACCAAAGGTAGGGTCAGGATAAATGGTCACGGCAATAGGCTAGGTAAGGTCATTAGGTCAAACAACACAGGTAACAGTGTCACAAGGTATAGCGAACACATGAGATCAAAGGTCACAAGGTATATAAGAGAGAGGTTGTCCAGGTCCAGGTAGGTGTAAAATAATGAGGCTTCAACAAGTGACGAGGTGAGGTTAAAGAAGGGGGAGGGCCAGCACGGAAGGCAAAGTGGTCCAGGTAGATAGATCACAGCACAGGTAAGGCTGAGGTAGGGGTAAAATAAGGAGACACCAATTGGCTAACGAGGTGAGGTTAAAGAAGGTGGAGGGCCAGAGAAGAAGGTAAAGTGGTCCAGGTAGGTGTAGGGGAGGTAAAAGAAAAAGGAGGTAAGGAAAATGAGGTCAATGTGAGGACAATGAGTAGGCAGGGTAACCGACAGTGGTCAGTATGAACCGATGATGGTGGAGAGGAACTGACGATGGTTGTCTAGGGCATCAGACTGACATCGGTCAAGGGTTAACCGACGTCGGTTGAGTCAGGTAGGGTATAAAAAGTGGAAAACCTGTGTTTTAAAATTCATTTGTGCATTGTTAAGGAGAAGAAAAGGACAAAAAGAGAGAAAAGAGGAAGAGGTCAAAAGAGTACGGTAGAGAGATTGGTTGGCGAGCCACATAGGCAAGATTGATTGGGAAAGAGGTGGGGCCACGAGATCAGATCGAGCGAGGTGATTGGTGGAGAGAGTTGGAGGTCATTTGAGGATGGCAGAGGCTGGAGAGGGATCGAGAGGAGTGGCGCGGAGGCCAGAGGTTCCACCACGATGGTGGCAGCGGGATCAAGTAGGATTTGAACCTTTGTTTTTGATTGTTTGGTTAATTTGGTAAAAATATAAAAAATGTGAAAAATGGGGATTGTAGGGGGGGAGAAATGCTAAAATAAGGGGAAAAAGGGGGTAATGGGAATGGGGAAGGGTAGGGGTAGGGAAAAAGGGTAATGTAGGAATAATTAGGGGTGTAAGGAGGGATTTGGGTGGGTAGAATAACTAGGAAGGGAAAAATTAGGGTTGGGAAGTCGGGGCGGGTGGCACGACAGTGACCGACGTCGGTCGACTTGTGGCCGATGTCGGTGGGTAGAGACTGGTATTGGTCACAAGAACAGTGACTGTGGTCAATGCCGGTCAAAGGGAGACCATGGTTGGTCAGGGATAACTGGGGTGGATTGGTTTGGGTAGGTTTCGAGGGTTGATAGGTAGGTTAATGGGTTTGGGTTAACCTAATGGGTAAGTAGGTAGGGGACCAAAAAGTAGGTTAGGTGGGGAAGGGTTAGGTGAAAGGGGGTAGGGTAGTTAAGGGTAGGTTAGGGTGAGTAAAGTAGGTTTGGGTAGGTGGGGAAGGGTTAGAGGGTGGTTTTGGGTGAGGGTAGGGTAGATAGTGGGTTCGGGTGGATGGGTTTGGGTAGGTTTGGGTGAGGGTTAGGGTAGATAGGTTTAGGGTGGATGGGTAGATAGTTTTGGGTATGGGTTTGGGTTAGGGTAGATGGGTTGGGTAGGTTTAGGTGAGGTTAGGTTTGGGTAGATAGATGGTTTGGGTAGATGGGTTTGGGCAGGTTTGAGTGAGTTACAAGGCTAACGGGATGGGGGTGGGGAAAGAGATTAGGTCGGGATGTGGGGTAAAATAAGGTAAGTTGGGAAGGTGTACTAATACATTGTTTTTGTGGGATGCAAGGCCGAGATGAGCTGTGGATGAGGGCTTGGGTGCCACCCTTGTTATTGATAGTACGGGTGAGCACGACATAGGTGGAGTGGCAGCATGTTGCAGAGGTGGGATTGATAGGGGTGAGGTGCTACCGGCATGTAGTCTGGGAGGCGAGTCTTATGGTTTCCCTCATCGATAGATGGGACTCGGTGACCAAAACCTTCCATTTTCCAATGGGTGAGATGACGATCACCCTGGAGGACATCTACAGGATCCTGTAGTTGCCCATATTGGGGGCCCGGGTTTATTCCATCTCTTCAAGAGGTGTCTGAGGAGCTACTAGCACCTGTTTTTGGTGAGGGTGTAGCAGATCTAATGTTCCATATCACTAGCATGAGCTATGGAGTGATGTATAGAGCTCATCTAGAGGAGATGAGGTTAGTTGTACTCTTGATGGAGGCAGTGTGCTGCTTCACACTACCGGATGCAGAGGGGGGAGATTCCCAAGGTCATTGATGGGAGTCCTCCATGACATGATGATACAACGGACACGGTTCGCATGGGCACCTGCATTGCTGATGTAGGTGTATAGAGAGCTATGGGCCTACGGGTGACTGCGGAGGTTCAACATCTGTTGTGTCATACTACTACATTGTTGGGCTTATGAGCACATTGTTTGTGTTCGACCAGTGGGGATGCTCTGGGTAGATGCATTCCCATGGAGAGTTTTGAGAGTGGGGTACAGGTGGTGGGTACCAGCCATGGGAGAGGCCTGAGGTGCCAGAGCTACTCATGATGTAGCTTATTACAGGAGGTTATTGGAGGGCCTGTCTGGGGTGGATGTCATTTAGAGGCCATATGTGGGCTTCCCGCATATAGACAGATGGCCACGGAGCTAGCTGGGCTACAGATACATCTGTGGATAGAGGGGAGGAGAGCGGGAGAGCATGAGTGGATACCCATAGAGTGGGTTAGATGCCATTTTGGATTAGTCCAGGGTGTACCACCTTCGTTCCCGCAGTACATGAGAGATGATGTGGAGAGACCTATGTCTCCACCATGACCCATAGTGTCGACTAGGCAAGAGGAGCAACCAGTAGATACACATATTGATGATGTTGGGGTTACATATGGGTATAGGTGGTGGTGAGCAACACACTGAGAGTTGTACCACCAAGGCCAGTGCAGCCAGACTTAGCCACCATCACAGTTTAGAGGGACCCCCTACAGGGGCAGGTGGCTACTTTAGTGATGCAGTTTGGGATCATGGAAGGGAAACTCATAGGTTCAAAGGCACAGGTTGCCATCATATAGGCCCAGATAGTGACACTGCAGGCTCAAGCAGGGTAGGGATAGGTACCTGTGTAGGCGGAGGTAGGGGGAGATGGAGATGGAGAGGAGGTAGGTGGAGATGGAGGGGAGATAACCACTCTACAGGCATAGGTGCAGGCTTTACAGGGCCAGTTGGCCACAGTGTAGGGGTAGGTTACGGGTCTAAAGGGCCAGCTGACAGTAGCACAGGCATCAATTACTACCCTATAGGCCCAGATACAAGCACAAGCATAGATTCCAGGGCCGACTCAGGCTCTAGTACCAGCACAGGGCTCAGTGTAGGTTCAGGGACAGGGTCCCATTGTACAGGTACCCACGCAGGTAGAACAGACCCATGGCATCTCCACAAGATAGTGCCCATGGCTAGGTTCAGAGATGCCCTAGGAGAGGCACGGTATTACCAGGATCATTTGTTAGCTGTCGGGCTAGATGTGCCCTCTTATGCTGAGTACAGAGCACAACAGGCCTCTAGTGAGAGGACCAGATCCCGCACTCATAGTGTGGAGAGTATAGGGGGTCGGTGAGCCCATGGACAAGGTCATGGTGAGGCCACTAGTGTACAGAGGCTAGCCCTAGGTGAGGGGCCATCAACAGGAAGTGAGGCTGGTTCCGAGTGCTAGATAGTTGCGACAGAGGGATCAGGAGAGACATAGGTACAGGGAGCATTCCCCAACATCATATGGGGAGATGATTGACCTATTATGGACTGGCCTGTGTGTCGATTCATTTTTGTATGTATTATATATGAGACCGGCCTGCGTGCCAAAGAGATTTTGTATTTATTATTTTTTTGTACATGATACTGGCCTGTGAGCCGAAGATATTTTTGTATTGGATAGCGGCCTACAAGCCAGCGATGTATGAGAGACACATGTATTTTTGAGATGAGTGTATAGTATATGATACACTGAGATGTATATGAGGAGATATATGAGGTTCATTTGATTATGTGTTCTGATGTGTATTGTATAGTACTTTATGATGACATGGATGTATTAGGTGAGTTAGGCATGACAGAGTCAAGTCAGTTTAGGCATGGATCGAGTCGGTATAGGCATGGATCGAGTTAGGTCGGTATAGGCATGGGAATCAGGAGTACAGGCATGGATCAAGTTAGATCAGTTTAGGCATGGTGGAGTCAGGTCGGTATAGGCATGGATCGAGTTAGGTCAGTTAAGGCATGGTGGAGTTGGGTTGGTTTAGGCATGGATTGAGTCAGGTTGGTATAGGCATGGATCAAGTCAGGCTGGTTTAGGCATGGTGGAGTCAGGTTGGTTTAGGCATGGATTGAGTCAGGTTGGTTTAGGCATGGATTGAGTCAGGTTGGTTTAGGCATGGTGTTCATTTTGGTATTTTGGTAACAAATGGCAATATAAATGCATGAGATGGTGTAAAATGTGGAAAATGTTGGTTATGTATGAAAATGTGAAATAATATAAGTGATAAAAGTTATGTGGTATATGGTTTAGATGTCAAGGTTTAGTTATGAATGGGCAATCAAAAAGAAAAAAGGGGGGGAAATGGTTGGGGTAAAAGGTGGCCGAGCTAACCTTCTAGGGCCCCATGCCCTAGAATTGCTACCTACATAGTCCCAGTGAAAAGGGACCTCAAACCAATGTAGTTCTCCCATAAGCTAGGGAATAATATTAGAAGATAGAAGAATAGGTAGTGAGGTTGATAGTTAGGTTGGATTCGAGGTCATAGGTATGATTAAGTCAAGGTCAATTAGGTTAGGTGGAATATAGGTAGATAGGTATGGGTGATTTTAGGTCAATAGGTAGTGTTGATTCCAGGCCATAGGTATGATTAGGTCAAGGTCAATTAGGTTAGGTGGAATATAGGTAGATAGGTATGGGTGATTTTAGGTCGACAAGTATTGTTGATTTCAGGCCATAGGTATGATTAGGTCAAGGTTGATTAGGTTAGGTGGAATATAGGTAGATAGGTATGGGTGATTTTAGGTCGATAGGTAGTGTTGATTCCAGGCCATAGGTATGATTAGGTCAAGGTTGATTAGGTTAGGTTCTAGGTAGATAGGTAGGTGATTTTAGGTCGATAGGTAGTGTTGATTCAGATATGAGTAGGTTAGAAGAATATAGGTAGTGTATGGTTTGATAGTCAATAGGTATTGTTGATTCTAGGCCATATGTATGATTAGGTCAAGGTTGATTAGGTTAGGTGGAATATAGGTAGATAGGTATGGGTGATTTTAGGTTGATAGGTAGTGTTGATTCCAAGCCATAGGTATGATTAGGTCAAGGTCAATTAGGTTAGGTGGAATATAGGTAGATAGGTATGGCTGATTTTAGGTCGATAGGTGTGTTGATTAGGCCATAGGTATGAGGTCAAGGGAGAAGAAAATCCCAAAAGATAGGTGTCGAGGCTCCAATCCTATATAGGAGGATCAAAATTTAATGAAGAAGAGAAAATATAAGAGGGGGCAAGAAAGCCACCAAATAGGTAAGGATCAAAACATATGAAACACATCTACAGATAGGCTAGTGAACGTAAGACCCTAAAGACATTACATGATTGATTACTCTAAAGGTGAAGAATAGTCACAGAATCACCAAATGTCGTAGGTTCAGTAGGTCCCTTGAGGACAGTATGAGGTGAAAAGACAATGGGTAAGGAGGTGAAGGTAATTGGGTCATAAAATGGGAAGTAAAATGCCTTGGGCAACAGAGCCAAGATCACAATAGGCAAGTCCATGATGAAAAAGGTTACTTTTCTTTTTCTTTTTCTTTTGACTTTTTAGATAGACTGATCGATGTGGGAAGTCTATATGGGATGATTATATGTCTCCTTGAGGTCTTCGCGAAGCTGATCGATGCAGAAAGCTTCTGAATTTTGATTTTTGAGAAAAAATAGTCCTCTTTTTGGAAAGACTATGTAGAGAGTTGTGAGCTTTTTATAGCTATCCTTCGAGGGATCAGTCTACTTATAGTGATAATTGAAAGCAGAAGATGTCCTTTTGAGGGATTCCTCTTTTATATTGGAAGTTTGACTCAAGAAATTAATCCCTTATATTGGAAGATGTCCTTCTGAGGGATTCATCTTTTTTTTTTGCTTTTAAGTCATGGACGAGACTATAATGAAGCATTTGGTTCTTGTTGAGAAGGCAAGGGTGAATGACCATGGGATCTCATCTAAAATAAGATGAAAATTATCCATGAGAATCATGCCATGTGTAGAGCCATGGTGCACATATTTAAGATAAGGAAAAAGGGTGACGGGTAATCACATGATTCTTGTTTAGTCGTTGGAGATGAGGGGCAGAAAAAAGAAAGGTAAATGGAACTCAAGGGATGAGCATGAACTAGATAAATAGTGATGTAGGACTAGAAGTCAACAATAGAATGGTCGAAGATGCAAGGCATTGAGGGGCTCAGGTTTGGGCTTACCATCAAGTGAAGACAAGCGATAAGCACCTGATCCATAGTCATGGGTCACGATGTATGGTCCAAGCCAATTAGGAGCAAATTTGCCCCATTTTCTTTTTTCTGCTTTGGTTACGTGTTGATTTTCCTTGAGGATGAGATCACCAACCTTGAAGGTGCGTTCATGGACATGTTTTTCATAGGCATGCTTGATGCATTTTTGGTAGACTTGGAGATGGTCGAGGGCATGAAGATGATGCATTCATCTAATAACTCAAGTTGTGCTAAACGGTCTTGGTGAAATTCATCATCAGTAAGCATATCTTGAAGAGAGATACAAAGAGATGGGATCTAAACTTCGAGAGGCAAAAAAACCTTGGTACCATAGACTAGAGAAAAGGGAGTGGCAGCGGTGGAGGTGTGAATACTAGTACGGTATGCCCAAAGAGTGAAAGGAATGTGCATATGCCAATCCTTCCCAGTATCGTTAACCACTTTCATGAGAATTTTGTTTAGGGTTTTGTTGGTGGATTCAGCTTGGCCATTGGTTTATGGGTAATATGGTGAGGAGAAGCTAAGCTGGATACCAAAGGTGTCATAAAGTTTCCATAGAGTTTTGTTTTTGAATTGTTTTCCATTATCAGTGATAAGGCGATGTGGAACACTGAAGCAACAAATAATGTGATGATTGATGAACTCACATATTTTCTCAGCTTTAGTGGAGATGAGGGGTATGGATTCAACCCATTTGGTGTAATATTTGGTAGTGGTGATGATCCATTGATGTCTTAGGGAAGAGTGAGGATTGATCTCTCTGACAAGATCCAAACCCCATTGAGAGAAGGGCCAAAGGTCACGAGCGACCTTTAAGCCATAACTAGGTGTATGATGAAGATTGGCATGTTGTTGGCATTTTACACAATGCTTAACGTAGTCACAATAATCATGATTGAGGGTCGGCCAATAATATCCTACACGAAGAATGTGTTTAGCAACAGCCAAGGCCACTAAAGTGACCTCCACATATGCCATCATGAACTTCGTTAATGGTATAGGGGATTTCAGAGATGGTAAGGCATCACAAGAGGATACCATCAAAGCCACGTTTATAGAGGAGGACACCCATGATGACATAACGAGAGGCCTTTTTGAGAAAGGCACATTGTCCATTACGTGTGAGATCAGGAGGCAATATAGAAAGGGAAAGGTAGTCCGCAAGCTACCTATACCAAAGGTCTTGTATGTTTAGTGAGGTAGTTTGGATGAGCTTAACACAACAAGATTTATAAGAAGGTCTCAGTATGTATTTTATGGTAACAAAGATGTCTGAATCATTAGGTGAAGCGGGTATTTGGGAAGCGAGGTAGGTCATGGTATCCGTGAATTTATTGGTGGATTGCGGAACAGCTTGAATTTTATAGCGGTTAAAGGTAGTCAACATGATGCCAACATAACGTTTGTATTATTGAAGTGTTTCATTATGACACTGATAAACACCATTAACTTGGTTTACTACCAGTTGAGAATCACCAAAGATATTAATGGACTTAACCTCTAAGGCATAGGCAGTTATGAGACCCAATACGAGTGCTTCATATTCAACGATATTGTTGGTGCATTCAAAGTCAAGTTTAAATGATAAGGGCATGGGCTCACCATCAAGAGGAATGAGGATAATGCTTGCACCACCCCCATGCTAACATTTGGAACCGTCGAAGAATAAGGTCATTTGGTAAGGGTCATCATCCAAAGAGAGGTTAATAATGGATTCATCAAGGAAATCAAAATTCAAAGATTGATTCCCAGAAAGAGGCACATCAGTGAGCTGGTCAGAAATGGCCTGGTCCTTGATAGATTTTTGGTGGATGAATTCAAGGTATAGGTCAGCAAGAAGCATGACCTAATGTGCGGCATGCTGATTTTGGTAAGTTTTAGCGTAGATGAAGTGTAAGGGGTCAGTGTTGGTCACAACATAGGTTTTGTGGTTGAGTAGGTAATGGTGAAGTTTGGTGGCGACAAAAACTAATGCTAAGCGAATTTTTTCAGGGTGAGTGTATCAGGTTTCATAGTCCAGAAGGGTATGGCTTATGTAATAAACTGCCTGCTCCCTATGTTGTTCATCATGATGAGCAAGCATAACCCCTAAAGAGTGATCAGTAGCAGAGATGTATAGGTAGAAGGGTTGGTCATCTTTAAGTGGAATAAGTACAAGTGGTTGGAGAAGGTAATTTTTTAAGGCCTCAAAAGCTTTATGGTATTCGTCATCCCATTTGAAAGAGACCTCCTTTTTGAGAAGGTGATGAAATGGTTGACAACTGTCAGAGAGTTGGGAAATAAAATAGTGAATGGATTGTAATTTACCTTACAGGCTACAGAGTTGTTTAAGGTTAGTGGGTGGAGGAATTTCCAAAATTTCCTTGACTTTAGCAGAGTCAACTTCTATACCACGTAAACAAATGATAAATCCCAGGAGCTTTCCTAAGAGAACCGCAAAGATGCACTTTTTAGGCTGAAGGTGAATGCAATATTTAATGAGGTCGTAAAAGATGGTTTTGAGGATGGCGAGGTGCTCGGTGCTCGGTGCAACATTTAGATTTGGCCAAGAGATCATCCACGTAATCTTCTAATATGTGATGCATGATATCATGGAAGATGTAAGTTATAACACGCTAATATATAGCACCAACGTTTTTAAGGAAAAAAGGCATGACTCGATAGCATAAGGTCCCCTAAGGGGTAATAAATGTGGTTTTGTGCTGATCATCTAGAGCAAGCAATATTTGGTTATAGCCCGAGAAACCATCCATAAGTGATAGCATCTCATGGCCAGTGGTAAGGTCAACCAACTAGTCAATACCAGGCAAAGGAAAATCATCTTTAGGGTAGGCAAGGTTGAGATCATGGAAATTGGTGCAAATGCAAAGTCCCTTTATCGCCTTAGTGACAGGGATAATTTTAGAAATCCATTGGGGGTAGTCGATGGGTAAGATAAAGGAAACTGAGAGAAGGCGTTGAAGTTCTTCTTTGACAAGAAGAGCAATGTGAGGGTGCATTTTCCTCAACTTTTGTTTTACGGGTTTGGCATTAGGAATGGTTACAATATTGTGGACCACAATAGTGGGATCAATGCTAGGCATGTCAACATAGGACCAAGTGAAAGCATGGCTATGATTTTTAAGAAAAGAAGTGAGGGCTTCCTATTTAGCAGCATCCAGAGATTGGCCGATCTTGAGAATGTGGGGGTCGTCCTGAGTGTGGATGTTGAATTCGATAGTCAATTCATTCAACATTGTTTGCATCTCAGAAGGTAATGACCAGTGAATATAAGAGTCTTCAACACCAAGGTAGGTGAGTATGGATTCATCATCCTGACATTGAACGACATTAATAGGAGTATCATCCCCTATCATGTCAGGATACAAGAAAGGAAGAGAGGAAGGAGCCTGACCATCATGGTGATAGGTCAAAGGCCCCAAAGAAATGGTATTTATGGAAAAAAAAAAGGTAGGAGGGATAGATTCAAGATCCATCAACTTCGTTAGTGAAGGTGGTGAAGGTGGGCTAGGTGGATAAGGTGGAGAGGATTCAATGTCTTTAATGAGTTCAATACGGAGCTTTTTGGCAGGTAGTTCGGTAAAATCGATTCCACTATGATCATTGTGATTATGCATGGTACATGAAATAATGGTGTGATGACCTTGTTCATAAAGGCCAAAACTGAAACCCTTACAGGCACAACGGTGTAGGAAAGTGTGAGCAAAGCTGCGGCTGGTAAAGGACTGAAGGTCAGCCAAAAAGGGTCGAGTGTGTGATAGTGGTTTGGGAGTGTAAGTGGAAATATCAAGTCCCCCATTGGTAAGATGGGTACAGAGGTGGGGAGGACCATAAAGGAGACACTTTCCTATGCAATGATCCTAGTGAGGATGCTAGTGAAGGTTTCCATACTCTTGTAGAGTAAGGAATGTATTGACATTGTATAGGCGATACTCCCCCATAGTGAGGCATTAAAAAACACCTTCCAAGGGATCAATGGTTGATATATTGGTGGTTGGAATGGAGGAAGCATTAGAAGTTAGATTGGCGAAGGTGTCAATCAGTTGGGAAGCTGATGTGTGACTGGTAGTTGCGACCGCAGCTGTGGGAATAGAAGATTTAGGAGAAGGTGAGGTTGTAACGGCACTGGTGGACGGGGTTGTATGTGATGAAGATGTAGGCAAGGAGGTAGATGCCTTAACAGGTACAAGGACATCATTGGGTCGGTAAAGCATGTTGTAGGTTTTGAAAGGTGATGGGTTAGTTGGAATGTTATAGGAACGCCCTTTATGTTCAAACTTTACACATCAGTGTAAAGTAGAAGGAACACAACCCATGGCATGAATCAAGGGTCTGCGGAGTAATAAATTGTATTGAAACTCCCCTTCCAACATGTAGAATAGCTCGGGAATAGTACGGGGACCCACACGAATGTGGAGGATGATAGTGCCGAGTGTAGAGGTGATAGCACCATTGAATGAACGCAACATGACTGGATGTTTATACATGTAGTTGTTGGGTATGTGCATTTGTTCGAATGCGTGAGAGGAGATGATGTTAATGCTAATGCCCCCATCGATCATAACACATCAGATGCATATATTATTGATATGGATGGAGATGAAAAGTGTAGGATCTGGGTCATCGGTTTAGTGGGGGATAATTTCATCATCCGAGAAACTAAGGATAGCATCTTAGTGAACAAGTAGAGGTGATGAGGTAGATGGCAATTTGGTGAGAGAAGTGATATGATGATGTGTGATAATAGATGCTACAGGTGTGGGGTCATTAGGTAAAACCTCAATAGATTAAAGGACCTCCATGAGAGCTTGAGGATGTGACTCCGAGGTTTGGATGAGCTTGTATAATGACATTTTGAGGGGAGATTGGTGTAGTTGTTTGAGCATGGTGTGATGTGTGACGCCATGAGAAATGGGGGACGTGGGGCCACGGATAGTTATTTTAGGTATGGGTGTGGATGGTATGTTGGGTATAGGATTAGTTGCTAGGTCAGATGTTTTTTCTTTTCCCTTTTACGCACGTGTAGTGACGTGTACCATGTTGATTTGAGGGAAGTTGACAAATGGAGAAGGTGTAGGGTAAGTGGTATAATGACACGACGGGCAAAAACCTACTAGAGGAGAAAAACCCTGTGAGGTGAGTTGGGTGTAATGACATTTAGGTGGAGGTGTGGTAATTTCTCTAATGCGAACCATGTTAATTTTGAATTTCAGAGATGGAAAGGAGGGTCGTGGTGGTGAAGATGGAGGTTGTGGTATAGGCGTAAGAGGAAGATGTGAAGAAGATAGTGAGGGTGAAATAGGCTCATCATCCAGGAGGTCATCGTCATCAAATTTGGGGTCAGAAGGACATAATTGAATGAGGGAATCCTTTAGACCCTTACAATTCTCAACATCATGTCCTGGCACACGATGGTAAGTGCAAATTTTAGTATCATCAAAACCTTCCGACCTAGGTTTAAGAGGGTCATAAGTTCTAAGAGGAGGGAGTGTGATAGTAGAGATTTCGAGGAGGTAAGCCAAGATGGTGGCATATGATCCGACTAGTGGATCACAATGCAAAGTGAAAGTAGGTTTGGTTGGAAGATTGGGTGGTTGTGGTGGTTGTTGAGGTAATGTAGTCTTGGATTTGGTTTGTACTTTCTTTGGTGTAGGTGCAGCAGCAGAAAGAGGGGTGGGTTTAACCACCTCTTCAGAAATTAATGGTTTTTTTTTAATTTTTGGTGCTTTTTCTTAGGTAGAGGTGTAGGGGGAACACGTGATGTAGATGGAAAGGTAGATGGTGGGAGAGGACAAGTGACCCAAGGGGACAACTGAGGTGCAACGGTAGGTGTTGGTCGAAGTCGAGAGAGAGGTAGAGGTGAGGTGGAAGAAAATGTCATAGGTAGTGAAGGATGTATAGAAGGTAATGGTGGTATAGGAGGCAAAGAAATTATAGATGGTGATGAAGGATGCAAGGTTCACCTAGGTAGAGCTACAGGCTATGGTAAAGGGGTCAAGGGAATTTTAGGTTTACCCCTGGAGAAAGTAGATTTTGTTAAGGTAGAGGGGTGAGGTCCCAAGATGGATGGTAGGGGTGAAGGTGATAAAGGTGTAGTTGGTGAGGTCAGTGTATACAGATTAGAAGGTTGGATTTTTCATTTAGGTTGAGGGATTGGTTCAATAGGTATATGGGAAGCTGTGGTCAAGTGTATCCTGATAGGAGGATGTGAAACATTTGATATAGGTGTGACGCCTAGAACACTGATGGGTTTAGATACAAGAGATGATGTTGGAACATGTTAGCTAGCAAGTAGAGGGGCAAGTATAGATGAGGATGATGCAATGGAATATGTATCAAGAGTTATGTTCATGTGCAGTTTGGGTTATTGAAACATCTTTGGATAAATGGTAGAAGTTTCAATGGAAGATGATTGCATTTGGTTCAGGACCAAGAGTAAGAGATACCCCTAAAGTAAAGATCTATCAACATAGTCCAAGCGGTCGGCCAAATGTGAGAATGACACTATGGTAGATGAGGTAGATGTGGAGCATGTGGGGATTCCCATAAAATGTGTCTGAGAAATAGAGAATTCACTAGCTTCATCCTCTGTAGGTAAGAGAGCCGAAAGTAGGTTTGTATGATCTTAGGTAGCTGATGGAGAATGTTTACCGAGCGGTAACGGAAAATCTATTGGATTATGAATAGGTGGAGAAGATGATGGGTACTCCTCTATGGGTGGAGGTACAATTGGTAGTGGCTCACTGGGTAGGGAAGCTAAAGGGGAAATGATATCGGTGTTAACAAGAGACACCTCTGTAATTTTACGGGGAGGTGAAGGGATTTCTGCTATGGTAGAGGAATGGGTAGAGGATTTTGGGCTAGGATTTCCTCAATGGAGGGAATAGGAGATATTTGGGAAACAAGTGGTAAGTCAGTAAAGATAACGTGTACCTCATGTGTATTACTTTCATTGTGTGAGACATTACTAGTTTGATCATTAGATGGGGAATGGTTAGGGAATGGTTTCTTGAAAATATGAAGGTCTTGATTTAAAGGTGCATTAAGGTTATCGAGGACTAACTCGCCACTCTCGAGCATTCCCTGAACAATGTTTTTAAAGGTGATACAATTGTTGTCACTGTGATTATTTATACAGTGATAGTTACAGTAGTCATTTTCCTTGTACCAACCTGGTATGGGGTGAGAGGGGTCAAAACTAGTATGTGGTTTGATAGGAGGAAGGGTGATGGCATTAGCTTTAATAAGCTTTTCTAAAATAGATGAATATGGTTCCCCAATTGAGGTGTATTTCTTTTGTTCTCGTTTAAATTGGAAGGCTTGGACTGGTGACAGATTGGATGATGGTTTAGCATGATTGGATGGATGGGTAAGGCCAGCCCTAAGTACCACTACGTTGGCAGTTCCCTTGGCTTTGGAATAACTCATCTGAGGTTTCGAGGAAGAGGAAGTTGTTGTTACAAATCAGCAGCACCCCCTGGATGCTAATCAGATTTCTAGTTTGATCATACTAGCATCCAATGTGATTGCACAACATTGAATCCTTTCCCCAAGTGTGGGACTTGAAAAATAAGAAAGGAATCTCTAGATTAGAGGCTGGTTCCTCAACTCCTCTGATCAGCTATTTTACTTGCACAATTTGCAGAGGTTTAAACTCCTAAATCTACTCTAAATTCCAAAGGGACAAGGATAGAAAATGCAAAAAAGAAAGAACTAATGATAATAGGTGATGCACCAAAGGAGTTGTAGACACCTGATGCTGCATGAAATACACAATCCATAAGGAAACATAGCACAAAACATGCACAAATGCTCAAGAAAGTAATGATAGATATATGAAAGGATTGAGGGATTTTAATCATAGAACATATATCAACATCTCAGATCCAATACAATACATTACAGTGATCCAGAGGTAAGAAAAGGTGCTACATTACATGGAAAGGTAAAATTTCTTCACAAATTCTGCCAAGGAGGAAGAAAAAGGAAGTTGTAGAGCTGAAAAAGTGTCTCCCCTTTCAAAATGAACTCATTCTGGATTTTACAGTGCAAACCACGACCCCAGGAGAGAGAAACGCGGGAAAAAGTGCAAGGGGTTCAACCATTTACCAAAATGCCATCAAAACAGCATGGGCACCCTGACAGACCTATTCCCTGACATTTTTAACCATGCTGGGAGAGAATGCGAGCCATTCTTCATTAAAAACGGTGGTTGAAACGTCATTTCTGTCCATGACCACGTGCCAGAGGTGTTTCTTGATTTTCTCTCTCCAAACTCCACCAAAATGCAAAAATAACCCTGGAATCTTGTAGATAATTTTACCATCTTTCCATTGATATAAAGAACATGAAAAATTGAGCTCTGGATCGAAAGATATGGCGATTTGAAGTTTTAGGGCAAAACAGGGCCAAATTGGGTCGGTGGGCAAAAATTTGAATTTTTGCACCTTTTTGATCATTTGGAAAATTTTCCAAAATTTCCCCGTGCTTTGCCACTCTAGATGCCACATGGCGGCATCTCATTGGTCGCGAGCCTTTCAGGGGAATTTTTTTCCAAAAAACTCCGCCGAGCCATAACTTGAAAAATACATGGAGTTAGGAGGAAAACTTTACCTTTCTGAAAAGCTGAGAAAGAGCTCTATCCAATTGTGCCATTTCCAAAAGGTTTTGAGTGCCTGAAAAGAAAAATATTATGTCTAAGGCACAAGAGAAGGAAAGATGAAAGGGAGTTAGCCACAAAATGAGCAGGGGGCACATTTTGGATAACAGGAGTATCGTGTGTTTTAAACGAGGAGTTCTTGTTTCATAATTGTATCTTCTTCTATTTGATGGCACAAATTTTGAGATTACGTGCCATGGTGAAAGCCTCATCAAATGTTTGAAAGGTTTGCACTTGTAATGTACGTGAGATATGTTTAGCATAGGCTCATGTCAAGAGCTCTATGAGTTTAGTTTGTGGTAATTGGAAAGTGAGTTGGTTGATTAGGCTATGCCAGCGAGTGACAAAATTTGAGATAGATTCATCATCATATTGATGCATGGAATAAATATCGGTCATGGTAACCTTCTTGATGATGTTAATCAAAAAATGGTCCAAGAAGGCTTAGGCGATTTGATTGAATGAGAAGATAGAATGTCTAGGTAATTCACTATACCAATCCAATGTTGGACCAGTTAGGGACATGGGAAAAGTTTGCAAAAGCAAAGCATCATCATGGGTAATTAAGTAACACCCATGTTTGAAAGATCGTGAATGCTGTTGTGGGTCTTCCTTACTGTTGAAGTGGTTAAACTTAGGCATCTCCCAGTGTACAGGATATGGGCAAATGGGAATGGATGGGTGAATTTTCCCATTACAAATCTCATCATATGTGAGAGAATTGCAGGAGCTGGAAATAGATGCTTCTAATGTCTGCATCTTGTCCATCATTAACTTGATAAAGTCATTGTTAGGTTGTGAAGATTGGGTACCCCTAGGAGTGAAAGGAGGTTGTTGTTGGACATATGAAGAATACGACATTCCAGAATATGGTGGTGTTGAATAAGGAGGTGGGAATTGAGAGACAGACATAGAGGGTATATATCCAGACTGAATGAGTGATGAAACATGAGGTGGTTGGTAGTAGGTATGTGAGGGTGGGACACTCGTAGTGACCCTGGTAGAGATGGGAGGTAGAGATTGGGGAATAGAAAGGAAAACATTTTGAAATGGGGTAGAGGTTACTGACACCAAGGGTGGTAGCATTGCGACTGGTATATATGAGACAACAGGTGCGGATGATGCTATGTTTTGGGTGGTGGATGAAGGTATGGTGGAGACTATGGGTGTAATAGATGTGGAAGATGTGGCAATCAAAGCTGGCGTGGGTCCTAGCTGTGACACAACTCGGGAAAAAATGAATGAGGTCATCGTGGTAGGAGGTGGAGCCGAGGCAGAAGCGATCATTAGGGATGGAGATAAGGATACGGGCATGCCATAGATCAATTGACCCAAGGCATCTTGAGTGGAGGCTCGGGTGAGGTAGTGGCTCAAAGCAATGGGATTCTAATCCAGGAGTCGTGTAAACTCCGTGTCACCTGTAGGAATGGTGATAGGTTGATTGGGATCCATGGATGATGAGATGGAAGGTGGTGAAGGACTAGGTGATGAAGGTTTAGGTGGGAGTGGTAGTTTACTAGCATCAAATAAGAGGGTGCTTGTCTGACTACGGGTTAGCACCATGTGGGTAGGAACTAA
The DNA here is from genome assembly GCA_019776745.2 of Taxus chinensis. NCBI lineage: Eukaryota > Viridiplantae > Streptophyta > Pinopsida > Cupressales > Taxaceae > Taxus > Taxus chinensis. The sequence continues at coordinate 80,731,692 of CM034149.1, forward strand.
TTTGGCAAGACTGTATTATGTCTAAATGGCACAGAACACAAGAGAACTAGGAAAATAGTCAACGGTAAGTGAATTAGGTCAGCTGGTGAGCTATAAAACAACACAGGGTGACCGACACCGGTTCGGGTAAACCGATGTCAGTTAGGCTTAACTGGTGTCGGTTACTGTGAAAAACCAACAGTCTGTTAAATGCTAGTCCCAGACTAACAATTTTCACACATGATGAGACGTAAGGTGACTATGATTGAAATAACGACAATATGAAAGGTGATATGAGCCTTTTACAACTCAAAAATTGAAATAGGTGTCTTTTGGATAGGTATCCAAGAAGACTTTAGACCAACGTCGGTTGGGTTAAATCGATGCCGGTTAAAGATAACCGCAACCGGTTACTGTGAAATTGAAATAGAGAATAAGAAAAATGGTTATGATTGAAAAATCTAGTGTTGAATCAAAACCAAAAGTCTGATGATGATGTAGATGTGGTCCAAGCACACTCAGATGAAATTAGAATACACCAATTGTGATTGGGAGTGTGCAAGGAAAGAGAAAAAGAATGATCGAAAGCTCTCACCTCAAAACACAAATCAAGCAGAACACTAAGAAAGAACGTCCCTAGAGTGCATATTCTATTACATTTATGCAGCTTATGCTATTTGTATGGACTGACTATTATGAACAGAACAATAGAAATTCTTGGTGAGGAAGGCTTCCTACGAAGAAATAATTCTAAAGGGTAAGGTTTCAGGAATGTTATGGTGGGGGTGAGCTTCGCTCTGAAGTATGACTTGACAGAGCAGTGAGCTGGGTGCCCACTGTACCGTGATTGTGTGATCACCTACAACTTCTTCCAGCTAGGATGTTGTTTAAGAATGTATGTATTTTGAATTTTTGTGTGGTTTGGTAAGACTTAGAGAAAGATAAAAGGATAGAAGTGCTTTTCTACGATTTGTTTGTTGACCATCAGCTAGTCATGACTTCCAGCGTATAAGTTGCCCTCAATTAATGTGAGCTAATGAGCTAAATTAGAATGTAGTGCACTTGTTTTAAACCCAAATTGAAAGTATGATATTCGATGACAACAATAGATGAACAGGAAGAGGGATGCTCTTTCACTAAAATGCAGAAAACAAGAATAAGAAGGTTTGTTTTAAATACACCAAAAGAAATGTGTCTTTCAGAGCAAGTAGAAAGAAGAGAATGTTACCAAGGGGAAAGTCTTAATGTGAATGCTACTAGAAGGGAAACAAACACACATAATTTTTCACCTAGGAATGAAGAAAGATGCAAGGAACCCCAAATGGGTCCCACCGGGCATGCCAAAATGTTTCACCTGATTTCTTAGTTTTTTTGAGAAGTACTTATGAAACAGATAAGGTAAAGGTGGTAAGAGGAATACTTGTTTTCAGGATGGTTGAAGGTTGTATGCACGTGTATCTAAATCCTGAATCAAAGTGATTGTGAGACCTTCCTTTTGGCTAGGAGGAACTACCTATATAAGAACCAAAACAAGACCACCAAAGAGAGTTAAACAATATATGTAGTGGACTACCTAGCATGTGCTAGATCCTGGAAGTGCGATACTTCCTAAATGGCTATCGATCCACTATTCAAAACAATTCAATGCTGAAATAAAGTAAATATTGTCCTACTGTAGTTTAATATGATTTAGGAATCTCATACAAAATGCAATAGGCAAGATCTAATCTAACAAGCTAGGCTAGAAGGAGATCCAGAGGTCAAGTAGGTTGGTTATAGGTGAATCTGAGCTAACATGCTAGGTTAGATACAGATATGAAGGTCAGATAGGTGTTCAAATAGGTATATGTCATAAACAGGTTGTTATTCTGGCATAAATCAGGTGACACAGAGACCGACCACAGTTTTAAGGAATCGATGATGGTTTTACTGTAACCGAAAATGGTCAAAGATAACTGACGATGGTTAAGTCGGGGTTGGTGGAATCACACGGGCTAGGTTTTTGGATTTTTGGGGTGAAATTGGAGTGGATAGTAGATGGGAATTGATCACATAGGGGGTGTAGATATGTTGTGAAGGTTTGAGATTACTGAGGAGGTCAAAATATGAAATTGGGCCAAGTATTAAGATGATTAGGTATGGATGGTGGCTGTAGCTGGAAAGAGGGAATGGACAGAGGGTAAAAGACTAAGTTCCTTTACCACAAATACTACAGATGATGATCAGAAAATGAAATAGAGGGAAGGAGGATAATTACTCTTTTGTGAGGTGCCGGTCTAAAGAATAATGAAGAAGTTATTGCATTGGAGAATGTTGGGAAGAAATTTTCACTGTTGTTCTAGTGTATTTGGTTGCCTTTATTGATCACAAATCAATCTTCATTCTGTTGTCGCATCTAAAAAGATCAAACTTAACATCATAAGATTTTCAAACAACAACCCACCCATATTACAAAGCTATAAATGGTTCTAAATGGGCCATTTGGTCCATTCCAGTATAACCAGCATCGGTTTAGGGTGAACCGGCGTCGGTTTAGGGTGAACCGGCCTCGATTTAGGGTGAACCGACATCAGTTTAGGTGAGATATCTTAGGTTGTTCAAAAGTTTCCTAGAAGTTGTTCTACCATTTGATAAGGGTCTCTTTTTTTCCTCGAGGTGAAAACCGACCTTAGGAGGCTTTGAAATGTGAGGTGAGGGGATGGGTCTAATGTTAGGTTGTATTTAGTCCATTGGTTTAGGGTTTAGGTTAATGGGTCAAATGATGGGGGTGGTTAGGTGAGGTGTATTTAATAGAGGAAATTATATCAAATAGATGTATGAGGGTAGTGATTTAATTTAATGTGAATAATTAAATTAATGTGTGTGTGGGTAAAAGGTTATTAACTTAATTAAATTAATATGTATGGAGGTAAATGGCATTAATTTAATTAAAGTAAATAAATTAAAATGTGTGGGGTGCAGGAGGTAGGTGATAAGGTGTTGAGGATGAGGAATTGATTATAGGGCTACGCTAGGGGACCAAGGTGATTACGACATGATTCCGATGTCTACAAGTCTATTACAGAGTTCTTAGATATTCTAATCTAAATCAATTCATAACCTTTAATCTCATCACCTAGAACCTCAAAAAAATCCAATACGTTCCTATCAATTAATTTTAGCTTGTGAATCATTCATGAAAACTCGTTCCTCACAATCCTTCAATGTCATTCGTGATTCTTTTTAAGACTGTAAGCAAACAAATTCAAACCAAAACTCTATTTAGAGCTCTGAATCTTCTTGCATTGATTTATCAATGTAGTAAACAGTTACAATTTGAAATTTTAAACCCTTGGCTTGATTTTTAAGCCTTTCATTTATATGTAACCACAGTTTACATGCATGGTTTACCCAATAAGAGGTCACATGGGGTTTACAATTGCAATAGGGAGCTAGTATGAATCTTAAAGAGTTATTACATCATTTATACCCCAAGAGGAGGATCCAAAAACATAAAATACATATAAACAACCTAATACATGCATGAAAGAACTTTAAAAACCCCTACACACACCTAAAAATCCAAAATTGGCTCAAAGAAGGTTCAAATTTTTAAATTGTACAAAATGGAGGGAAACTTCATAGTTTAAAATTTGGACCTTTAGAGCTCAAAAATACCACATGAATGACTCTTAATACATCCTAAGACACTCTAATGACCTTAGAAAACCAAAAATTTATTAATTACACCTTTCCTTTCCTCAAGAGTGATGCTCTTGCATCATACTCCTAGCGAAAATGAGAAGTCTTCCCATTATGTCTCTGCTTACAAGTTGTTTTATCTTTCTTCCTTTACTTCCACTTAAACTTGATATTTTGAGAGTTATCCTTGACTAAGATCCTTTATTTTTTCATGTTCCTCAATAGTTTTATGCTTTTCTCGAGGACTTTACTTCTTGGAGTGACCAAACTTTTAAACAAAATGAAGTTTATAGGACTGTGTGTGATGGTTTTCACTTCTTATTTGAGATTATATGCCTTATGCATGTGCATGTTTTATGTTTCTTATTTATCTTTGAATTTCAACTTTCCCTTTGCATATTCTTCCTTCCCTTCCTGGTTTACTTCACATTCAAGACCAAAAAAATTGTAATTTTTTCCTGAGGTATTCACCTTTAGATGAATGTTCTTTCACCTGTTCAATTAACAAACCTATATACACAAAATCAAAGGAAGTATTAGATTGAAAAGTATGTTTTTTCTCTTCATTCTTGACCATTAGGTTTTCTTCATTCTTTTCCTATCTTAGTCCTTGTATTATTTGGTCTGATTGGACTATTTTATCACACTTTTCATGACTGTGTTTCTCTTTTGCATGGTCTAATTTCTCCTTGTCCTCTTCATGCTCTAATTTATACCCTTCCTTAACTACCTCTAAGATTTATTCATTATCCAAGTTCTTATCATTATCTACATATTCATCTTCTTCACCTTTCATATTCATTTTACTTTGTAATTTGTCTTGGTATTCACTTTCTCGACTTAGCCATTCGTACATCTTCTTAGCCACACCAAAATTTTATTCTTTCACATCATCCCCTTCTTTCTATTGGAATAATTCTTTCAATCCCATGAACATAACTCTTAATTTCTCTTCATGCCATGTTTTCCTATCCTTCAATGGATTCAAGGTATGCCTAACTCTATTCTTCACCAATGTATATGTGTTTTCCCATCCATCATGGATGGTCCTTCTATCAAATTGACAAGGTATTCCCAACAAAATATAACATGTATCCATAGGAAATATATCACATAAAACCTGGTCATGATATCTGATAACTTGGAAACTAACTAAACACTATTGATTTACCAATACATGATGATCTATATGTACCCAATAAACCTTGTATGGACTAGAATGCCTCATTCTCTTTAAATTCAGTTTTCAACCATTTCAGTGGAAACTTAGTGTTTTCACCCTCAAAATACCCCCCTCATTTTTTAAGTCAAATTCAAAAAAATTCAGCTCAAGCCCTCTAGAACTGTTCAAGTAAAGTTGGAAGTCTGAAAAGATAGAGAAATTCATGCTTTGAAGTTATTTAAACTCTCCAGTCTACGTGGTTTGATCAATTTTCCGTTTCCTCATCTGGACGCATGAAAATTCTATTGCAGACTCCCTTTGCATGAAATTTCCCATATTTTCTATGGTCATGGATCGTCAAATCTTGTGTTGTTCTCAATTCCTTGGTTCACAAAATAATTTTGAAAATTAGGCACGAAATGGTGGAGTTTTCTTCTTCTCTGCATTTTTTCCACAGTCATGAATGACGGGCATTTTCTTCCCCATAAAATTGTGGCTCCATTATCCACATGTATGTGGACATATCTAATTGTAGGTAGGCCGATGGAGCAATTTGTGTTTTTGAGCCTTTATGTAAAAAGGGCTAAAAGTCATAAAGTGACCCGCAACCCCGATCATGCTATGAGGAAAAAAGTCAAATGTTGAGCCCACATCACAAAGTGAGGAGGAGGATCGGTGGGGAGATTTGAGAATTTGAGCCTTTTTCATTAAAGGGGCTTAAAGTTAAAAAGTGACCCGCAGCCCCGCCAAACACAAAGGAAAAATTCAAATCTTGGGCCCGTCGTTGGAAAGTCAAAGCGGGGAAGCTGTTGAATGGAGAACTTTGAGGTTTTGAGCCTTTTTGTAAAAAGGGCTAAAAGGCATAAAGTGACCCGCAGCCCCAATCATGCTATAAGGGAGAAAGTCAAACATTAAGCCCATATTGAAGGTCAAAGCATGTGGGCAGACCGGCAAAGCAATTTGTGTTTTTCAGTCGGCATTGAAAAAAGGTAAAATTATAAAAGTGGCATGCAACTCTGTCTCCACTCAATTGAGGCCACGTGTCAAGACCATATCAAAAGCGGGTGAGTGGGCCAAAATGTTCCAAAATGCCAAATCTATATAAAGTCACAAAATGCAAAAGGAATCCTCCATGTTTTCTCCGGTAAATTTCTCCCACGTGGACAACTTTGGTTTAAAGTTTCAAAGGCAAGATGAATGGTTCAAATTCAAAGTTACAAAATGAGTGTAATGGATGTATTATGAAAAGTCTAGTTTTATTTTTGCCATTGGCATTTCTTCACGAATCAAGAATCTGAACGGACATAAATGATTGAAAAGAATTTGTAAATCGTTTCTTGCTAAAAAAGAAGAAGTTGCAATTTTTTCTTGGAGGAGATTTAATGGCTTCTTCACGCCATTGTACATGGTTGGCAATTGATCTTGTAAACTCACAAGTGCATTGTACTTAGAGAAAGCAAAGGAGATAGCCATTTTCTTCTACTTCCCTCCATTCTCAAATTTCTTCCATTCCCACATTATGTACAACTTTTGTTTAAGAATCAATACAAGAAGAAGGATTTTGTAGCTTTTTTGATGAGGATATTTTAGAAACTTTGAGTTTGCAATCTTACCTCGTCTTGTTTCCATTTGTAGGGTTGTTTCTTCTCATAAATGCATGTGTTAAAGTTTCTAACTAATGTGTGCACGAATTTGATTTTCTACCTGCAACATTAGTTCTCCTACCTTTTTTCTCACTACCTTTCCCACCTTCATAGCAAATTTCCCCCCTTGCAAATAACTACAGGCATTTTTTGCTAGGTCAGTGAAGTTCCCCTATTGGGTCCCCGGCCGAAAGGCCACCATAGAAATCCACACTTTCTCACGCATGCATACATAGCAATTGCACCGGTTAAGTAGAGGGACTTAGATTCCCAAAGCGTTGGCAAGGAATTTACAAATTTGTCCACCCAACAAATTCCCTCACCAACACTTAGTTATCAGTACTACCATTATCAATAATGAGTCTATAACAATTACCTCTTGATTTGCATATGGTTCTAAGTAAGTTCCTCCTTAGAACTAGTTCTTCACTCTTTTTCTTGAATTCATTAGTACTCTCCTCATTATTAATGCTTCTCCATTCTCAGGTTCTTCTCCTTGATTTGCTGAACCCACACTTTCATTTTCTTCACCTTCCACAACCTGATTTCTTACTTATCCTTTACTTATATTAATTTGTGAATTCTCTAGATACTTATATGCCTCATGACCTACATACATATTGCATTATAAACATCTTCCAGTGAATTCTACTCTCCTCCATTCATACTTAATTTTTATAGCACCTTGTTCTTGTAAACTAGCCTTTTTACTTACTTATCTTTGCTCTTGTTGCTTCTCGTTGCTTGCTTATTTCCCTATACCTTTGATTTTATTTCCTTTATACCCTTTAACATGTTGCATTTTCATTCTATTCATCTTATCTTCAACCTTTAGTGCCAACTGATAACACTCTTCTAGTGTTTTAGGACTAGTAAGGCTTAGTTCATCTTGTATATTGTACATTAAACCATTAAGATACCTAAAAAAATTGTCCACATCACCCTCCGTATGACCTGATCTGATGCTCAACCTATAAAATTCTTCATTGTATTATTTCACACTTAACTCTTTTTGCCTTAAATTATGAAGTTATCTATACAAATTAGTCATGTAATCACTAGAAAAAAACTTACCTTTCAATTTAGTTATCATTTTGTCCCATGACTTGATTTTGGATTTTTTATTCTTTCTCCTCTTAAATATAATCCCACCAGAGGGATACATGACCCTTGATATTTGTTCTAGAAAACCTTACTTTTTGGTCTTCATGGACATTCTTAAAATCAAATCATTTATCCAACTCTACTATCTAGTCAAGGAGTTCTTCTCCATTCAAAATACCTACATACACTAGTAATTCTAATTTGGGCTTGGATTCTTCACTTTTCAATTCCTTTAACAACCTTTAAAGTATCATCTCTTCATCATCTCTCTCTTCTTAAAATTCTTCTTATGGTCTTTCAGCCACTTATTCTTCTTGGTCACTTAAGTAACATATCTCTACTCCTCTTCTCTGGTTAGCCTCCATTACTGCAAACCAAGCATCATAACTAACTCTCATATTTATTAATTCTCTCTCTCTCTCCCTCTCCCTCTCCCTCTCCCTATCTCTCTCTCTAGATTCTTCCTTGGTGGCATCTTGTCAATTTTCTCTCCTTTTTGCAAAGATTTTCTTTCTCACTCATCTTCTTCTTTTAACTTTCCTTTTAAACCATGCTATGATACAAAAAATATGTAGAGTATAAAATCCCCTTCACACACTCAAAAAAGTTATTTTAAACCAATAAATCAATCAATAACTCTTACCTTGTAAATTTCTTGTTGTCACAACTCAAGAAACCATCAATGCTTGCAAATTGGATTTCAAATTATCAAATTAAATGATGATAGCCTTATAACATTCCTTTTAGCTTATAACCATGTTAAACACTCAATTAACCTATTGGAATCCCAATAATTGGTTCATTTAGTCTCCTTTGAAAAAATTGTTTTTCTTGTCTCTCAAGAATAAGGCTTGAGGTGAATTATGAGTTGGAGCATTCTACAAATCATACAAGAAAACCCAAATCATTTTTGGATACCCTTTTCCAATGCTCAGGTGTGGGTAAATTTTTTAGCACAATTATCAACGTAAGTTCCCTATTATTCACAATCTCCTTTCCAATCCTATCTCTCTCAACTAGCATTTCCCCAAAACTAAAACATGTATAAATTTTGAGTAAATGTCTTATTCCCTAAGAAAATTAGCTTTTCAAATACCCATTTTGAAGTTAGGACTTTGTACAAAATTTCAAGTATCTCTTCTTTGCAAGAAATTCTTGAATTTCACAATAATAGTATAAAAATTAGGTCTTTGTTGAGAGCTATAGTGTTGAAATAGTTATGTCACCTTTCTTTGTTATCTAGGGAACTCTCAATGAAAATTTCTTAATAAATTGTATGGAGGGTTGTCTAAATATTGTTACTTAATAATGAGTTCTATTCCTTCAAAAGCAAGTTGTCCCTAAAACCCCATGAGGTTTTCTTTGAGAACTTGAGGGATCTATTTTAGTTATAAAAACACTTAATATCCATTATAGAAATAGAACTTACTCGTAAATAGCTTCAAGACTTACTAGTAAATATTATCACCTTACTAATGATGATTTTAGACTCAACTGCACTGCTCAGACCATGGAAGCAAAGGACTTCTTAGTATTTGGTGTCTTCCTTAATGATTCAATGCCTTCTTTATCATTTAATCCCATATTAAGGACTGGGGAAGTCTATTAATGATTGTTAAACTAGCTATGCTCATGATTTATACCTCTATGAAGGATCTCCTTCAATGGATACCAAAGCATATGCCAACTGTGTTATAAAATAGTTTGTTAAAGAGTTCTTAAATATTCCAATATAAATCAATTCAACACCTTTAATCTCACCACCTAGAGCCTCAAAAAATTCTAATATATTCAAATCAACTAATTATAGCTTGTGAATCAGTCATGGAAACATGTTCCTCTCAATCCTTCAATTTCACACACAAATTTATGATTCTTTCTAGGATTGTATGCAAAGAAATTCAAACCAAAACCCTATTTTGAGCTCCAAATCCTTTTGCATCAATTGATCAATGTAGTAAATGGTTAAAATTTGGAATTTTAAAACATTGGCTCAAGTTTGAGGCTTTTAGTTACATGAAACCATAGTTTACATGCATTTTTTACCCAATAAGAGGTCACATGTGGTTTACAATTCCAATAAGGAGCTAGTATGAATCTTCAAGAGATGGCTCCACAGACATAAAATACCTAGAAACAACCTAATACATGCTTGAAATAACTTTAAAAATCCCTACAAACACCTAAAAATCCAAAATTGGCTCAAAGAAGGTTCAAATTTTCAAATTGTAAAAGATGGAGGGAAACTCCATAGTTTAAAATTTTGACCTTTAGAGCTCAAAAATACCAAATTAATGACTATTAATACATCCTAAGATGCTATAATTACCTTAGGAAAAAAAATTACCTATCCTCAGGAGTGATGCTCTTGCATCATAGATCTTGAACAAGACCTACAATTATGTTACGAAACTTGAGTTCCCTCTGCTCACCGAAGATTCATCATTAGATGAGATAATTATTTCCTTCTAGGAGTTGGTCACCAACATCAAAAGTAACATTTTAGAAATTTCAAGGGAACGTGAAAGATGTCTCAGTCGATGTAAGAAAAATAGTGAGGTTCCTGGAACATGGACCAAGATGTTGTGCTACATTTGTATTCTAGAAGAGAACAATTTGACATTTATAGTGGCTCAATTCAGCCAGGAATTCAAGGAATAGGATCACAATCCAAAGATTTGTCATCATGAAGCATAAATTAGCAATTTCTTCATCATAGGGAGCTTCTTCATCAGATATGGAAAATTCCTTCCTCCTCTCTTTCTCCCTTTTCTTGCCTCACCCTTTCTATTTCTTCATTATACGTAATCATGATATTTTTTCTCATTCACTTAAGTGACTTTCTAAAGTTATATTGTAAAATTCCCTTTGATCTATAAAAAGGGAACTTAGTTTTCATTTCCTAGGAAGATTTAAAGTCACAAGTTGAATGATATCATGAAGAGTCATGTAGGGGTTAGGTGAAAGGTCAATTCACATTGTTATAAATTGGGATGGCTTCTCCATTCCAAAGGATCCATATTTTGATAGTTTATATTTTGTATCAATCATGGATTTTGGTTTGGTTTTTGAGCTTTGTATCACCAACACAAGAAATAAAAGCAAATTTTCTTCCATTTACCTCTCTCATATGTTCCTCTATTTTCTCTCTTTTCTACACTCTATAAGCATAGTGATCAAGAAAGATATTTGTATCTTTAATGAATGAATCTAATAAATGTGTTTCTTGGTTTTTTAGTCTCACTAATGGCTTTATTTTTTATTTCCTCTCATTGAATGTTGAACTACTCCAGTTATTGGGTGTGAACTCTATAGTTGCCTACTCACAGCAATAACCTTCCCTTGCCTAATGTCTCCCCTTGACCCCTTACCACTGCAATTTCCTCCCTTGTACCATGTACAATAAATTTATCATAGTTTTAGTGAAGTTTTCATGTGTGATCCCCAACCTATTTTGTTTCCCCACAACATTTAGATAGGAGTAGATTAGTTTACATTCAATAATGGGAACCTCCCCAAACACATAAAGGAGAGATGTAGCCCCGTGAGAGTTAGTAGAAACACCTAATTTGTCATATGAAAAATTATTTCACCAAAAAAATTTGGCGACTCTGCTGGGGAGATATTTTCCCACGTGCACCTATAAATATCTTTACAAAGTACAAAAAAAATATTTAAAAAACACAAAAATCATATTTTGAAGGTGACTCCATTAAGGAACGTATTCGTGTCACGTTCATTTCCAGCACCAAAATGACAAAGTTTCAAGACTAAATTTTAGTACCAATGATTAAAAGTGAAGAAGAAGAAGATGATTGCCAAGAAATGTAAATTTTTTATCATCCATCATTCTGGAACACCTCTTGCAAAAACAAAATCTCGAAATCAACTAATGAAAAGAAGGTCCTTGCCATCTCTACAGTATCTAGGAAAAGACTTTCTGAAATGGAGAATATTTTTTTTTAAGACCCCATCATCAATTCATGGTGGCTATAATTCAAGAATATTTTTCTAGAGGAAAGAAAATGGGAATCATTGCTACTAATGATCGAGAATCCAAGAAATGGATGAAGAGAAATCATAAAATATATGAAATGTTGTAGGAATGGCAAGAGGGTGTAGAATATATGGAAGGTAACATTCTCAAATTCACGCATATGATAAATAAACTCATAATATTTCCTTTCATATCCCTTCCTCTAGAATATTTTCTTGCATACTGAGATGATGAAATGGATGTTTTAAGAAGAGAGTACGTGCAAAGGCTCTTGAGTGTAGAAGAAGGAAATTTTGATCCTGAAGCCTATCATAAAGTTTGGAAGTATGCAGTGGCCTCACAAAGAAGGAGTGAACATCTTGAAGCACTTTGTAATGTTGAAGAAGAATAAAATAAAAAATATCTAGATGATTGTCTACACTACGAGGTGTTCATCCCTAGAAGATTCTTGTGTAATTATAATAAGTATCATATCATTGAACCTTCGCATGAGAATAAAATTGAAACTTTGGAGGATAATGAAGAAGACATGATAGTTTAACCTCCATTCATCAACTCATTCTGGCTTGAGGCACAGACCATTGTAGAAACAATGGATTCAAGAGATGAAGATCCTTGTTGTTCAACAAATGACCCAATGTTTTCCAAAGACTCCATCAACCATGAAGATGTGTCAAAATTTTATCCTACATCTCATACTCAAGATGATGAATTCGAGGTAATTATGGATAATCTCCTTTCCAATTTTGAGTCTTCAAGTGATGTAGAAATGTTTAAAGATAAAATAGAGATAGTTGAAGAATCAAAATCTTATCTTGACTTGAACACAGATGAACAAATACAAGAGTTCAATTTATTTCTTAAAACCAAGGAGGATGAACAAATTGAACATGACCTCTCAAAAGAGATGATTTCACCATCCTCACCTAAGGAGCATAATGTTAATCATCACAGTGAGTATGAAGTTTCTCATTTTCCATGTGAGCAAGAATATTCTGTAATGAATTATCTAGGCAGAGTTGAAAATTATTCACATATTTTTTCCCCCAACATATTTTTCTAATTCTCATCATGAGGATGATCTAATGGATTTCAAACTTAAAGGTGTTCCCTTCCTGCATAGATTTGATTTTTTCTCATTGTCTAATTTTTTTTTAAACCATGTGTGTCATGTCTTGCAAGGAGGTGACTCTTGGATGACAAGAAATGAAGAGAAGGAGAGCAAGGATGTTTCAGATGAATTTTGGCCATGTTTGGATCATATTTTTAATCATCTCTTGGAGACACAATGAAAATATTCTTCTAATGAGGGTGATAATGATTATATGGAGGGTTTGAATGAGCATTCATTGGAAGAAATATTGAAGACTACAAAATAAATTGAATACCCTCAACTCATTCTTGAGATCCTGACTCAGGACATGGAAATGCAAGATAGGTATGATGAAAATTGTCTTCCTCCATTCTAGGCACCAATGTTCAATGATGATACAGATAAAATGAATGAGATGAATGTTCTTTTCAAATCCTTGGTAGATGAGCATGAGCATCAATTTAATTATTTTTCTCTCTTATTTTGTGTTGAAGATCATACATGCAAAGGAAAGGAGATTCTTGAATCTCCTATGAATATTGTGTTGGAAATTGTGTGTTAGTGTTGTTGTTGATTTAAAATCCATTTATCGTCTCCATGAGGTATAAATCAAGGTCAAGCATGAAGGTTGATTGGTAGTGATGGTATTTGGTGAGTTGTCATGTTGTGTTGGCATGGTTTTAGCTTGCATGGTCATAGTATGAGTATTCTTGAGTTAGTTGAATGTTTTCATGAGGTAAAATATGGTTGGTATGGTGTTTCAAATGTGTTAATGAGTCTCTAAGAGGTCAACAAGGTCATTACATGAGTTACATGGTTTGATTCAGATCATTACAAGCCTATTCCTAGCCTATGACATGTGGTATGGTATGGTGACTTTAGGTTTTGATAAAATAAGTCATGACAGAGCATGGTATCAGCATGGTGTTAGTGTATATATGAGGCTTATGATGAGTTTCAGGTCATCTCTCATAGGTTTGGTGGTGTTTCAAGGTCCTTGGGAAGCTAACAGGTTGAGAATAAGTAAGATAACATGGGTAATTGTGATTGGTTGGAGAGTTCCAGACCTATTTTGGCTAGATGGTGAGTATGGATAGTTAGAGGATGTTTTCATGACAATTTTCATGTCAACGTGAAGAAGGAATTGAAAGATACATCAATTTTTGCAAAACCAGGTAATCTAGAGTGTGATTTTGTGCTAAAATTTAACCTTATAATGTTCACCATGAATTGTGTGATTTGCATGGTACATTTTAGCTTTCAAGGTTGATTTTACATTGAGTTAATAAGATTTCACATAAATAATGAGGTCATTTCATTGTCACATTTTTATAAACGAATGTTAAAAAGGTAAATAATTTTTTACGAGTTTGAAACCCTAAATAAAAAGTGGTAGGAGATATATTGATGATAAGTGCCCATAATTGTTTATTGGTGCTATTATTATTATTTTATGATGTAGAGGACAACTTCATCTTTCCATAAAGGTAAGATATAACATGTGGTGATGAGTGAACCCCACTTGAAAATGCAAGTTTCTCAAAAAGTTTCATTTGGGATAAAGTTTCCAAAGGAGTTAAAAAATAAATTAATTTTTTTGTAGTATGGGACTTTCAATTGATTTCCATGATGGTTTGATATCATGTTTGAGATTATAGAGGGTAAAGTGTGCCCTATTTATGAAGACTGTTCCTAAGGCATTTCTTGAGTAGTTTCAGAGATGGACTTGGTTGAAGGCATTCCACTTGGATTTGGAAAGAAATGTAAGATGTTATGGAAATATGATTTCGATGGATTTCCAATGATGTATGGTTTGTCTGATGATGATGATATTTTATAGGTAATCTAGCTTAATTTATGGAGAAGAATACTTCGTGTTTCTTAGGACAAAATTGCTCTTGTTAGACGATTGAGGTAGATGGTGCATGTTTTGGATTTGATGATTATTTATATCAGTTTGAGATTGAATAGAGACTATTTTTTTCCTATTTAAGGCCTTTGGAAGTCTTGAAATTGGCAGAAAGGGTGTAAAATAGTTGAGTTTGTAAATTTGTTTCTTTAGTAGTTTGATTTAGTGAAGAGGAAAGCTGGAGTGGTTTACACAAATGGATGTTTCATGAGCTCTATAATGCATGGATACAATCTTCATGTCAGGTAATTTCCAATGAGTGGTTACATGTCATAGTTGAGGTTTTTTGGTGTGTTATTGAGGCCCAAAGGTTAAGACTAGTTCCTATAAGTAGTTGTTTGGTGAAGGATATGAGCCTTCTTGGTTGTGTTATGAAAAATTTGATTGGTGCAAGATAATTAAAAACCATGTATGATTTTTTTATGTCATATTTGACATGTGTGATAAATTTTTAATCTTAAATAATCACAGTTATAGTGTTTGTGGTTTTCAGCCACTAGGTGATGGGGTTTTGAGTTGTTTTTGAGCTAATTTGGTGCATTTGGGCATGGCCGACGTACATAGGTATACTTGATGATTTTTTGTGAGTGTGATGTTATATTTTTGTCTTTTTTTGGTCTAATTAATTATTTAGGACTGACATATGAGGTGTTTAAAATAAGATAATGGTATAAAGTGCATGTTTGAATTCAAATTTGCACTAGTGAGACAAGAGAGAAAATTGTGACATTTTTGAGAGTGTGAAGGATCTTCTAAGGTATGAAAGTAGACTTGAGTATTTTGTAAAAAAATTTAATAAGGTTAGATATCATGTGTACAAGTGCTTGAATCCAAATCAAGGAATGAAAATCCAATTTTGAGCGAGTTGAAGGAATGAGGATTTGAACAAGGAGTGTGAGCTGAATTAGTGATTTCCATCAGTTGTGGTAGAAAAAAAAGTAATATATCTTCATTTTCATACGGTTGAGTTGGAGTTTGATCATCTTATGGGGTTGTAGCCTCCTTTTGGAGTGGGTGCTTCTCCAAATTAGGGCTTGGTGCTCCTTGTAGGATTGGTGCTCTACTAAATTAAGGGTTGGTGCTCCTTGTGAAGTTGATGCTTCACTAAATATCTTTGATTTATATAATATAAGTATAGTTTTAGTGGTTTTTCTTCCCCTTGAGGTTTTCCCACTTATAGATGGTGTTCTTGTGTCTTCTTCTTTGTTTCATGTTCTTGTAAATGTTTAATGCACACCTAATGTGCTCATATGGCTATGGATGTTAAATAGATGAATTAAATGATGAATGTATGTGATGGTAAATGAATTGAAAGTTTTATATGACTTATTCAGCCCCCTATTCCATTGTTCTTCCAACATATTATCAATCTTGAATACAACATCTCCGCCACGAAGGATGATAGTAAGGAAAATGTTGAGCTAATTTTTACTGAAGGTAATTGCTCAAGAAAAATTGAAAAGGCGTGGGATTATTTTGAGGGGAGTTAAGTTCAACTTGTTCTCACCACCTTCAAATACCTTACTGAGTTGGAACAAGAATACATAGTACAATATTCACTCAAGGGTGATGAATGCTTCCATGAAAAAATCAAGGATTGTAGTTTTGAAAATGATGTGAAGGTCAATTCTGAGCCGATAGATGTTGACAACTATTGTTTCGGAAAACAAAGTAAGAATGTGTTTTTGAATAGATATGGACTCATATTTCTTTCACCATTCCAAAATCTCTATTTTTTCTTGAACATGTTTCCATGCTACAACATTTACTCGAGGATGATGAAACTCTCTATGCTAATGATGTGGGCTTTATTTTTGAAATCAGTTACTCAGAACAACAAAGTGAAAGGTTCAAATAAGTTTTTCATCGGGAAGTGAATCATCTTGTTCTCACTTCCTATAATTACCATTCTGATTCAAATAATGATCTCATGTTACAATTCAAGGATGGTGAATGTTTCCAGGATAAACTCAATGTTTCCACTTTTGAGAACATGGAGAAATGGTGTATCACAATCACAGAGAATCAAGTAGAAGCTGCAAGAAGTAAGGAATCTGGATAGGTAACAAAAAAAATTTGGATGCAAGAATTTTTTCATTACAATATAAGTATGAATATGGAATCTTGGTATATCTCTTTCTTCTCAAACCATGAAAATCCATCACATAAACATGGTATTATCAAATAGTGATTTGTATGTTTCAAAGGTCATATTTCAATATGTTGTTCCACGATGGTATGTACTTCTCCCAAATTGTTTCCAGGTATGTGTACATTATTTTCCGACCTCTGTAAATTTCCCTCCCCTATATATATTTTCCCTTTCTTTTGATATTTTTCCTCTTTGGTGTGTTTCCCTTTAGTGTGTTTATTTGTTTGTATGTGTTTGGAAGAAATAACTCCATAAACCCAATGGACAAGGCACTAGTACACATAGTGTCTTGATATTTTGAGGTTTATTCTTTCTCTTTCCTCATTTTTCTCGATCCATAACATGTCCCCAAGATAGTGCCAGTTGTTTTCATGTGTTTTTACAAGGGAAAAATTCAACTTTGAAACATGAGAACTTAACCCAAGTGTCAACATTTTACTTGTAAACCCTCCTTAACACCTCTCCAGATTAGTATGCCCTCTTTATGGTTTATATATTATCCTTTAAATCCTTTGTATGTGTTCTACATATCTTCCCAACTGTTCAAAATATTGAAACAAGGTGACTTATTACATTTAGTAGAGTGCTTCTAAAGGTGGAATCTTCAATAGGCCTAGAAAGGTTATTTTTTACCTTTTCGGGATAGGTTTGCATCCTTCAGGATAGAGTTGAAGGATCAAATTCATCAAGAATTGATTTTAAGGAGATAAGAACATATTTCATCTGATTTAGGAAGGTTTAGGAATAAGAACAGTGAAAGTGGGTTTCTAAGGTTTAAGAAGTAAGTATATATATCTACCCTCTGGGTAAATATAGACAATGACACAAAGGAAATATGTCGGAGAGGTTCAAAAATCTTACACAAAGGAAATATGTCAGAGAGGTTCAAAAACCCGACACAAAGGAAATATGTCGGAGAGGTTCAAAAACCTGACACAAAGGAAATATGTCGGAGAGGTTAAAAAACCCGACACAAAGGAAATATGTCGGAGAGGTTCAAAAACCCGACACAAAGGAAATATGTCGGAGAGGTTCAAAAACACAAAGGAAATATGTCGGAGAGGACCCGACACAAAGGAAATATGTTCAAAAACCTGACACAAAGGAAATAGAGAGGTTCAAAAAAATCTGACACAAAGGAAATATGTCGGAGAGGTCCAAAAACCCGACACAAAGGAAACATGTCAAAGAGGTCCAAAAAATCGACACAAAAGAAATATGTCAGAGAGGTCCAAAAACCTGACACAAAGGAAATATGTCAAAGAGGTCCAAAAACCCGACACAAAGGAAATATGTTGGAGAAGTCCAAAAACCCGACATGAAGGATTTCAGGTTTCAGGTTTCAGGAAACATGAGTCATGAAGCATGAAAATCGCAAGGCATGTCCTGATGCTTGGGAGTTCCGAAAAACCAAAACACTACCTAGGAAAATTACATTTTGGAGTCGGGAAAGCATGGGGTGAAAACATGTTGAGGCACCCTCCAAACCTGATGCAAATGCAAAGTAGAACCCCGAATCTGACTGGAAACAGACCCTAACTTAGGGAATATTCAAATGACCATAAATTTTCACAGGGAGCTCAGATTCACACAAGGTTGGAATTTTAAGAAAGCTCTTGGCGTGTTATACCCAACTACAAATGAATATCTTTAATTGGGTGAGAAAAAGTTCTTCAAAAATTCAAAATACAGTCCGCCATTTTTTGGGTTTGCTAGGGTTCTCACCTACCGCCATAATGAGATGAATTAAATATAACCTGGAGATGGTTGGGGTAGATTTGAAATTCCTGTGTCTTCCCTCTCTCATTCTTCCTATAAATTGTAAGGAGGGGCTTCTTTCTAAAGGTTGGAAATTCTTGTTTTGCCCCTCCCTTCTTCTCTTTGGCAGGTGAATTTGTGCAGTTCAAACCTCCCATCTAAAAATGTAATGAAAATTTACCTCTTGTCATTTTGTAGTGTATTATATCAATCTCTGGAGCAAATAATGCATGTCTATGGATGATTCTCAACCCTCTTTGTGTTCATTTACATCCTCCTGATATTTCACCATAAATTTGGTTATCTATGCATGATCTTGCATTGTATTTTAATGGTTTGTGTTTATTGGTAAGACAAGTGTTCTTCATTCCTCGGTGCATCACCTTTGTTAGTTTAGGTTTATTTTTATGCATCTTCTTACCCTGTCTCCTTGGTAAGTTAGATTAGGTTTTTTAGTAAACTCTCTACATTTTTATGTGTGTATCTAAATAGAGGAATAGGAACCGGTATTTATGCAGAGATCTTTCTCGATTTGTAAGGTCCCACACTTAGGAAAAGCTCCATGTTATGCAATCACATTGAGAGTCTCAACCCATCAAGTTGCAGACATTTAGGGGTGTTGTGATTCACCATCAATAGTTTTGGCATGCCTGGTGGGACCAAGAGGTCATTCCATAAGATTTGAAGGAATTTTCAAGAAATTTGGACTTGGAAATTGCAAGTTTTACAATTTTAGGATTTTTCACCTTCTAGGTTAAACTCCGAAATCGATTTTCAAGGGATGAACTTACTCAAGACAAATCAAAAATTTCACCGATTGGTAGATTAGGGAAAAATCTTCAAAAGGGTATCCTTAGATTTTTGAGATTTTGACTTTCAAAATTTCATGGTTTTTAGTGTTTTGGGTTTTGCCATGTGTTAATCATGTCCCAATTTCCAACACATGGCAATTCATGTTTTGTAAGTTGAGTTGCATGACCTGAGTTTCCACCTGTACCTTTTGGGGATTAGCAGCTGCACAACAAGACCTAAAAAACTGAATTGAAGAACTATATCTTCCAGTTCCTTCAAATTTTTTAATTCTATTTTTAATATTGTCAGGTTTGGTGTGTAACTTGGTAAAATCCATCCTTTTGAGGCTCATTATCTAACACATCTGGTGACTCTGAAGGGATATAATTCAGTGGTGTAGTAGCACAAGTTGCTTAGGCACATGAGAAGAATTCGAACCAGGTCTGATACTCGAGAAGAGGGGCTATTTGTCCACTTACAACTATCACCAGGAAGAGGGAGGAGAGGAAGAAGACCACAAAGATCACCATCTCCACCTAACAGGACTTTTTCTACACCTCCATCTGGTAGACCTTTTCTCACATCAACCAGGGTTCTTAGGCCAATCATAATGGCACATCTACCACTAAATCCCTTTGTCAATTTCACGAGCAGTAGTCCACTTGCCCTAAATGCTCAGAATCAAGTTCTAGTTGCAGCGTTAAAGAATATCCCCTATTTCATAGGAGAAAATCATACTACTCCTATTGATAACATCTAGGATATTGCTAATGTATGTGCAATCCATGAAATAAATGAAATGGATGTTGCAGTCAAGTTATTGGCTTCATCTTTCAAAGGTAAGGCCTTATAATGGTTTAGGAGCCTAGCAGCAGGGTCTATTATGAATTGGAACCAACTTTGTTCATGTCTTTGCAACCAATTCATGGAGAGGGGAGACAATTTGTCTTTATTGGAACAACTGACAACATTCAAAAGGGCTCCTAATGAATAAATGACAGATTTCAACTTTAGATTCCAACGGACATGGGATAGGATTCTAATAGATGTTAGACCAACCGCCAAAGGTGCATTCCTTTATTTCTTAAAGGCTATAAATTCAGACATAGCCATGATGATCCAATCAATGGGAGGGACAACACTGCTAGGGGCCTATGAAACAGCTATCAGAGTAGAGAACTATTTGATCCAAGCTGGCAAGCTTGCACCAAGGCCACCAATGCCTCTCTATCCAGATATGGGAAATCCTACAACCAGTCAAGCACTAGAACTGAATCCCATTCCAACCCCTAGAAATCAAAGCAATAATGAAGCATCGACTCCTTCAAATACTTCAAAGGAATTCTAGGAGGTTATGAAACAGCTACAGAACCCTAGAAATGAGGTAGTGACTATCAAAAGACAACAATCTCAAATTTCTAGATTGTATCAGCCTCAAGCACAATACTAAGCTAGGCCCTCATACCAACGAAACAGAACACAACCTTAGGCTATAAATAAAAAACAAAACCAAGGACAACCTCAAGCTGCCAGGGAATTTCGACCATATGATCCAAATGCAACGACATCCTCAAGAGCCTTGGTCCAAACACAAAACAACGTGGTAAAGGAGTACAACTGGTGTTACCCTTGCAATCTACCTCACAATCAGTCAGCATGTTTCAATGGTGCACTAAATCAGGCCTTGATGGTGTAAACCATTGGTGTGCCTCAAGAACCAAGCCAAGAAGAGAATCAGTAGTAAGAAATGCAACAAGGAGGATCTCCAACAGAAACCACATTAGCCAATCAGCAAACGGAAGACTTATGTGGAGTTAACCAACAACCTTTTCAAGGCCTGACTTCCAACACATGGTCAAAGAAGAGAAGCATAAAAGAGCGACAACCATCTAATCCAATTGTTTCTCAGCCCGCTCCTACACAACAAGGGGTCAGTAGACCAAACATAACTTCAAATGTGCAAAATCAGCCTAAGGTCCCTGTTGTAGCAACACATGCACCTGTTCAAGCTCCAGAAAAGGTTGTGCCAAGTAAGGGACAACAAAAGGTAAATTCATCCCCTTTCAACATCATTGATCAAATGAAGAAGACACATGTGAACATTTCCATGTGGGAATCACTGGAGATCCCAGTGCAACGAGATTTATTGCAAGCTACAATGGCTAATTGGTCTGCCTCAAATGTATCAAACCGAGGACATGAGAAAGTTCTCACTAATGCAGTACAACACGATGGGGGCTAGACAAGAAAAAATTTGAAGCCTCCACCATTCTATGTGTCATTGGTTGTTGGAAACCACTTGGTACACAACTGCATGATAGATTCAGGGGCAAGTAGTTCAGTGATGCCGAAGCAAATAGCAGATCAAATGGGTCTGAAGTATGAGCCAGTGTTGAAAGGAGTACTAAAAAAGGATGGAATAGTAGCTCGAACAGTTGGGGTCATAAAAGGGTTAAGCGTAACACTACATGCCTATCCTAATGTTACAGTTCTACAAGATGTGTCTGTGATTGACCTTCTGCCACTCTTTGTGTTGTGTCTATCAAGAGACTTCACTGCAAAAATCGGTGGATATTTATCTGCAGATTGGTCACACATGATTTTCAGGACTAGGTATGGGGCCAAAGCAACAATCATGTTAGAACCAATAGCCAATTTCCATATTGAGCCTCATGTACTAAGTCCTATCAATGCAAATTGCTCAACTTTTGATCAGGAGGAGCGTTCAAATGATCTAGAAATAGGTACTAAGGTCGAGGGAATTCGTTATTTGACTTTGGATGAATGGGAAAACAAGATTCATGAATTTGACCCATATAAGGAAATAGAAGAATCTGAATTGGGTGTGTATTGTGTACATGAAGAAAATTCACCCATTCCTGACATCATTCAGCCTAAACAAAAGGATGACAATGAAGTTTGGAAACTATTTTTCGATGGTTCGAGAAGTAGACAAGGTGCTGGAGGTGGTGCAATGTTGATTTCACCACAAGACATCAAATATTTTTCAGCTTTTTGTTTCCAATTTTCCTATTCAAACAACATGGCTGAATACGAGGCATTGATTCATGGACTTCATTGGGCCAGGAAAAAGGGCATAAAGAACTTGCAGGTGTTCAGAGATAGCGAGCTAATCGTCAACCAAGTCAGGGGACAATATGCTACAAAGAATGACCTGCTGAAGAGCTATAAGAACAGGGTATGGGACCTCATTGAGGATTTCGAAGCTTTCAACATTGTGTCCATACCCAGGAAGAAAAATGAAGTCGTTGATAGGCTCGCAGCAGTTGAAGCAACGTTCGATGTGGTTGAAAACATCAAAAGGAAAAAAAAAAGCCACATATCCATGTGATTGTGAGGCCAGTAGTGCCAGATAATAACACGAGTTGGTAGGTGTTTGAGAACGATCAACAAATTGTCAATTTCTTACAAGAAGAGGCTGAATTCTCAGCTAGGAATTAGGACAGACTAGAGCAACAGTATGGGAATGAAGTAGTGCAGCTGTGGACAAACAAACTTCCCAAGTGTTTAGTAACATTGGAATCCATATTCAATCCTAACGACTAGTTCCGTAAAGAAAAGGCTAACATACAGGTCAAAGGAGAAGATTCAGAGCCAATTCCAGTTGGGAAGGCAAAACACTTCAAATTGGTAAAGTGGCCACTGAACAGAGAAATCAAATTTCATACAACTTTGCCCAGAATTTCCAGATGTCTTCGCTTGGAGCTATGAGGACCTGTGAGGATTCAACCCGAAGTTGGTACAACATACAATAGAACTAGATCCAGATGCTAAGCCCATCAGGTAGAAACAAAGACCAGTCAACCCTCACATCGAGCCTCTAATGAAGAAAGAGCTAAACAAGCTAATAGAGGCAAGCATTATATTCCCGATCAAGCACTCAAGTTGGGTTGCAAACCTGGTACCCGGTCAGGAAGAAGAACGGAGAGATCAGGCTGTGCGTGGACTTCTGAGACCTCAACAGGGCATCTCTCAAAGACCATTACCCACTTCCTTCAATGGAACAAATATTGCAAGTGGTATCCGGTTCAGAGAGATTCTCTCTCCTAGATGGCTACTCAGGGTATAATCAGATAATGGTGAAAGAAGATGACCAGTTTAAGATGGCTTTCACCACCAAATGGGGCACCTATGCCTACAAGAAGATGCCATTTGGGCTATCAAATGTTGGAGCCACTTTCCAAAGGGAAATGGATATGGCATTCAAGGGGTTGATCAATAAAATAGTTCTGATATATCTTGACGACATCACTGTGTTCTCCAAAAATGTAGCAGATCACCTCTTTCATCTGAGACAAGTATTTCAGAGATGTAGGAGATTTGGGGTATCATTGAATCCCAAAAAATGCATATTCTTGGCTCACGAAGGAAAACTTCTAGGCCATATTGTTTCAAAGGAGGGGTTGATGATTGACCCAGAGAGAGTTGAAGCAATTAGAGCATTACCATTGCCAAGTCACAAGAAGGCTCTTCAAAGCTTCTTAGGAAGGATCAATTTTGTCCACAGGTTTGTTCCAAACTTTACAGCGCTCGTAAAGCCAATAACACTGATGTTAAAGAAGAGCATGGCATTTAAGTGGACATCTGAAGGCAAGACAAGTTTTGAGGCAATAAAAGAGGCTATATCTCAAGCTCCGACTCTCGTCAATCCAGACTTCTCCAAGGACTTCATGTTATATGCCTTCGGTGGTGGAGACACAATTTCTGCAATCCTGGTATAACAAAACAAAGAGGGATTAGAACAACCAGTTGCTTTCTTCAGTCAAGGCTTGGAGGAATACGAAACTAGGTACTCTTTCATTGAAAAGCATGTCATTGCAGTGATCAGGAGCTTAAAGAAATTCAAGCACCTAGTCTCAAACAACAAGATCCAATTATTGTTCTCTCATGCGGGAGTCAAGGACTTCCTTCTAAACAAGGATCTGAATGAGAACATGTGCAGGATGGATCACTCGTGTCATGGAATATGACATTGAGATCAAGGTCACCAAACTAGTACGTGGAAAAGGACTATGTGAACAACTAGCCTTGAGTCAGCAAGTTGAAGCAGGTGATGAAAAAGAGACTGTCTTGGTACTACAGGATGGTCAAGAACAGGAAAACGATGATGTGCCTACTCCTTGTTGGACTCAGAATATGATACACTTCCTATAGACAGGCCTATGCCCTCCAAAAATGAGCAAAGCAAAGAGGAGATACTTTAGATTACAAGCTATTCCATATGTGCTTGTTGATGGTGTTTTGTTCAAGAAAGACATCAATGGAGTTCTATTGAGGTGCATTGGGACAGATCAAATTGAGAGGGTGTTACGATATTTTCATGATGGAGATTCCGGAGGACATTTTTCCCCATGGGTAACAGCTCTCAAGATAATGAAGGTAGGGTATTATTGGCCCACAGTGTTCAGTGACTGCTATACATGGATAAGAAAGTGTAAGAAATGTGCACTCTTCGTAGGCAAAGAAAGACTAGCAGCACTTCCATTGCACCCAATTTTGGTTGACCAACCATTTATGCAATGGGGATTGGACTTCATCGGGGTCATCAATCCAAACTCAAGCCAAGGCCACAAGTGGATTCTCATGGAAACGGACTATTTCACCAAGTGGACCGAAGCAGTAGCGCTCAAAGAAGCAAATGAGTCTAATATACTAGACTTTTATGAAGGAATAGTGACCAGGTTTGGTGTGCCGACCACTATCATATCAGACAATGCATTGGCATTCATAGGTTCCAAGATTACAGAATGGGCTGTCAAGAATGGAATCTACTTGAGCACCTCTTCCAACTATTACCCACAGGGTAATGGACAAGCAGAGTCCACGAACAAAAATTTGCTAAGAATCATCAGAAGGACTATGGATGAAAATCAAAGAACATGGCATACCAAGATAAAATCAGCATTATGGGCTGACAGAATAACACCAAATAGGTCTACAGGTAATTCCCCTTACAAGATCGTCTATGGGAAAGAGGCAGTATTGCCTATATCATTAGAACTTCCTGCATTGGAGTTCATGAAGTAGTTGGAGTTGGCTGAGTTTGAACCAATGGAGGCCAAGTATGCAGATTTGATGGAATTGGTAGAAATCAGAGAACATGCAGTTCAAACAATTGAGAAAGATTAGGTCTTAGTAAAAAAATGGTTTGATAAGAAAGCAAGAGCAAGGACCTTCCAGGAAGGGGACCTAGTTCTGAAATGGGATGCAAATCGGGAAAAACCAAGAAGGCATTTCAAGTTTGATGCCATCTAGAGTGGCCCCTACATGGTCATGGGATATAAGAATAGCAATGCCTTCCAATTGTCTACATTGGACAGAGAAGAACTCCTGATTCCAATTAACGGAATCTATCTTAAACATTACTACTGAAAAGAAAAGGTTTACCCTTGTAAATATTAGCCTAGATTTCAATTCCTCTAAGTGCATATGCACATTGTCTTGTTATAGTTAGGTTTCAGTTTCCCTAAGTGCTTTGGCACAGGTTTTGGTGCTCCTAGGTTGGATTTCTACAATTTAGCGTGATCTCGGAGGAGGAGTTGTGGTATCAGGCTCGGGATAAGATATCAAGTTGGTTTCAGGTTATTGCTTGTGTCACATGCCCAATGGATCACTAAAAAGGCCACTGATCTTCTACCTAGCAAGCAGGTAATCCCGTTGAGTCACCAAACTATTATATATATCTACCCTCCAGGTAAATATAGACAATGACACAAAGGAAATATGTCGGAGAGGTTCAAAAACCCAACACAAAGGAAATATGTCGGAGAGGTTCAAAAACTTGACACAAAGGAAATATGTTAGAGAGGTTCAAAAACCTGACACAAAGGAAATATGTCAGAGAGGTTAAAAAACTTGACACAAAGGAAATATGTCGAAGAGGTCCATAAACCTAACACAAAGGTCAAAAACCCGTCAGAAAGGAAATATTTCAAGGTTCAAAAACCTGACATGTCAAAAGGAAACCTGACACGAAATATGTCAGAGGTTCCAAAAACCCGAAACACACCTAGGAAATATGTCAGGTCCAAAAACACGACATTGAATTTTGGGTTTCGGGTTTCGGGAAACATGAGACATGAAGCATGAAAATCACAAGGCATGTCCCGATGCTTGGGAGTTCCGAAAACCCAAAACACTACCTAGGAAAATCAGTGTTTTGGAGTCGGGAAATCATGGGGTGAAAACATGTTGAGGCACCCTCCAAACCCGATGCAAATGCAAAGGAGAACCTCGAACCCGACTGGAAACAGACCCTGACTTGGGGAATATTCAAATGGCCATAACTTTTCACAGGGAGCTCGGATTCATGCAAGATTGGACTTTTTGGAAATCTTACAAGGTCCTCTACCCAACTACAACTGGATATATTTAATTTGGTAAGAAAATTTTCTTCAAAAATTTAAAATACAGTTCGGCCATTTTTTTTGGGTTTGCTAGGGTTCTCACCTACCGCCATAATGAGATGAATTAAATACAACCTGGAGGTGGTTGGGGTAGATTTGGATTTCCTCTCTCTTCCCTCTCTCATTCTTCCTATAAATTGTAAGGAGGGGCTTCTTTCTAAAGGTTGGACATTCTTGTTTTTCCCCTCCCTTCTTCTCTTTGGCAGGCGAATTTGTGGAGTTCAAACCTCCCGTCTAAAACTATAATGCAACTTTTCCTCTTGGCATTTTGTAGTGTATTGTATCAATATTTGGAGAAAATAATGCATGTATTGTGGATGATTCTCAACCCTCTCTATGTTCATTTGCATCTTCCTGATCTTTCACTGTGAATTTGGTTATCTATGCATGATATTGCATTGCATTTTAATGGTTTGTGTTTATTGGCAAGACAGGTGTTCTTCATTCCTCGGTGCATCACCTTTGTTAGTTTAGGTTTATTTTTATGCATCTTCTTACCCTGTCTCCTTGGCAAGTTAGATTAGGTTTTTTAGTGTAAACCCTATTTCATTTTTATGTGTGCATCTGAACAGAGGAATAGGAACCGGCCTTTATCCAGAGAGCTTTCTCGATTCGAAAGGTCCCACACTTGGGAAAAGCTCCATGTTATGCAATCGCATTGAGAGTCTCAACCCATCGAGTTGCAGATATTCAGGGGTGTTGTGATTCACCATCAACAGGAATTATTTTAGAGAAGGATAAATAATCAAGTCTTAAAAACAATCCCATTTATTTTGAAATTATTATGGGAGTAAAAATGATATAAAAAGTTTCCTAAAACGAGTTCCTGGAACCCTGGGAAAAGGGATTTCAAGATTTGGGGACTTAATCATTTTCTCAGTTGGGTCAATGGTGCATTTTAGTGTCCTGACTATCCCAACTATCCCTAATTTACTAGGGAGAGTGAGGATATTGGGGAAATTAGGGACAAAAAAATTCACCCTACCCCTCAATTTTTTTTATTGGTCTCTCATGTGACCTTCTTTCTTCCCGATGGAAGCAAAGCAATTGTGCTTTCAAATTAACTAAGTTTGTTTAGGAAACCCATGGGTGCATTTTACTATCCAAAATATCCCTGGGATAGTGGGGATAGTGGGGAAAAAATAATTCTCCCCACCCTCATCCCCTTCTCAGGTTCATCATATGACCAAATATTTTGTTACCCGGGTGCTTAAGTGTGTTTCTCTCACCTCCCTATCTCCCCGAATCATGTTCTGCCACTTTTCATGCTCATAGTAGGGGGTGACTTTTTTTTCCCAAATATCCTAAATATTCCTAGGATAGTGGGGATAGTAGGTAAAATTAAATTCACCTTGATCCGCATGTTTTTCAAAGCAAAAAAATTAACTAACTATTTCTACATTACTTTTTCTTACTTCTTCCTTCTTGTGAACCAAAAGTACTACCGAAAAGTTTTAAACATGAAATAATATTTTATCACCTTATTTTTTAATATTAAATCCATTATTTATATTCCATGACACACAAAAACCTTAAAATTCAATAGATACTTTGTCAAAATTCATTGAGAATAGTCATATGCATCAAGATTTGAAAAACTCGAATCTTGCAAACCAATGAACAAAATTGGGTGAATGTTACTCAATTGCTCTTCATCCCAAGAACCTTCAAGAACACACTAATAGCATAACATAGTATTTTCTAATTTATTAATGGTATAAAACCCTATTTTGATGCCATAGTGTTTTCTTTTTCAATTTCTGGACATTCCAGTAGGCAGATTGAAGTGAAATTTGGAGAACAAGGACCCGGAAGCAAGACAAATCCAATGATGATATTTGCATTGTAATCCGATGTTGATAAATGTCATTTCTAAAAAACTTAAGTACCTAGTGTTCTCAATTTCTAAATATATAAATTCCTCTCAGAATAGTGCACTCAAAAAATAGTGAAAATGATAAACTAGGTCATCTTTCCCAAAATAGCAAAAAAGGAGAAAAAGAACAAAGCAAAATGCAATTATCTAAAAATAGAAAGTTTCAAAAAATATTAAATTTTCATCACAGGATTTTATTTAAGTATTCTAGAGGGTCGAGAAGTTTAAATTTGAGTAAAAAAGAAAAAAAATATCCCAAAATAGCAAGTCCTGGTTCAACCTACTAAAAATAGAAAGTCTTTGTTTTGAGTCCAGAAAGTTACAGTAGGATCTTTTTTTATTCATATCTTTGCTTTTTTACATCTTCACATGATTTTCATATGGCTGAATATTTAAAACAAGGAAATTCATCCTTCACAGAGGTCTTGAGGCATCATTTTGATCACAGTGGCAAAGGCAAAACACTGCAGGGCATAATAGGTAAAACCCAATGGTATTGTGTAGTTAGAGGACATTTGAAAAGAGTAAAGATCTTAATTGAAATTAAAACTAATTTGGTTCATCACAACTTTTCAATCATGTTAGATCCATCCACACCTCCATAGTGAGCTATCTACAGGAGCTCAATGAGCTAAGTAAACCGTGGTGAGCTGGGAGAGTTAGCCAAAGTGAGTTGAGCTATTTGAGTGAGATTAGTGAGTTATTCAAATTGAGTTGGTTAAGGTCAAGTATTGCAAGAAGGAGCTATCAAGAAATAATGATTCATCCAAGTGTCCAGGTATGTCTTCTATAATGGAAAATCTTCCCTATTATGATTAAGAGTTGGTTCCACAACATGCTCGTGAAAGTGCTTTAGCAACCAAAATTATGTAAACTCCTAAGGATCCATTCCCATGGATTTAATAAATAATTTAAAGTGATCTAAGGACAACACGACTTTATATCATTCTTGGTTTTGAAGTAATGTTAAGAAATCTAAAGTACAAATGGAGAAATAACACCCAACAACATCTCACATTTTCAATGGTATCTTAGCCAATCAATATGTTGAAGTTGTTAGGCCTAAGAATGAAAATCCTATCGAGGACATGACTCTGTGAGACTATGAGTTGACATGCATCTCATTGGGTCAAGATTCACATGAGAGTGACTCTCATTTATTCAAGGAATCCTCTTCTCTCCTCCTTTTTTGGAACAAATAATAAAAGAAAACAATTATGCAATTAGAGGAACATGTAAAATCTCTCAATGCTTACATTCAACCCTCCTTGGAGCCCACTCAAGATATTCTCTTCTAGTATAATACATTCTTATGATCAGTATTGTTGATCTTGAGGTAATCAAGAAAGCACAAGGTTACATGATATAGGGGAAGGCTAACAAGAAGTGGATTAAGAAAATCATTGAACAAGGCAAAGCATTGTTTCTAGAGGTCATCTTTATCATCAAGTTTATTCTTGAAAGATTGCCATAAGTAAAAAAAATTGAATGAGGAGTTTACAAAAGAGGTGATTCACTTGGATGATTTGTTCCCATTGGTATCTAAGATGAGATCCGTTGACTCACACACTCTCGTGAGAAATAATGTGTTTGTATCAACCATCAAGAACTTGTCTCAAGTTTGGATCTACATCATGGATTCCAGATATAAAATAATCAAGAATACAATCTCTAATTTGTACTCTTGTTGACATCATTCTTTTGAGATATTTAACAAGGCCTACGATTGTGTTTAGGAAATTGAGTTCTCTCCACTCACTGAGGATTTATCATTAGATGAGCTAATCGTTTCCTTCCAGGAGCCAATCAAGAAAGAGGCAGATGATTGTCTTTCCTTTAATGAAGACACCTTAGATTCCCTTTCCAACATCATAAGTTACATTTTGTAAATTGTGAGGGATCATGAAATATTTCTCAGTCAATGCAAGAATATTAGTGAGGTTCCAGGATCATCAACCAAGGTTTTTGGTTGCGTTTACATTCCATAGGAGGACAATTTAGCATTTACAATGGCTCAATTCAAC
This sequence comes from Taxus chinensis, assembly GCA_019776745.2. Taxonomy (NCBI): domain Eukaryota; kingdom Viridiplantae; phylum Streptophyta; class Pinopsida; order Cupressales; family Taxaceae; genus Taxus; species Taxus chinensis. The sequence continues at coordinate 80,762,289 of CM034149.1, forward strand.
AAACAATTCAAGGAACAAAAGCACAATCCAAATATTTCTCATCATGAAACATGAATCAACAAGTTCTTCATCATATGTAGCTTCTTCATTAGATATGGTAAATTTCTTCCTCCATCCTCTTTTTCCCTTTTCTTCTCTCCCCCTTTATAATTATTCATTGTAAGTAGTCATGATATTCTGTTTCATTCACTTAAGTGACTTTCTAAATTTATATTGTAAAATTCCCTTTGATTTATAAAAATGGATTTTAGTTTTCATTTCCTTGGAAGATGTAAAGTCACAAGTTGAATGAGATCATGCAGATTCATGTAGAGGATAGGTGAAAGGTCAATTCACATTTTTATAAATTGGGATGGCTTTTCCATTCCAAAGAATCCATATTTTGATAGTTTTTACTATGTAGCAATTGTGTATTATAGTTTGGGTGTTGATCTTTGTATCACCAACACAAGAAATAAAATATAATTTTCTTCCATTTCCCTCTCTCATGTGTTCCTCTATTTTCTCTCTTTTCTACACTTTATAAACATAGTGATTAAGAAAGATCTTTGTATCTTTGATGAATGAATCTAAGAAATATGTGTTTAGATTTGTGAGTCTTACTAATGGCTTCATTGTTTCTTTCCTCTCATTGAATGTTAAACTACTCTAGCTATTGGGTATGAACTCTGTAGATGCATACTCACAGTAATAACCTTCCCTTTCCTAATATCTCCCCTTCACCCCTTAATGTTGCAATTTCCTCCCTTGTACCCTATACAAGCACTTTGTTGCAGGGTCATTGAAGTGTTCATGTGTGATCACTGGCCTATTTTTCCACCCCATAACATTTTGATATGATTATATTATTTTACATTCAATAATGGGAGCCTCCCCATACACAAGAAAGAGGGGTGTATCCCTATGATCATTTGTGGAAACACCTAATTTGTCATACCATAATTTATTTCACCAACACATGTATGATGACGCTTTGGTGTTTCTTTTTGCAAGGATATTTGACTGGGATATCAAGAATGAAATCTACTCGAGAACTTATTCAAACTACTATCCCTAAGGCAATGGACAAGTTGAGTCGACTAACAAGAACCTGTTAAGGATAATAACAAGGAACTTGGAGGAAAACCAAAGGATATGGCACACCATACTAAAATCATCCTTATGAGATGATAGGATCAACCCCAAAAGGTCAAGTAAATTCTCACCCTACAAGCTAGAATATGGTAAGAAAGCGAGGATGTCAGTATCTCTTGAGGTACTAGGATTGGATTTCATCAACAAGATTAAAAAATTTAATTTTGAAGTAATAGAAATTAGATACGCAGATCTCATGGAGCTTAAACAATTGGGAGATCCAGCCATGTAAGTAATAGAGCTTAATCACACTTAGGTTAAACAATGTTTTGATAAGAAAGTAGTAGCTAGAAATTTTGAGGAAGGACACCTTGTGCTTAAATGGGATTAAGATAGAGCTAGACCAAGTAGACATCCAAAATTTGACACAATTTGGAGTGGTCCTTATGTGATCTCCAGCTATAAATCAAATAATGCTTTTAAATTGTCAAAATGGGATGGAGAAGACATTATGATCTCGGTCAGTGTGATATATCTAAAACATTGCTTTTGAAAAAGAGGTTCTACCTTATACATATTGGTTGTATTATTCTTTGCAAAAAGTTCCTTGTGCACACTCTGAATGTTCTATTTGGACATGTATGTTCTTCTCATTGTACATAATTTTTGTTTCACTTGGTTGTTGTGCATTTTCAGTTCAAAACAGGTTTCATGATTGAAATGAGGTATTGTGGGAAAATCTTCAATGATTTTTCACTCAACTCCAAAAGCAGTTGCATCCAAAATTTCTCCATTCCCCCTTCCTTGGCCAAAAAATTGAATCTGAGGATAGGTTTCATGTATCATCCATAAATCCCAAAAAAAATCAATATTTAGGAACACCAACAGGATAATTTTAAATCCATGTAAGTTCAGGGGTGAAAATTCCAAGTTCTATGATCATATTTTCAATTTTTAAGAGTTGAAGCCATGCCCAATGGATTGCAAAAGGGAAAATTATCATCTCTCTAGTGGGTAGATAGTCCCATTAAGTTTCCAAATTGTTGTCCAAAATAACCCCTTAAGCTATTTTGGTAACCTATGAACTCAATTTCAGACTTAGGAATTTTTTGGTTACAAAAGTTGTGAGACCTTGTTTCTTAGTGTCCCACAGACTTCCAGAATGTAGTATTTTTTGGGTTCTCAAGAAACTGTGGGTCAAAGAGGAATTTAACACAAAGATACTTAGGTGAAACCTTACAGAAAGTTTGCAAAATTAAAAAACAAAAACATGGGTTTTATTCCTCAGAAGCTGTGATGCAATGTTGGTGAATGTGGAAAATCACGAAGGAGCAAGAAGTTTGAGTTTTGGGTAGACAAAGTAAGAGGCCAATGAACAATATGCTAGTGTTCCATGGTTTTCTTAATCATACGGTGCTCCATTAGTTTTAGAAAAACCACAAACACACCATAAGGCCATAAAACAAGACTTAGAGCTTTGCAACTTGCGAAGGAGGAAAATATGAGTTTCATGCATGTCTGGGAGTTAACATCTCACATGTTTCTTAATACTCAAATACATTCAGATTAAAAATTTGTGGATCACTCAATGAAAATCCTTCAAATGTCTAAATTCCCACATAATCTTAAAATGCCACCTAAAATGAAGAATTGTTTCCAATCAAATAAAAACTCAAAAGTCCTTTGCGGGTTTCAAGAGAAAACGGTAAAGCCACGTGAGTCTTTCAAAGTCACATAACAAAAGAAAAAATGTCAAGCATGGGATTTTTCGTGGGACAAAGGTAAATGAGTTATCGAAGTCCTGAAACAAAGCATAAATGGTTTTTTGGCCATATCTTTCGCATATGAGGTATGAATTACATGAAACTAGTGGCATTCGAAATGTCTCTTCCATGGTGATATTTTGGCATAAGAAAACACAGGATTTGATGTTGTTTGGAGGGAGAAAAATGAAAACATGGTTATGGAAGGAGAAAATTGTAGTTCCAGCGAAGCCAAGCATCCAACCACCCCACCAACCAAGATTTAATGTTCAATAATTTTCATCCTTCCATCTACGAAGTCTAATTGTGTGTATAAGTAAGAAACGGGACATTCATGCTTAAAACTACAAGAAAGATAGCATGATATCCTTGGTGGGTGAATTCCATTCATTTATCATTTGACCTCATGTTTTCCCACTCTTTCTCTCTTCCTTTCACATTATTCTATAAATGTGAGTGCTTTTGAACAAAAAAAAGGGTTCTCTTTTGCAGGATTGGGAGCCCTTTCTTAGAGTTTCATTTTTTTTCCTTCAAACCTCTATAACTATATTTTTCAATTTATTCTCTAACCTATATTTTGTAAATGCAAGACTTTTTTTTAATGATACAAAATTGTGGTCTTATTATTTAAATATCTTGTATTTGATGTGAACATTTGGTACTCTTGTCTTCTTTAGAATTTGTTCAGTTGTCCACTACAAAACTCTGCATTTCTATTGGATTCTCGCATAGTAGTTTTAATTTTGTCTCTATAGGTCAGATTTGAACCCTCTTTTAGTTTTGGTGAATTGCCTTCTTTCATTTTGCATCTTTTTTGCTTTCTCTCAACCCCTAAACCCTGTGAAATTATAGTTATTTTTTTAGTTTTAGTTGTATTTTGAAGTTGTAGGTTAATTTGTAGCTAGCTAGGATAGAAAGAACCAACCTTCTCTTGAGTTTTATCTCACGTTAAAATTCCCACACATGGAGACAAACCCATGTTCACCAATAGTTATGATGTTTATCATGACCATTTAAATGATGCCACTTTTGTGTGTTAACACACACTTAGGTACAATTTTCTTTGAGCATGCAATTTTCAATTCATACTTAAAGGGGAGAAATAATAAACACTCAAATTTGGTAATTTATACTTTTCCAACCCTTGATTTGGCTGTGCACTCTTGCTAATGATAAATAAAACTTATTCATTCCCTCTTAGCACTTGTCAAATTCCATTGTTTAGCTTGCTTATCCTTGCATGTTAACATGTTGACATATTCTGAGAATATAATGCAAAAAATCAATAGAAAAACATCATTTTATTAGCTCCAAAAGTTACTTGGCATATTTTCTTCTCCTAATGAGGGTTGTATGATTTTGTAAGTAATTTATATCCACTCTTGACCATTTTATACAGTCTTTGACCAACATGTCTTGCAATTGAGATTTCATATTAATAACTTTTGTTAGGTCTTATACTTCATCTGGATCAGCCTTTCTTAGATAAATCATTTATGAAATCCTATATAGGTAAACACTACCTCATTTCCTAACTTGGAATTCCTAAGGTAATGCACTAGAGCACTCACTTCATACACTTGCAAAAGGAATCCAAAGCTTCCTAAATTTTGTAATAGAACATCTAAATTCATTAGGAAAATACCTATATCAGGTTTGAAGCTACAAATCAGGTCAAGGTAGCTAGATCTCTCATCTACCAGAACTCATACATCCTCTCTCCAAGTAATTTAGTAAGATCTAAATCCAAAACAAGAATTATCAAAGAATTTGCCAAAATGGATTGATCTACCTAGATTTAACATGTTAGGTGGAGAATGACATGTGGTTTAAGGCCTCTTCGGAGTAATACTAATATTAGTTGTGCACGGAGGTTCCCTCAACCCTTTTAATGTTTTCTTTGTTGTAATATTCATCCATGGCTATAATTTGAGATGATGATCATTCCATACAGAGAGCCTTATCGCATGTGTGATACCTAGGGTTTGACAGTGACAGATAAACCTATGAAGGTGAGTATTATAGAATGTTATAAAATTTGAATAAGAGAAGTTCCAAGGATTTACATTTTGGTTAGAACCATATGTCATGGCTCTAAAATTTTGGTACAACCTCGCCCAATGTGGATGCACAGTCACAGTTCCAATTTTGAAGTTTTTTCATGATTAAATCACCCATTTCCAATAGTGTGCAATCCCATATCTCTCTAAAAGTCATTTGTATAAGCTAAGTGCTTTTATACATCCATTTTGATATTTCAACTACATGTTGGGTTGATTGGTATATGTTATGTTCTTTATATCTAATATGAGTAGTAAATCTGAGTTATTATTTCTATAGTAACATCTTTGTAAGATCTCTAATAAACTCTAATCTAATCTAAACTTTATAAAATTGACCTAAATTTTATTTAACAGTTAAACAATACCTTGTCTAACTTGTTTATTCATACAAACTAATATTTCATTAACTTTTGAGAATGAAATGCATAAAATCCATTATCAAAGTCAACTAATAGGATACAACCCTCAGTTCTCATGTTTTTCATTTATGTGTAAAACCATATGGGTTTTTCGGCTTGTGATATCCATTCCAAGATGACTTGTATGGTTTTGAAATGACATACCCTCCATTTAATCTTCTAATTCCACATTATTCACTATGTAATTTACTTCTTATGGGTAGTCCTTTCAATGATAATTTTCCTTTGAAAACCTATATAAGCAAGTTAACACTACCTCATTTAAGAACTTGGAAATCATATGGCACCATATTGATATAATCACTTCCAACACTTGTAAAAGGTACCAAATCCTCCTTACATTCCATCAAAGTTCATGCACACTTATTAGGGAAACAACCACAATAGGTATAAAGCATAAGACTGGGCCAAAATATCAGTATTTTTCATTTGAAAGCACTAAAAAAAACCCCATTCCAAGTATTAACAAGAGACAAACTCAACTTAAACATTATCAATGACTCTTCGATTGCAAAATCTAGTTATATTTATTTATATATCACATGCTAGGTGGAGAACGATGTGTGGTTTGAGGCCTCTTTGGAGTAGTGTCAATGTCTACGATGAGAGGATTACATCATAACCCAACTAATGTCTAAATTGTAGGGTCTCCCACCAATGGCTAGGGTTTTAGACCTCACTCAATATGTTCAGATGGATTCACAACATGAGAAACAACTAGGGTTTAAAAAAGATAAACATTTCCAAGAAAGTGACAACCTCAAGAAGTTACAAATAAAAATTCTAAGTAGGTCCAAAACCATATAGTAGGGTTCAACACCATCTAAGCAATTCTAATAGATTTTTATAGTCTTGTATCAAGCCAGTTTCAGTGTCAAGGCACCATCAGGATTAGATCTCCCAGTTCTAGTTGTCTACACAAATATAACTCCACATATCCATCTATATGAATCTAAGTTCACTCATTCCCTTATGTTTTCAAGTTCATATCTTATATTGTACATTAGTTTCAAGAATTAATGTGTTATTTTGATATTGTATAATTAATGTTGAAAGTTAGTCAAAATAACCTCTTATAGCTCTCCTTACATCATTTTAGTGTACTTAACTCACTAAACCTAGATGTTTAATCTAATGAGGGTGTAAATAGGGAGAATGGTAAAATTACTTTAAATTGGTATTAATGTAGAATTATATGGATGAGAAAGCACATGTTCACATTATTTTTGCAAGTAGTTTATAGTTAGGAGTTACTATGTTTTTAATGTTCATCTTATTAGGATTCGATTATATTATGAATTGGGAGTTAATTGTTGTGTAATCTTAGCACTTTATATAGGCTCGATTTTAACATTAGTTGCAATCTTGATCTAGTGTTGTTTACAATGTAAAATCTGTTGTTTAATATCTATGAATATTATAGATTTTTTCTTAATTTTTTATTGATTAGAATTGATTTGTTGCATTCAATTTATGGTTTACAACATTTTTACATTTTTCGACATGAGATAGTCAAACCAAATGGCAGCCCCAACATTTTTTCATCATGCACTAATCGAGAAGTAGATCTATATGCTCCAATCACACATATATTTTCATCTCTCCACCCATTTAGTGTTATAAGATGTGTTTGGTGTGATGTGGGTTTCATCTGCATGAATTTATTCAGTGAACTATTATGTTACTCTAACATGAGACAATGTAAACAACTAGTGTGACCATCATCTTTCAATTTGTTAATTGATAAGTGGATCCACAAGCACCACTCATACATTTTTTAGTTGTACACATTTTACAAAGTAAATCTTAAGGGGGTGTTAGTGTATTTGATTAACCATACACTATTATATGTGATTAATATGAAGATGTACTATTTAATTGTAATAATGATTATTCTACTTACAGAGAAGAGTAAAATCAATTTATTGACTTGATTGACTTCCACTATTAATATATTAATGAAAACTTTCTATGAAAAGGTAATTAAGAGCTCCAAACCCTAATAATAGCCTTTACTTATTTTTAATAAATGCATTGAGTGTTATTGTTAAAGGTAATTCAATGTGGAAGAGAGATTCATTACGATACTCTTTTGAGGAGGGTCATTGGCCCTCCCTTGTATTTGATCTTTTAACATATTAGCAATATTTCTACATTGATCACATATGTGTTTATATCGCAATAATGTTTCAAAGGTAATATACACATGTATATGGGTGATTGTATTAAGGTTGGAAAAGTGATCCTGGAAACTATCTAGAATTCTAGTTACCAATAGAGCATTGATCCCTAATTTTAAAATAGGCTAACACTTTGCTATCTTTTCCAACCCATTGTGGGTTTGCTGGTATGCCAACATGGTCTTAATTTTAATTCAAAATGTCTTGAAATGTATATGTGCATTAATGCATTTAGGAGAATGACATGAGGAATGAATTAAGAAATGGCTTAAGAACATCCATGTGCCAAAAGTAATTAGAAGAATGTAAAGTAACACTCAATGTCTTCAAGAAATCTAAAGTGCATCTAACATTATTGGATTTTATTGATTAGGTCATTAAAAGTGTTAAGGGTCAAGTACCTACATTACACTAGATTGTGTGTACATTATACTTGGTGTGTTGGATTCAAAGAAGTTCTCCCATCAAAGGCCGGGATAATAATAGAGGGATAACACAAGCCCATTAGAACATCCCCCCCCCCCCCCCCCTTTTAATCACATTTTTGTAAGGTGTTAATAATCCATTGGGGTTCTAAGGAAGTAGATTGTATTTCTAGAGATCTTTGAGAATTTCAAGAGAATAGTGGTTTTGGAGCATTAAAGCATATGAATATGTTCATAAAATCATATTGTATATATTTTAGAATCCTGTTGTTATAGTCTTGGAAGAGGACTCAAATGATTCACATAATAATTTTGTGTTCAAGCTATTTTTTAGGTCTGCTCTTCTTACCATCTAGGCCTTCACTACTTTATGTATTTATAATGAACCATTCATAAAAATATAATAAACCAAATATTCCTCGTAAAACCCTTTATGCAAATTATTGCTTTGAAAATATTTTGCTATGTAGTTAAGTCTTACTATATATATCAAACATAAAATACAATGTTAATGGATATATTTGATGCAATTTGAATGAAATCTATTTATTTATTGAACATTTACAATGTTTCTCAACAAGTTTCCGAGCAACATGAATTTGGCTTTAGCTGATCACCTTCCTTACAAGTTTTGAAATGGTAGTTGGAGAAATGACATATCTAAATGAGGACATATTCCATACGAAAACCAAGTGCATGCACATTTGGATAGAGACTCATTCTATTTATAAGAAGGAAATTTTGCAAGGGTAGATTATAAGTGTGTGTCTCCTAAAGACCAAACATTTCTTATAATATAAAAGAAGAAATTTGGTATACAAGACAAATGTCTATTTTTTTAACTCGGGTGATAGATTATTCTAAACATTACAATAATAATTAGCTTGGGGAGAGGAGACTAGATTCCAAAAGACAAAAGCAAAAGATAAAACTGACCACATAAGCAAGAGGGCACTATTTTGTCATGTATAAAAAATCATTGACCATGCTTTGTCAAAGGTAGACAAGACAAAGCTACCTATTGTATTGAGTAAACCACTAGTTTTGAAAATAGTTCCCTCTTATTTCTCAAATACTATTTTAACACGGTTTTGTTGCCGAGGAATGTAACATCTGACGTGGCGTGTGTCTCGAGACATTGTATTTAGTCAACCCCCACAATAATTCTATACATACCCCTAATTGACTAGATTCCCTACACGGCCATCAAATCCATAGTTTATTTAGGCTCCCCATAAGAAATCAAAGCTTTTTCCATCACTAGGAACATGTTTCTATTGCAACGTGAATAATGCACCGTCTATGATTTAATTTTTAGATGGTTTAGTGGGATATTTGTCTCATCCCGAATCTTAATCCACCTCTGTCCATAAATGTGAAGCCATTTAGCATAAGTCTTGATTTTTTTTATTAGAAGTTTTAAAAGCATTATGTTCACATAATATACTCTATTAATTTTATATAAATTTAAAAATACGGATTGTCTCTCATATACAATCTTTCTAGATTTGAAATTATATTTAAGAGTATCATTTAGCTAGAATCGCCTCCATGAGTTGTTTTGTGTGTATATTTTACACATTAAAATTAGGAAAAATTTGTTAGTTGTTAAATTATATGTTTTTAGAGTTTTCTTTTTTTCCAGTTCAAATTTTAGTTTTGTGAGAGTAATTTTTTTATTTTTAGTGGTTTATGTTCATTTTCATATATATTATATTGTCTTTATGTTCTATTCATTCATTTTTCATTAAGGAAAATTTTAGTGGTAAATCTTTGTTAATTTAGGAATATTTGGATTTTTGAAATTTAGATTTGGTGAATTTTGAGGAGTTGGCTCGCTTGCTATTGCTTAAATTTTCTGGGTATATGTTATTTTTGTGGGTCAATTCATCTAACGTTTATACTAATAATCGGATATTTATATTCAAACCACCTTTACCACGAAAGAGAACTTTTCCACATTCGCCCTCATATATATTATATATACTAATTATTATTCTGATATTAAACATCAAATTCCACTCACAATTCCTATGCGTTGTCAATTGGTAGCACGTATATGTTGTCGACTAGTAGTATACATCATGTTATCGGCCGACAAAATACATCATGCTACCATCCGACAACATACATCATGCTACCAGCATAGATATTTTCGAGATATTTCTGTTAAAAACAGAGTTGTTTCAGTCCCCAAGGAAAAATGTTATGGCCTCTGCAAGATAGGCCACCGAATTTGCATCATTTCTATCAGCTAACAGCATACATCATGCTACCAGCTGACAACATACATCATGCTACCGGCCGAAAACATACATCATTATATTGACATAGATCTTTTTGAGAACTTTCTATAAAAAAGGAGTCATTCTGATTCATGGATCAAAAGTTATGGCCTCCACAAGATAGGCCCCTAAATCTACATCATTGCTACCGATCGACAACATACATTTTGCTACCGGCAGACAATATACATCATGCTACTGGCCAACAACATACATCATGTTATTGACATAGATCTTTTCGAGAGCTTTTCGTAAAAAACGGAGTTGTTTCAATTATTAGATCAAAATTTATGGCCTCCGCAAGACAAGCCGCTGAATCTGCATCAGTGCTACCGACCAACAACATACATCATGCTACTAGTCGATAGCATACATTATGCTACCAAATGATATTTGCTACAGGTAGACAACATTGTCAAATAATTTTTAATCCTTACGAATTTCGTTTCCTTCCGATTCGCCATGATTTCAAAAGTTATTTTCACACATTCGCCAAGTAATATCTAATGATTTATTAAGGGGGTCTTAAAATTTTCCTTATTTTTCACTTACTATAACCTTTTGTTGGTGTGAGTCATTTCCCAAAGCACGTGGCGACTCATCTCACTTAGGTGAGGTCATAGGTCTAGGTTTCACAGGGGTTATGATAGGTTCATCATTAGATTCCTTGCACGTCACTATGCATCAGTGCGTCAGTAAGTCATATGTGAGTTACTTTCCATTATGGGAATGTAACTTCCCTTCTCCACTTGAGGAGGTATGATTACAGGCACTAGGGGTTACACAACACCCCCTATTTATACCCCTTACCCTTTTCAGATCTATGTGGAATATGAGAGAGGTGATATGATATTTTCCCCTTTCAAATATTTGCATGCACTTCATGGTTGATACTCGCTCCCTCATAGAACCTCGTTAGGCTGCCGAAGTGCAACTCAGTCAATGTTCGCGTTATCACACATGATCCTCATGTTTTTTGTTTTCCCATTCTTCATCATGGTATCATAGTGCACATTGTTGGGATCCGCACTACTCACCGGTTCATTATTTCCCTACTACTATTGGTTTGTGTTCTTCATGGTTTCATGTGTAAGCATCATAATAGCTACTCCATCTATGCTCTACTTACATTAATTTGGGTTTTCAAATCTTGTTCGTGGTGTTTGTTCGTGTTCGTGGTTATCTGGGTTTTTCAGCATTGCATGCATGTTCTGGAGGTTTATTGGAGTTTTCAGGTTGCAGTCAGGTTTTGAAGGTGCTAGTTTTGAGGTTTTTGAGGGTTGTAGAGTTGTTTCAAGCCTAATGCGGCCCCAAATCGTGGATCTGGGAACCAACTTGGCTCCAACTTTCCATTTGGCCCGAATCTCCTCAACCTCATGCATTATTCCAACTCGCTGCATGTAATTGCACCATTGTTTGCATCCAAGCCTTTGACCGTTCGTTCTGCCTCCCTCGTACATTATTTGGTGACCCTGCATTGAGCTCCACTCTGCTTCAACATTGGCTTTGATTTAGTGTCGACTTTGTGGCTCTATGCTCTGTTTCAACCACAACAATGTGTCTTTAACATTATTTTTACCGTGTTGCGACTCCACTTTCCATTGTTGGTTCATGCCTTTACTTCGCATCCTAAGTTTGCAAGCCTTTGGTTTAGTGCTTCTATCTATTATTGGCTTCTTGACTTTGGCCCTCTCTATAACCCCGGTTTATTGCTCCACTACTCGTGTTTGACTATGACCAGGTTTGGTTCTCTGCTTCAACACCCAATGTCTACTATGAACACCTCACCACATGTTGTCTCCAGGAATCTTGTCGGTCCCCTCTGTGTTACACCTTCGTATTCGTTCAAACGGTCATCTCTACACCATCAGCTACCAACTAACATGTGGACCCCCATTCTTGGCAACACATGTCACCACTTGCCCCGTCAATAGCTCTTAGTGATGCATAGCTTCCTACCCATCCACGTGGCATTATCTTGGCACTTTTGTCCTCCACATTAGTCACTCTCACTTGACTCGGCGAAGACCTCGACCACCCTATCTCGCTCCCTAACTCGGTGTTTAAACTCACTGACGAGCTCACTTGAGTCGACATCCGATTCACTGCAACGAGCCCCTCCAACTCACCGAGTCAATCCCTGTAGCTTTCCCACTGGCTCTCCATAAAGCTCGGCGAGCTCTATGCCGAGCTCCCCTGTAGATCTCGCCAAGCTTCCCCTCTAGCTCATCATATGGGAGTTACTTTTCATTTCAAGAATGTAAATCTCATTCTCCACTTGAGGAGGTATGTTTACATGCACTGGGGGTTAAATAACACCCTTTATTTGTACCCATTACCCTTTTTAAATCTATGTGGGATATGAGAGAGGTGATATGAGGCTTTTCCCTTTTGAATCTTTGCATGCACTTCATGGTTGATGCTCGCTCCCTCATGGAACCTCGTTAAGCTACCAAAGTGCAACTCAATTGATGTTTATGTTATCCCACATGATCCTCGTGCTTCATGTTTTCACTCTTATCTGTAATGTTATTTACATCCATGGCATTTCAAGAACATGAAGTGCATAGTTTTAGAAAGTTGTCATTATATCCTACCCTTCAATAACCCATGTGACTAGTACCACATATTTCTCTCCTTATCAAATTTTGTAGATTGGCCTATGTGTCAATTGTATCTTATTTTGAATTTCAAAGTTTGTTCATAAATACAATCACATCATAACTATCATTTAGACATCTAATATCTATCTAAAAATCTATTATTTTATAAGGTCATTCAAGAAATTTTTGAGTGAAAGCCAGAAAAGGAAATTATTGATCTTTAGTAAGCATTCTAGAGAAGTCAACTCATCTTCAAAAAATTCACTGAAACATTCAGATTATAGTAGATATGTGTTTCATTGCATCAATTTACACGGATGAACTACTATTATATTAGTTAGTGTGTTGGTTTTAATATTGTACAATGTTAAGGGGTTTGACAAAATTAAGATAACACATTTACTCCCTAGTATAGCACAAACCCAATAGCATATTATTGTCCTTATCTTTTCAAACTCAATTACCAAATTAAGTTTTGGAAGAAGAAGAATCATTTTCTAGTGATCCAATAGAGAGGTACACCCATCTCATCACAAAAGATGTTTTTATGCTTCTTGTTTATAATTTTCTCACAATAACATATTGTTGATAAAATAATGTCTAAGAAGATTGAAATATTATGCACTTGATTGGTTTTATAATTACCCATATGGTTTTTGTTGTCCAAAATAACACCCCATGCTATTTTGAATAACTCGTCTAAGTTCCAGACTTAGGTGGCTTTGGATTAAAGACCTGTAGAATGAATACCTTGAAAACTTAGTCTTTTGTGACATGCAAGAAATGTTAGTGCTTCGCAACTTGGAAATACAGTGTTACGCGGACTTGTAAAATATGGAATTCCATGGATTTGGTTAATTCCACACAACAAAGCATGTAGTCCACCCAAAAAAATATGTGATGTAAGGACAAAGTTCCACGAGACACCACATGGGAAAAGGTAAGAAATTTTGAATGCAACTAAGGTTGGAAGCCAAATAACAAAGAACTTAGTGTTCTGCTGACATCAAATATGTAGTATTTTACAGAGTTGAAAATTTCGTGGGACATATAAAAACCGCACAAGGTCAAATATGTGAGGGAAAATAAATGGAGTTCCATGACATGTAGAGAAGGTGAGTTGAATGCGGAATACATGAAAGTCGATGAGCATTAGAAGTTTCTCAGGAAAATTTAAAGATGAGGATCAAAGAGAAATAATTTGAAATCCATGAGTGACAAAGTTACACCTATTTTGAACCAGATGCTCAACCACTCCACCAACCCGAATTAAATTATGAGAGGTGTCATTGTACGTCAGAAAAGCAACAGGCAAGCGTGAGAATCAACAAGTGACTCTTCCACGTACCCGACCTCCCGAGGTCATGCCGAGACAGCCGGTGGGGGTAGAATATGCAGACAAACTAGTTGGGGAGTCTAATGTCTTCGACACGCACTAATGGTATTTGCGAATCTAAGACAAAGAAGGCCCTTCTAACTTGGACTGGTGTGATAGATCGATCAGCGAGGATGACTGCTCGAAGGCTCCAATCAATATCGAGCTCTGGCGTGATTCGATCTATGGGTTGTGGGATGCGTGGAAAATGACCCGGGATGGTTTCGTGTATTTCTCCTGATAGGGTCATATGGCGAATATAGTCAACTCTATGGACGATTCTCTGGCCTAGTCCAAAATTCTCTAGCTTCGTTAGCTGTTGTGTCTAGTAGGGATAACTGTTGAATGATGATAGGTGGAATTGGAGTAGACTGAAATACTAACTTACGTAGGCCAGTGTCTATGTCTAATTCTCTTATGGATTCGTTAGGCTATGGGATTTGTGGATCACAACCGTAGACTCTTGGTTGTTGCGGTCCTGTTATGGTCATACGCGAGATCAAGTTCTAATCCCTAGTATCCAGTAATCGTATGCTTTCTCGGCCTCTACGTTTAGAACCAGCAATTGTGCGATTTTCTCAGAATACCTTACAGGTGTTCTAGCAACTTGAATTCTTAAGCTGGTATCTATATCTATGAGGGTATCTCCAGCGTCTAGCTGTGGAACTAAAGGATCGCACCCGAATATTTGTTCTCTTTCAAATCCTTCTACAGTCATGCGGATGTTTTCTAGGATAACCTATAGTTTGGCTGATTTGACCAAAATGTGTGTGCTTGGTCGTCTTCGATGTTTAACCCTCTCAACTGTGACCTGATCTGTTGGAAGTCTGTTGTTGTTTGGAAGACTTGTATCCTAAGGTTTTGGTCAATGTCAGTTATTGCCACTACGGTATTGGGCTGGGGCACAATTGGCTCGAAAATGTATTCCCTGGGCTCCCTAGGTCTCGTAATTGTCATGCAAAAGCAGTAATGAAACAAACTATAATAAAGTAAAATCTAAGTACACTTCTAGCATATATAATTCTTTTTTTTGTATTTTCTGGAAATTTATAAGAAAGCAGCTATTTAAAATATTTAGAATTGACAACTAAACTAATAACGTAAAACAAACAAAATAGCCGAGTGTAGCTATTTGTCTGTGCAATTTTGTATATCTATTCTAAACAACGAAATAACTAATCTATTTGCAAGATTCTCGATCCTACCTCAGAAGTGAGGAATAAATCATAGTTTCTCAGAAACTATCAATCCCCATAACCTCCTTGGCAATATCAAGAATGGAAATAACTGAAATAAAGCAATTAACTACTTTATTTGATAAGTTCTAACTAAAACTTTGAAAGATGGAACCTGGATTTCACAGAACAGTGGCGAATCCGACAGTGTGTATGTTCTTGTCCCCTCAGTATGATCTCTTCGTTCTTTGTGCTCACGTGAATCCAGAAAGGCGTGGAATGCTTGCATCAACAGGAATAGATATTTGGATCAATGGACAGCCTTCTGAATTCAGACAGAATAGAATGCGGATAGGAGAGGGATAGCGCAAGAGTACAGAGCTTGGCCTATGCAATTCCTAGCGGGGTCTACTGCGAATCATGCAACAAAAGCGTCCAGAACCTGAAACTAGTCTGTATGAAGAGCAAAACCTGCAACTTTAATGGCTACCTAAACTATTCTACTCCAAAAACAATGATACTGTTTGCACAAGTTGGATCTGTGGCTTACCAACAGCTGAGTAATGCAACCAAGCATGCAAAGGATTTAAACTATCAAACTTAAGCAAACTAGAAGACTGAACTACTGAAAATGGTGAGTTTGAAACAAGAATGAGGGGCCCAAATAATGTTTGCACTTGCACAAGTTGGATATGTGGCTTACCAGCTGCAACACAATAATAACCAAAGCACTCAATGAGAAAACTAAGAATTCTAAGCAAAGGAAAACTAAATCTGCTGTAACAAGAAATTCAAAAGCAAACTTTGGAGCAAAACTCAAAGGCCAAAGTAATGTTTGCACTTGCACAAGTTGGATATGTGGCTTACCAGCTGCAACACAAAACTGAAACAAACCTGCAACAACCTATGCTACCAATCCTAAGCAAACTAAAAAGACCACAGCACTGAAAAATAAGAAAGTTGGAGTGAAAAATGGTGGCCATTTGCATGTGCACAAACCATGCATTTATAGGAATTCCAACACTCAAAAACCAAAATCAAATTGAACTCCTAAACAATAAACAAAGGAAAAACACTGTTCCAGGGGACCAAAAACATTAATGCATGCCCAAGTCGGCAAGAAAAGCTGGTGAGTCGTGATATTTCACGCGGGTCGCGTGAAAAGAGCGTTCTGGAAAATGCGCACAGGACCGCCGCCCTGTTCAGGGCGGCAGTTTCGTCACTGAAGGCCAAGAAGCCAAAGAAAGAGGAAAGAAACGGAAAAACAAAGCACGCGGGGGCTAAGCGCGGCATGCGGGATGTTAACGCATATCCGAAGAGCTCTTTCTGGATCCCGAACACCTTTCGAGGAGAACTGTATCATCATTGGGGCACTTGTTACACCGTTCCGCAGTACAGTACCTTACAATTTTGGGTACTTACATATTGCCCCCTCGGAGAAGCGTTTTAGCCATGAAGAGGCATAAAACGGTGGGTCCGAGTATGGCAGTCCCGAAATGGGGAGTTAGAAGTTATACCTTACACGTCCGTGTGTCGAAATGACGCCATCCAAAATTCCCGCCACCTGCAAAATGAAAAGAGAACTCAAGTGCAGATAGATACAATAATTTAGAAAATAAACGCTAAAATAATAGGGGAAGAGGACGTACCATTAGTGCGAGGATAGAAACTTACCTCCGTCAGCGCTCCGAACCTGCGAAAAAGCCATTGTAAAACGAAACAGAACGATATATATATCAAAGTGGGCCCATTTTCCTATTCATTTGCGCGAGTTGATTTGATAGATTTTGAGCTCTGGGACCCACGGTAACGGTTTCTCACGCGAGTAGAGTCGAAACGTCCATAGCAAGATAGTGATCATGCCTCCACGTGCGGAATGCCACCCCGCGAGATCACAGGTTGGTTTTTCTTCAATTTTGTGCTTTTCCCCTTTTAAATTTGAAATGGAAAATTCTTTGTAATGGGGGGGAAATTTTTGAAAATGCTAGGTTCAAAAGGTCCACCTAGGGGGGGCGCCTAGAGGCCGTGGTTGGACAGTGGTTACCCCTGGCATTCCTATTGCAGCCAGGGGGATAGTTCGGGCCAGAGGGAGAGCTGGTGCGCCTCGGGCACCTTTACTTCGGATTACCGCGGGTCCTGCTCATAGTAGCGATGACCCTATAGATATTGACTCCGATTCTGAGGAGTCCACAGAGGGAGGGTCATAGGAGCAGACGGACGAGAGTGATCCTGAGTGGCATGATACTTAGGATATCATGCAGGCAGAGAGGGCGGAGTAGAGCGCAGAGAGAGAGACTCTGGTTTCCGAGGAGCCACTCTCCCGGGGCCATGGTGGAGATGATGAGTCCGTTGCGGGGCGTCATGTTGCCCCAACTACAGGAGCAGCTCCTCAGTCGGTGGTGGCATCTGCAGTGGGTGCTGGCCCTAGTGACCCATCTTGGAGGCCCGGTGACCCGAGTAAGTTATCCTTTCTCCCTTTCAGTGTTAATTTGATTTAGGACTTGTTTTAACTGCTATCTCTCCTTATATTTGTATCTTGTACATTTTAACCTCTTGCCTAATTTCTAATTCGTCTTTCCTCTTTGTTTTGCAGAGACCGTTGACGAGTGGCGGGATCTAATCCGTAGGGTATGTACTGATTCTCTGATGATCCCTATGGATAAGACCTGTGCGGAGCTATCTGTAGATGCCGGGGAGCCCTCAGCAGCCGGCAGGCACACCGACGTCTTCGCTCCCGTTTGGCATGTGGCCAAGATGGTGTCGACTCTCCGTACAGAGTTGGCAGGCTATAGGACAGCCGAGCGCCTTATGAGGAGCCGTTCTCATGGCGAGACCACGACCGCTCCTTGAGACCCTGAGCCCTCCGTCCATTCAGAGCGTCAGCGTAGCTGGAGTCCTAGGCGAGGGCGCGCACCTTCAGCGGGATCGCGTAGGGGTTGAGAGGCCACTTGGCTCCTATGCACCTTTTTTGTTATAGATTCTTTTGTGTATTACAGGCTCTTTGAGCGTTTTGACCATGCCTAGTGCATGATGGCATTGTATACAAATATTGACTATTTATATATATGAGCCGATTTTGGATCAAAACTTTGTCACTTGGGTCTTCCCTTTCTGTTTCCAGCTTATTTGTGTATACTACGATGTATGTTTTATATGCTTTCTAGAATGTATGCAATGGAAAACAGATGATGCAAATGTTTGCTTTCTATTTGTGTTTCATGATGCTGATACATGATATTGTAGATATATTGTGATCTTGAATCTTAACTTTTGTTTAGCAATTTGGATATCTCATGATTTGTTTTGGCAAAGTGATGAGAACAACCAGTATGATGAACAGATTAATTTGCCCCACTCCTAACTCCACGCAACTAGTAAGATGCGAGGGCTCATCACCAAGAGCCAAGAAGGGCGCAAGTTATGAAATGTGATGAAGTGATAGTGATGAAAGACAGACGAAGTTTTGGTGGAACCAAATGAAAATTACAAGTTTATTCTACCTGAATGACTTCATAGTTTTGGATGCAACTTGCTTTGCGGTTTATCCATACTTAGACCCGTAGATGGCCACATAGCAGACAAAATCTGGGTTTTTAGGATTTTTAACTCTTTTTGGAATTTTGAATATCTGATTCATTCGTTATTGACTCAAAGTTTGAATTGATTGTTTATGACCTTTCAACATTTACTTTGTTTAGAGGACCCCCTACACCTTGCCCCGTGCTACCTGTAAGAAGCATGGGCTCATCACCGTGGGCAAGGCATAGGCGAGTAAGGGCATTTCCATCCTTTCCCAACCCTACGTCACTAGTAAGAGATGCAAGCTCATCACCGAAGGTTGGTGGGGCAAGGAAATGTGTAAAATAAAATTTTCTGTTTAATCACTTCTTGACTTGTCTATTTGAGTAAAATGTCAGTATATGCTTATTTTCCAAAGAGATGTGTATATGGGATAGATGTGACACCATGAAGCTTCTAGAACAGACCATAGGCAAGACACCTATCCTAAGAAGAAATCAAAGTGAGAACGAACTTGCAGATCTTGGTATGGTTACCGTTAGGACTTCGTCATGTCTGATTTTGTTTAGATAAAAGATTCTGAGTTGATTGATGATATCGAAGACAGAGAAGTATGATTAAAGAACTTCATGCCAGAAACATCACGAGTTTGTAATAAATTGCTTTGAGAATAGATTCCTTGATCACAATTTGTGTAAGAACAAGTGGACAAAATGATCCTAATTTATATGAAAATGTGATGTAGATAGTTATATAGGCAGCGCTAGCTGCTTACGCGTAGAAACGTTTGAGGTGGAGAGAATTGACTGTTTCGCCAAACTCCTCACCTTCTAGCGTGCATAAGAGGTATGCACCATTTCCGTAGTCCTTCATGACTCGGTATGGGCCCAACCATTTGGGCCGGAATTTCCTTCCTTCTCCGGTCTTCTTGTCGATCCGGCTGTCTAACCTCAGAACTAGGTCACCTTCGTATATGTCACGTTCATAGACTTTCTTGTTATACTGCTGGCACATTCGGTCGGCATAGACTCTATGTCATTGTTCAGCATCTAACCTAGCTTCATCCAAGCTTTCTAATTGAGAAAGACGTGCTTCTCTGTAAGCGTCCTCATCCAGAATCCCTTGTAGCGAAATATGGAGACTGGGTATTTCGACGTCAAGTGGGAGAACTGCTTCTGCCCCAAATACTAGCGAGAAAGGAGTTGCTCCTGTTGGTGTTCTTATTGAGGTTCGGTGGGCCCACAAGGCCGGATATAACTTTAAATGCCAATCCCGCTTGTTTTCTTTCACTGTTTTAAGGAGAATGGCTTTCAGTGTTTTGTTCGTTGCTTCAGCCTGCCCATTGGCTTGGGGATAGTACAAGGAAGACGTATGATGGTTGATTTTAAATTTGTTGCATAGCTCACGAACTTCTTCATTCTTGAAAGAAGTTCCATTCTTTGAGATAATGATTTGCGGGATACCATACCTGCAAATGATTTGGTTCAAAATGAACTTAGCGATTACAGAACCAGGTACAGTCGTAAGAGGCATGGCCTCTACCCATTTAGTGAAATATTCAGTGGCCGTGATTATAAAATTCTGGCCGTCTGTGGACGAGGGAGAGAACTTCCCTATCAAGTCCAGGCCCCATGTAGAAAAGGGCCACGGAGTAGCGATCGGTTGCAAAGCTTGTGCCGGC
Organism: Taxus chinensis; assembly: GCA_019776745.2. NCBI lineage: Eukaryota > Viridiplantae > Streptophyta > Pinopsida > Cupressales > Taxaceae > Taxus > Taxus chinensis. The sequence goes on from CM034149.1 coordinate 80,782,851, forward strand.
ATGTGGATCTCATGAGAGAACTCCTGACATTTATGACACCTGCGTACAAACTCTATTGCGTCATGTTCTAGAGTGGGCCAGAAATAGCCCATTCGATGTATTTTTCGAGCAGTGGCATGGCCACCGAAGTGGCCTCCACATATACCGCTATGGGATTCATGGAGAATCTTCTTGGACTCTTCTGTGTCAATACACCTTAAGAGCATTCCATCGAATGCTTTCCGATAGAGCACCTGCTCTATAATGACGTATTTAGCTACGATAATGCGTAACCGTCTTCTTTGTTGAGGTGTAGCTCCTTCTGGGTACCTATGGTCCATGATATAACTAATGATATCAGCGTACCAAGGGCACTCAGATATAGCAGGTCGGGTTTCGACGTAGTACACGCATTCATCTGGAAAGTCTAAGTCTACTAAGTCGCCTCCGTCTAGCGGGTTATCAGCTAACCAATCTGCGATGATTTGCCCTTTAACTGACTTTTGGTTTACAAAAGTTAATTCGAACTCTCCCATTAAGGTTATAAAGCGTCCTGCCTTTTTAGACAGGGACCCTTGTGTGAGGAAGGTTCGTAAGTGGTCAGTTTTTACCATGACCCTTGTCTCTTGATTTAGCATGTAGTGTCTTAGGCGTTTAGTAGCAAAGACTATGGCAAGACATTCTCGCTCTGCTTGTGTATAGCGTGTTTCATAGTCGAGCAATGTTCGGCTAATGAAATAAATCACACGCTCTCTCTTGTCATCGTCTTCTTGGGCCAACATACAGGCCAGCGAGACATCGGTAGCCCGTGAGTATAGAATTAATGGGCGATCTAACTTAGGTGGCATTAGCGTAGGTGGTGATAGCAGGAAATGCTTGACTGCATCAAAAGCTTCATTGCAATCTTCAGTCCAATCAATGCTATAGTCCTTCTTGAGTAAATTGTTGATTGGATGGACGGCGAAGCTTAGATCCGGGATAAACCTCCGGATTGCACCCAGCTTTCCAAGAAATGATCTGATTCCAGATTCACTCGAGGGCGGGACCATTTCGAGGACAGCCCGAATTTTGGTTGGATCAACATCGATCCCTCGTGACGATATGATGTATCCTAGGAGCTTTCCTCCTGTTACACCAAATACGCATTTCTCTGGATTTAGCGTGACTCCGTATTCTATTAGACGTGAAAGAATGATGCGGAGTACTTCAGGGTGGTCACAGCGCTTTTTGGCCTTAGCCAATAAGTCATCCACGTAAGATTCCACGATTTTATGAATTAGATCGTGAAATATGTATGTCATGGCCCGCTGATACGTAGCACCGGCGTTCTTGAGACCGAATGGCATAACAGCGTAGCAATAGGTTCCCCAAGGAGTTATAAAGGTGGTTTTAGCTTGATCTTGCTCGGATATTCTGATTTGATTGTATCCCGAGAATCCATCCATGAGAGACAAGAGCTCAAACCCAGCTGTTGCATCAACAATGACATCGATAGATGGCAATGGGAAGTCATCCTTAGGACATGCTTTGTTAATGTCCCGGAAATCTATGCAGATGCGTATCTTTCCATTCTTCTTGAGAACGGGAACGATGTTTGATACCCATTGGGAGTAGTCAACTGGCTTGATGAATCCTACCTGAAGGAGTTTTATTACCTCCTCTTTTACCATAAGGGCTACCTTGGGCTTCATGGGTCTTGATTTCTGTTTAATTGGCTTTGCATCTGATCTAGTGACGAGGTTGTGCACCGCAATGTGGGGTGCGACTCCTGTCATCTCTTTGTAATTAAATGCAAATGCCTTCTGATGTTCTTTGAGAACTTGAGTATGTATTTCCACTTCTTCTGGGGTTAACGAAGATCCTAGTTTCAAGATTCTTGGCTCATCTTCCGTTCCGATATTGACATCGATTGTTTCTTCAATTAAAGAGGCGTTACCCTCTTCGAACTCAGGCGGTGCTGGGGGTAAATCCAAATCATCCCCGTTTTCCACCGCGTATATATTAGGTTCTTTTTGTGAGGGAAGATCCGTTACAGGATTTCCGAAGTAGGAAGATGAATGCGGGATCAGAGATAAATCTAGCGTGTGATAGGAGAGATGTAGTGCTGCATAGGCATTTAAGTAATCCAAAGTAGCCGCATCATTTCCAACATGGTCTAGGACGGTAGATTCACTTCCGCTTGAAAGAGGATTTATCATTGTTTTTATCAATGGTTCGTTTCGAATGGATATTGTGAAATGAGTATCTTCTAGCTCATTGCTTGGAGTGAAGCGTGATGCCGAAGTTGCTATTGAATCGGCGAGAAGATTTTTCTCTCGCGGAATTGCTTCAATGGATATGAAGTTGAACGCCTTGCTTAAATCTAATACAGCGTTTTTGTAAAGTTGCAAGTGTTCGGCTTTAGTTTCATATACCTCTGAAACTTGATTTGCCACTAATTGCGAGTCTCCTAAAACTCTGATATTATCAATACCAATTCTTTTGGCTAAGGTAAGGCCAAGGAGGAGGGCTTCGTACTCAGCGCCGTTGTTTGTGCATTCAAAGTTCAACTTAAAAGAGAATGGGAGGACCTTTTCCTCGGGCGAGGTAAGAATTATACCTGCCCCCGCTCCATAGCGGCATTTAGCTCCATCGAAATGGAGAGTCCAATACTTAGCCGGGAGTATGGATGTAGGTGTATCTGCTGTGTTTGCACACTCTACTTCTACCATATAGAGATCTTCTGCTGGCAAGGAACCAACACCTAGGGAAAATCCTATGCCTACTGAATCGAATGGTAAGAACATTGGTGAATCTTGTTCTATCAACTCAACGATCTTCGCAGTAGTCCCTAATGATACTATTTCTTTAGTTTTACCTTTAGGGGTTGGAATTGTTTGGGCTATGTTGGTAGTTTCAAGATCCGTCGTAGGTATCAACTTTTCCTCTGGCTTTGGGTCAGAGGGTTTGTTAAGTTGGTTTGTTGGAAGTTCGAATTCTGAGTGTACACCTGGTCTCTTCTTTAAATCAGCTAGGTGTACGTCAAACGGCTTTGGATCACCTTTGGCTACAAATACCTTTCCCAGATGCAGGAATCTTACTTCTTGAAATAGAGTGGAAGGGATTGCCTTCATGCGGTGTATCCATGGTCGGCCGAGGATCATATTATAATTGGTTTCCCGATCTATAATATAAAACTCAGTCAGGATTGTTTTAGGTCCCAAGGTGACCGGTAGTATTATGGTTCCTATCGATGTGGCTTTAAGGCTATCGTAGCCCCTCAAGGTATTTCGTGTAGTAGAACAGTTCGTTTCTCCATATCCCAATTTTTGGAGAAAAGAGAAAGGGACTATGTTAACCGCAGCTCCATCGTCAACCATTGCCCGTTTTACATAATTATTATAAACCTGTACTTGCAAGTGTAGGGCTGGATCACCTCGGCGTGCGATCTCGGCATCCGTAGGCATTTTACTTATCTCGAATATGAATTCGACATCCCTATCCGCCTGTCCCGGAGGATAAACATCAAAGTCTATATGATTTACTTGTGCTTCTGGTGGTGGAGTGATACTAATTAAATGACCCAAACCTAACGCTTCTAAAAGAGCAGCCCTGTGAGCAGGGGAATTCTTTAGTAAATCAAGGAATGAAATATGCGAGAAGGTTTTTGTTAGATCATTAATTAGATCGTAAGCACCCATAGGTTTTGCTACGGTTTGCTGGATGTTATCTGTTTCCGGTAGATGGCTTGGACTTGGTTGAGAGAAATACTCTCGTGTCCTCGTAATTGCTTCAACGGGTAATTCGGAGTCTAACTCTACTAATCCAACTACCTTAGGTCGCGGCTGACTTCCTAGTTGTGGCGCGACTAACGGATTTAGCGAAGTTGAGGCCTCGTGATCGTTGTTTCCTGTCATTGCGCCTTTGTTTGTTCCAGTTGGTTTCAACCCATTGTTATCATGATTTGGGAGTGGATCATTAAAGATCTTGAGAGGGGCATTCTGAGGGGAAACTGCCCCTGCGAAGGTACTTGCCGTTGGTGACGTAGGATCTGCTAGGAACATATCCATAAAAAATTGTTTTTGCTCATTTGGCAAGCGTTGCATGAATTTGTTGTAGTCACGCACGTTCTAGTGTCATGACCATGAATTTTATGGAAACCACAATAAGAATTGGGATTATAATTCCCGTTTTGTTGGTTTGGTGTGTATTGTGGCCTAAAATTCCGATCAAACTGTTGCCTATTAGGACCAAAGTTTTGGAATTGTTGTTTTTGGTTTTGACTTTGGTTTTGGTAACCAAATGAGTTTTGGCTTGGCCCTTGCATGGGATTTCACCGTTGTTGTTGCTGTGGATTATTAAAATCCACCGTATTGACCGTCGGGGTAAAATTGTTGTTTCTTTGGTTGTTTGTTTGTGACGGAGTATTAACGACATTTACCCTTTTGGGCTGGTCAGTTACCCCATCTGTTGTTACCCCACGATTTTTGTTAAGGATTTTGGGTCCTTGATTGACGCTTGTGGTGGTTGTAGTATTTTGAGTAGAGGTGATTAACCTCCCGTTTGCTCCATACGTCTTACGGCCACTATCTATTGCTGCTTGATCAATTCGCAGAGCGCTCTCAAGTACTTCATCATAAGTCCTTAGTGGGAACTTCTGGACTTCTTCCTTCACTTCTTTGCTAAGAGAATGAAGGAATAAATCGCATAGCTCCATCTGATCCATGTTTGGAGCGCTTGCCGAGGAATAAAGGACTGTGCGCCACCTTTGGATGAAATGGGCGACAGACTCGTTATGTTCTTGCTTGATGTGCAAGAACTCCCTGATTCCTGTCCTTAATAGTTTGTTCATGTCGAAGGCTTTGATGAACTCCGACACGAGTTGTTTGAATGAATGTATGGAAGCTTCAGGTATTCTATAATACCAATCGAGAGCGATGCCTTCCAGCGTTTTGGGGAATATTTTAGCAACGACCCCATCCCATGGGAGTAATTCTCGAATGGCTGTAGCGTAAGCTTTGATATGCGCATTCGGATCTCCTTCTCCTTTGTATTTGGGCAAATCGGGAAGAGGCCTTGGAAGCATAACGCTTCTTATGGCGAAATCTAAGGGCTCCTTTAAATATTCTGAATAAGTCCCTATTGCATACGTCTCAACCATTGATGGTGCCTGTTGAGGAGGCGGTGGCGGAACGGGTTGTTGATATGGCGTAACGTACGCGTTGGCAGGGGCATAAGGCAGTCCCTGCATTTGAGTAAACATGCCGGGGGATGAGTACATATCCCCTTGTGGTGATTTGGAATACATGTTTAAGTATGAAGGGGTACTATCCAGGAATGGATTGCTCTGTACCGGACCAGGAGGAACTGTGCTAGCGATAGTGGGTCTAGTTGGCACTTGTTGTGAATACTGAGGAGTCATACCTAACGTGCCTACTCCTGTGAGGAGATCTACTTGGCTAGGATGGTGCGGAGGATTGGAACTCCCTGTTTGTATGAATTTTGAATTTTGATTTGCTTGGGCAAGTTCTAATCCTCTAACCTTTTCTATTAGCGTTGAAATGACTTCGTTTGGTGAAGTCACGATATCGTGCCTTGGTGGCGTTTGTTGTATATCCTGGTGTTGTATAGGCATGTGATAGCCTGTCATGAACTGATTGCTATCTTGCCAAGTTTCTCTGAGAGTATTTTCTATACGTGATGGCATAGAGGTATTTTCTTGAGGAGAGAACTCGGGCTGTATTTGCAAAATTCCTACAGGTGGATACATGCCTTGAGAGCGTTGTTCATTCCTAGGATAACGTATTGAGTACTCGTCATCTAGAACTGAGTATGGATCTGATTGTCTGCTAATATGTGGTCTAAGTAGCACCTGAGGAGATGAAGCAGATTCTCCAGTCAATGTCATATTGTTTGAGCCTGAAGGCTCTGTTTGTGTTTGAGCGAGTTGTTGCTCCAACCCCTCTGCTTGGAAGGACGAACTATATCTAATCCTTGGCGTTTGTGTTGACAACTGATTAGTTGAATAGTTGTCGCCCCACATTGAGAGTGAGGGTGATGACTCCCTATTCTGTTGGGCATAGTATGCCTCAAGACCCAGGAGGGGTCTGCCATATGCATCGAATCCCGACATATTCGGGGGGTATATGAATACCCGCAGAATAATGGGAAGGAGCGAAGGTGATTTGTGAAGGGAAACGTGATATTTATGACTCCGAACGAGAAGGTAGGAAGTTTTACGTCAGCTTTACTAATTTCGTTTGTTTCACGTCGGGTTCACCAATTTTGTACGTCGGAAAAGCAACAGGCGAGCGTGAGAATCAACAAGTGACTCTTCCACGTACCCGACCTCCCGAGGTCGTGCCGAGACAGCCGGTGGGGGTAGAATATGCAGACAAACTAGTTGGGGAGTCTAATGTCTTCGACACGCACTAATGGTATTTGCGAATCTAAGGCAAAGAAGGCCCTTCTAACTTGGACTGGTGTGATAGATCGATCAGCGAGGATGACTGCTCGAAGGCTCCAATCAATATCGAGCTCTGGCGTGATTCGATCTATGGGTTGTGGGATGCGTGGAAAATGACCCGGGATGGTTTCGTGTATTTCTCCTGATAGGGTCATATGGCGAATATAGTCAACTCTATGGACGATTCTCTGGCCTAGTCCAAAATTCTCTAGCTTCGTTAGCTGTTGTGTCTAGTAGGGATAACTGTTGAATGATGATAGGTGGAATCGGAGTAGACTGAAATACTAACTTACGTAGGCCAGTGTCTATGTCTAATTCTCTTATGGATTCGTTAGGCTGTGGGATTTGTGGATCACAACCGTAGACTCTTGGTTGTTGCGGTCCTGTTATGGTCATACGCGAGATCAAGTTCTAATCCCTAGTATCCAGTAATCGTATGCTTTCTCGGCCTCTACGTTTAGAACCAGCAATTGTGTGATTTTCTCAGAATACCTTACAGGTGTTCTAGCAACTTGAATTCTTAAGCTGGTATCTATATCTATGAGGGTATCTCCAGCGTCTGGCTGTGGAACTAAAGGATCGCACCCGAATATTTGTTCTCTTTCAAATCCTTCTACAGTCATGCGGATGTTTTCTAGGATAACCTATAGTTTGGCTGATTTGACCAAAATGTGTGTGCTTGGTCGTCTTCGATGTTTAACCCTCTCAACTGTGACCTGATCTGTTGGAAGTCTGTTGTTGTTTGGAAGACTTGTATCCTAAGGTTTTGGTCAATGTCAGTTATTGCCACTACGGTATTGGGCTGGGGCACAATTGGCTCGAAAATGTATTCCCTGGGCTCCCTAGGTCCCGTAATTGTCATGCAAAAGCAGTAATGAAACAAACTATAATAAAGTAAAATCTAAGTACACTTCTAGCATATATAATTCTTTTTTTTGTATTTTCTGGCAATTTATAAGAAAGCAGCTATTTAAAATATTTAGAATTGACAACTAAACTAATAACGTAAAACAAACAAAATAGCCGAGTGTAGCTATTTGTCTGTGCAATTTTGTATATCTATTCTAAACAACGAAATAACTAATCTATTTGCAAGATTCTCGATCCTACCTCAGAAGTGAGGAATGAATCATAGTTTCTCAGAAACTATCAATCCCCACAACCTCCCTGGCAATATCAAGAATGGAAATAACTGAAATAAAGTGATTAACTACTTTATTTGATAAGTTCTAACTAAAACTTTGAAAGATGGAACCTGGATTTCGCAGAACAGTGGCGAATCTGACAGTGTGTATGTTCTTGTCCCCTCAGTATGATCTCTTCGTTCTTTGTGCTCACGTGAATCCAGAAAAGCGTGGAATGCTTGCATCAACAGGAATAGATATTTGGATCAATGGACAGCCTTCAGAATGCAGACAGAATAGAATGCGGATAGGAGAGGGATAGCGCAAGAGTACAGAGCTTGGCCTATGCAATTCCTAGCGGGGTCTACTGCGAATCATGCAACAAAAGTGTCCAGAACCTGAAACTAGTCTGTATGAAGAGCAAAACCTGCAACTTTAATGGCTGCCTAAACTATTCTACTCCAAAAACAATGATACTGTTTGCACAAGTTGGATCTGTGGCTTACCAACAGCTGAGTAATGCAACCAAGCATGTAAAGGATTTAAACTATCAAACTTAAGCAAACTAGAAGACTGAACTACTGAAAATGGTGAGTTTGAAACAAGAATGAGGGGCCCAAATAAAGTTTGCACTTGCACAAGTTGGATATGTGGCTTACCAGCTGCAACACAATACTAACCAAAGCACTCAATGAGAAAACTAAGAATTCTAAGCAAAGGAAAACTAAATCTGCTGTAACAAGAAATTCAAAAGCAAACTTTGGAGCAAAACTCAGAGGCCAAAGTAATGTTTGCACTTGCACAAGTTGGATATGTGGCTTACCAGCTGCAACACAAAACTGAAACAAACCTGCAACAAACTATGCTACCAATCCTAAGCAAACTAAAAAGACCACAGCACTGAAAAATAAGAAAGTTGGAGTGAAAAAATGGTGGCCATTTGCATGTGCACAAACCATGCATTTATAGGAATTCCAACACTCAAAAACCAAAATCAAATTGAACTCCTAAACAATAAACAAAGGAAAAACACTGTTCCAGGGGACCAAAAACATTAATGCATGCCCAAGTCGGCAAGAAAAGCTGGTGAGTCGTGATATTTCACGCGGGTCGCGTCAAAAGAGCATTCTGGAAAACGCGCACAGGACCGCCGCTCTGAGCAGGGCGGCGGTTGCAGGACCGCCACCCTGAAGGGCGGCGGTTTCGTCACTGAAGGCCAAGAAGCCAAAGAAAGAGGAAAGAAAGGAAAAAAACAAAGCACGCGGGGGCTAAGCGGGGCATGCGGGATGTTAACGCATATCCGAAGAGCTCTTTCTAGATCCTGAACACCTTTCGAGGAGACCTGTATCATCATTGGGGCACTTGTTACACCGTTCCGCAGTACAGTACCTTACAACTCTTCCTTTGAGCTCAAAAACACATTTTTCACGACCTCTTTAACTCACATGTAGAAGTTTCTTTCCTCGGTTCAATGTCTGTACATGGTAAAGATTTGATATTAATGCAAGTGTGGCTTCATTCCTCTATATGATCTGGATTTAATGTGAATATTTATGTCCTCTTGCATGCCATCATCATTTTCCATTTTATTTCCTTTAATGTTAGGTGTATTCCCCCAAGCTTCATTTGTAGGTTCATATCCATGTCTTTTAAAGCCATAATTGATCCAATTTCCAGTTTGGTGCATCACCTCCCTTTTATTTTTAGTTCTCTCTTTCTCACCCTGTCTCCTTGAGATTCTAAAGTTAGGTTTAGATAGTGTTATAGTAGAAGCTAGTTAAAGTATTTGCAGCAAACTGGGGTGAGAGGAATTGACCCTTTCATATTAGGATAGACCTTGATTGAACCCATACCTTACAGGTCCCTCATTATTTCATTGAAATTTTGAATTCCCGATTCTAAAAGAATGTCAATATCATTGAAACAGTTTTGGCACTCCTTGTGGGATGAGTTTGATGAGATTTATACTATTTCCACTAAGATTGGTGTGTGTCTTAGTGGATTTTAGCCTTTGGAGGAATCTTTGAACACATCTGGAGACTCCAAGGTTTAAATATATTGATTAAGTAGTCCAACACCCACATTCATGAGAAGAACACTTACAAGGCAAAATGTATCAAGAGGTGAACCTTTTGAGTATTTATAACTCTCGCCAAGGAGAAGAAGAGAAAGATCACCTTAGATATCTCTATCAGCTTCAAACAAAATATTTCCACTCCTCCTAGTACACCCTTCACCTTTTCCATTATAAATTTAAGGCATATTCCCTTCATGGCACATCAGAGAAGTCTACCCTTTGTAATTTTTAATGGTGGTAGTCCCTTGGCTCTAAATTCCCAAAATGATATACCAGTGTATTCTCTAAAAAGTATTCATTTCTTCATTGGTGAAAACCTTACAACCCCAATAGATCATATCCATGATGTTAAAAATGTTTCTTCAGTTTATCTTATTACTGAAGATGATGTTGTAATTAGGCTTCTTTCTTCTTCACTAAAAGGAAAAACACTTCAATGGTATATAAGTTTGAGACCTGCTTCCTTTCACATATAGGATGAGCTTGGAACAACACTTTGTCAGTAGTTTGATTTAAAATTGGAAAACATATCCCTGTTAGAACATTTAATAACCATCAAGAGGGATCTCAATGAACTCATAACAAATTTTAAGTTCAGATATCAAAAAACATGGGACAAAATTGCAATTTTTTTGAGACCAACTCCCCAAAGTATTTTCCTATATTTCTTAAGATCCTTGAATTCTAATATAGTTTTAATGATATAATCTATGGGTTATATCCAATTACTTGATGCATATCCAATATCCATTAAGACTGAGAATTATTTAATTCAAGATGGAAAGATAGATCCTAGATTGCCTATGCCCATTTTTCCTAAGTTCCCTCAAAGTAACCAAACTTAATTTTATCCCATTCATGATTTGAATGCTTTGTCTTCTTCCTCCACTTCCTATTCTTCCTAAAAACAACATGATGATGATGACCTTAGAACCCTAGTTAGAAACTTGTCTAATGAAATTGTCTCTCTAAAGTGGAAACAAAATCTATCATCTAGAAATTACCCAATTTTTAACTAGGGGAAATCTTTAGGACAAACTTTTAATCAAGGTATCAACCATAGAAAATCCAATATCTAAATCATAGATATGGCCAAAATCATAAAATTGATAGATTACAAGGCCAAAGCCATTATCTACGTCTTTAAATGATTGTTCCTATACAACTGCTTCCTACCTCCAACTCAAGGAAATTACTAGTTCCGGTGAATAATAATGTAATTCAAGAAGCTAAATGGTGTTTTCCATGAATCTTGTAGACACCTATTTATTGGTCACACCCCTCACACTCTCATTCAAAGATCCAAAAAACCTATCTTGCTAGCCTAAATCATGAATTACCCTCAACCTTCCACAAAACCTATCTACCTATCATATTTACTCACCCTAAACCTCCACAACCATCAACCAATCATCATAATCCATTTTTATCCTAACATCCTAACCCCATAAAAATACTCAAGCTCTTCCTAACATCTTCCAATCATACCCAAACCTGAAAAACCTCATTTGAAAGTGGTTAAAACCACTTTCAACCCATTTTCCCCACATTTATTGGATCATCAATGACTCTAACAAAATCATCAACGATTATAAATTGACAACCAAAATCCTTGTTGGGGGATCATTAGTCACTCCTAGAAAAGATCTATTGTGTTCACCATCAAGAAGACACCAATATGAGCATTAAGGCATGATCAACAACTCAATCAAGATCTAGGAACACTTACCAACCTTTGTAAGGCCCCCTTAAGCTATGTCCTTTTGTTTACGATATCAAGGTATGTATCTTTGTCTCAATTATATCCCAATTTCTTTACACATCATTTATTATCCTTTCCAAATCATAATATTCATCTTTTTGCATCCAATTAGCTTATTATCAAAGAAATAATAATTCATCACTAATTGCCAGCAATTATGCTTGAATCACCCATAATTCCTATCACTCTATCATTCTACCACATTTACATACTTTTAGTCATTTCATCATTCAATTTTTTCTAATATACATGGTCTAAGATGTGTCTCCTTATAAATGACAGTTTCGGGTGAGTCACACCCCATTACAAGTATCTACGACCTCTCAATTGTGCAACAACCCTTCGTGTGGAAACAATTTGACATCACACATGAACTCAACTTGTGTGCCATAACTTTGACTCCCGAGATTGAAGACATTGAAGACCAACTTGAAGTGATACATGAAATAAAGGACATAACAAAAAAAGTCTAATTCAAGTACTTCTTAGACTCCGAGCTCTTTGTATCCCTTTCCTATGAAACCTAGCAACTATAACATGATCTCTCCATCCCTCTTGAATTCTGAACATATTTTCATTATCTTATTTCATAACATATCACTTGATTGTAAACATGAGTTGACATTGCTTGAGAAAGGCCATTGGTTCCTATGATCAGCCATCGCCGAGCAACTAGTTTAATTGTTATATAATATTTTCCTGGTTTAGATGTCATTGCATACAGGTCCTCTCACTCAGTGGAAGGAGGAGTCTTCCACATTGTTCATGTACCCACTCACCTAGACATTGTGTTTGTCGGAGTAAGTATCATTAAACCTTGCTACTTTTAGAGTTTTTGGTATTTCATTATAATTTTAACAAACCAAAATTCACCTCAAACATCCTAACACACCCATTGGGACCCTTAGTCCCTTTTTTATTATATTTTATATCTTTTTGTTTCTTTTCTTGTCAATATCATCTAACTCTAAATCTTAGAGTGCCTCATTATTGTTGGTTCAAAAATGCGTAAAATTTTTAATTAAAATAAAAAAAGGAATATCGATCACGCGTACATTCTTTCTTTCAGTTACTTTCAGTACTTCATCTTTGTTTGATATGTTCTCATCGAAATCGACATTTCCTTTGGGTCTTGATAACGAACCTTCATACTTCTTGTTCACATAGTCTAATTAGGAGTTGAATGAATTGGATTCACAAAAACTCCCTTCACACATAACCAAATCACATATCAAATCAAAATTTTCATCTAAACAATCCCTTTTAGGCAGACCTACTTGGATTTCATCACCAAGGGGAAAAGATGACTCAGTGTTCTAGCCGATTATAAATAATCTGGTGGGTGGTATATCGACTAAGCACCTGACAACATTATCCCTACAGGACCGTGAAGTGAGGGGGTAGGCCCCAATACCATGGCTCGTACCAACACCAATATAGATTTGGGCCTCACGTTAGCCTTTTTCTAGTTCCCCTTCATCCATTTTTCATTTAACACTTTCTTAAGATAGTAAAGATAATGAAAAGCTTCTTCTGATTGTGTGGTTTTTACTTTTCTAAAATAACTATCTTTTATTTCTTTAATAATTTTTATTTATTTCATGGTCCTAACTAGACTACAGTCTCATCTTCAAAATATCTCAAATATGGAAAGTTCACTTCAGTATCATATTTAAAACATCCCAAACACAACAAATCCACCCTTAGAAATAGACCTCAAGCCTTCACATTATCCCAGTACTCAATCTACGACATCAGAAGCCCCTTATCTTGATCCTCCTCAATTTTTTAGAGTGGTGACCTCATCCTCAATGAACTCTTAGACACAAATCCAATTTCCCTTTCTATCTACCTTTCTGCAAAGGGCGTGTGTATCACCTATGCCCCCTATCCAAAATATGGTCCAACCTTTAAAGTCACCACTTACGATTATTCTAAACTCGGTGCTCCTATTATTAACATGTCATACAACAAATATCCCCTTACCCTTTCACTAGTGATGTAGGCACATCAACACCTGCTTCATCAAATCTCATCGCTAGTTTTGATGTTATCGTTATCTCATCACAAGACATATCTAACCAATAACTATCTACATCATTGGCTCCTTGTTCGAGCTCTTCAGTCACACAAACCCACACTATGACATCCCCATCCACATCCAATCTTGTATCCTCCAATGCTCATCCTCCACCTCCTGCAAGCTTAGTTGGTGTTCATCTTACTACAAATCCTCTTATTGCATCTCAATTTATCCTACCACGACAACCTACATCCTTAATCCAAAATCTAGTTTTATCTATCCCCACATCCATACCTCCTGTCAATATGAATTCCATCGCTAATAATCACCCCTTTTCATAGCAAGTATCCACTTCCCTTGTATCACAATACAACACCATCCCTTCTCAATATATACCACAACTATCCCAACTATCACAATACAACACCATCCCTTCTCAATATATACCACAACTATCCCAACCTCTTATCAATTCCTCTATTCCTACTTTGTATCAATATATCCAAAACTCACAACCCTTAGTCTCTCAATATACCTATAATATCCCAACCACTACCCCTCTACATCATAATATCTATTTACCATATCATTTGTACCAGCAATCAAACCCCCATCCTTATAACCAAGATTTTCCATCTTCTTCACACATACAACAACCTCATAACGATCCCATGTAGGCGTTGCTAAGCAGAATAAAAATCCTTGAGGTTTATACCATGGGACCCAATAAAAATCTCTCATAAAAAATTGTAACGAACCTATCCACCCATCAGTACCTTTTAAGGCCTATCCCCCACACTAGGAAATCCCTAAATTCATTAAATTCTACAGTAAGGAGGGCCTACAACAACACATTAGGGCCTTTCGTCATGCATGTTATCTCATCACCCATGACCAAGATCTCATGTTGAGGACATTTACCATGTCCTTAGCAAGGCCTGCCCTTGACTGATACAACAACATCCCACAATATTACCTCTTCTCTTTCACACAAATCTCAAATTTTATTATAGCATTTCTCCATCAACATTACACGTAATATCTCCATTACTGATCTCTATGCTATTAAACAATTTGAAGATGGGTTTGTTGTAGATTTTGTCACCAAATGGCAAGGGATTATCAATCAATTATCCTTCTATCTTCCAAAAACTGAGTTGATCGAGTTATTCGATTAATCTTGCACCAAGCACATATCATCAACCCTCAAAATCTAATCCTTTCAGACATTCAATGAAGCCTTTACCATGGTCTAAAAACTAGAGCTTCGCACTCTAAAAGATGGTAAGGTTAAGCTTAGGTCTAAGAAACCCAAAATTGAGTCTTCATTTAAAACTTCTTCTAGCAACGACAAATATAAAGGATCAACTAATGCATTCATGGTGAAATTTACATCTAAAAATCATTCGGATTATGAACAAACTCAACCTCAACATAACTACACACATATAGGGGAGTCTTATAACACTTTCTTTGACAAAATTTTAACTTCTTGCATGGTTAAAATCCATCCCATCTACCCTGTTGACATATCCACATCTAAACCATCATGGTATCGAGAAAATGATTATTACAAGTACCATTAAGTCTGAGGCCATGACATCGAAAGGTGTCATTCATTAAGAAATGTCCTTCAATATTTCATTGACCGAGGTGATTTGTAACTTGAAAATCCAAACACCCCCCAAAATCAAAAATTGGGTGTGTTTAAACAACCTTTCTTGAATTATTCTCCGTCTACTAGTAAACCCTAATCCAATGCCATCCACTCCCATCATAATATCGATACTATAAAAAATATCCCACTTACACCCTCATTTCCTAGTATTTCTATGACAAAGACACTATTCAAATCATTCGACTCTTCCAGTCTTGTCATTACCAAGACCATAACTCCACCAACATCAGAACACATAAAATCTATCACGTCCCCTCCAAGTTCCCCCACCGTGCCTCCAAGAGCCCTAGATAAGAATATGTCATGGAAATTTAAAAAATCTCTTTCAATGACCATGTCCCCTGACACCACATCAAGAATTTCAATAATCCCACTAGACAATCCAGAAATCATTCGTCTAGAAAAATAGAAATTATACCACATGATCATTAGACAACCTTATCACGAAATACACAGCCCTCTCCTTTCATCTTAGGGCCATGATCATCCCTCATCTAAGTTCATGATTATCGTTATAGAATCTAGGGTCATTCCTCTACTATCATCTAAACGTGCCACACAGAACGTGACCCCGTTATCTCAAACCTCTAAATCATTAAACGTTATACATATCCCTTCACCCTCATCATCATCCCAGACAGCTACGCCAAGATATTATAATAGAATCCTCGAAAATCTTATCCAATCACATCTCATTACATTACCCCCTACTAATTTATCTAACTCCCAAGGGTGGAAGCCCTCTTGGTATGATTATGAAGCATTCTATGCATACCATCAGATATTGGGACACTCCACTAAGGACTGTAAATCCCTCCATGCTATGATTCGGAGCCTTGCTAGCAAAGGACTTCTTCCCATAGATCCAAAACATCCAGATGTAGAGGAGAACAATGACCTATATCTACAACTAAAGATAGATATTGTTGATACTTAAGATCTAGAGTTCGGGGTGTAGTCTTTAGTGCCACTAAAGGGGTTGAAGAAATACCCAAGAGAGTTTGAGCCAAGGATTTCTTATGATCCTTTCCTTAGATCTGAATTGCCTAATTTTTCTTGTTCAAACCCTAGTCTAGAAGTTCATATTGCTTTTAAATATTTGGGACATACAATGAGTGTAAGGAGATCTACAAAAATTGTACCACCAAAATGTTGATGTTGACAACAATGGTTTTTAAACATGACAAATTTTTTATGAAGGTTTTCAAGAGTGCAATGGGGGTGAAAGGTGACTAAGGTGAATAGGAGAGTGTTAAGAAAAAGAATAAATTGGATAAATATAACATAAGGGGTTAAATTTTGATTTGGGTATGGTCATGAATTTAATGAAATAAAATTTGATTGGGATGTGAGCAAGATTAACAAATTGTAGGGGTATAAATCACCCAATGAGAAGGAAGTGGCCATTTTAAATCCTCTTTGTATTTATTGTGAAATTTTGGCTATAAGTTGTGCTTTGTGCTAATATGGATAATTCACAAGGGTAAGAATGAACCAATAGAAAGGAAAATTCCCTTTTCAATCCATCTAGCATTTTTTGGGGCCGTATTCCACTATTTTAATAAATTGTCTTGATTTATCTTCTTTTAGTGGATTTATGTATGTTATGTGATGTGTTAAAGATTGAAATTTTAGCCAAATTAAATTCAGTTTATCTACCATGTTTCTATAATCATATTTATGATTTTAATAAATTTTGGCTGATCTATTTGTTGATTATTTGGTGGTGCAAGCTTTGGGAGACTAATTGTATTTAATAATTTATGGAGTCTAAATGCGCTCATACGGTACAAATAGTGTGTCATTTCTAGTAAACCATGTTTAAAGTTACTCCTAAGGGGCTTATGTCAACATCAAGTGTTCATTTTACATGTTTCTTAGCATGTAAAAGGGGCCTTATGTTCTCCTTACACCAATTTGACCTCAATTTCCTTATCCACGAATGATGGCACCTACCTATTGAGAATCATTCACACGTGAATTTTTAGGGTGCCAAAATGGGATATAACATATTCTTATAATCATCTTGTCCATATACAATAGTTCATACATCTCATATCCCTAGCGAATAAGTGTAGATTCCCCTTATAGCTCAACTAGAACCTTTTATGCACACAACTCTTATTCTATAGTCCTGGATCATAGTGTGGACTAGATTTTTTGTGTTAACTCTACAATGGTCTTCTACCTTATCATATTTAAGATGATTCACATATATCATTTTTTGCTTATATACAACATATTTCATTTATTGTCTTACATGAAACATCGATTAGAGAATTGAAAGTGATATAATTTTGTACTTCCATGACATTGGCCTTCTTACTAATGTTGCATTATACTTGTTGCTTCGACTTTTAAGAAATGTTTAAAATAAGAAGGAATGATCATAATGTAGGGATACCATAATCCCCATAAAAACATTCCCCCCCTTTTTAAAGATGTTGTTGCTCAATTAGGGTTCCAATAGATGAGATAAATTTCCTAGAGACCGTGCAAAATTATGGAAAACTAAGCAATGATTTGGGAGCCATGAAGCTGATGAATAGGGTTGTGAAACCATATTTGATGTAGTCAACATTTTCTATTACTATACACAAACAATATCATAAGAGTACACTGACGATTCCAATAGAGCACACTTATGGTTCTAGGAAGCAATCTTCGTTTACTCCATTTTTTAGGCTTTTAACATACACATTGTTGTTTGTTTCTAATGATTTTTTTATATGTACAAATCACGCATCTCTTTAAAACTAGGGTATTTATAAGGGTGATTTTCACTACTTGACTAATTTTTAACAATTTTTTTAATTTTATATTTGCTAATAAACAATGTTTTACAATTTTTTTTATGAAATTTTCATATAAATTTACACGTAAATTAAAGTTGTTAATATATATATATATATATATTCATAAAATTGCAAATATTTATGTAAAATCAGGCTAGCTAAAGAGGCACCATAATTCCCCGTGGAGGCGAACTCTAGCAAGAGGAGGACGAGGCAGAAGGCCGGTGGCTCTGACGGGATGATCCTCCCCCTCCTCCTAGTGCGGTGGCGGCCTGTGCATGATGGTGTTTTTATTTTGTTCTCTGGTTGCCCTGTGGGCATTCTAATGTAAGCCTTCGTGACATTTTTTTAGTGCCCTCATGATGTTTTGTGGGACCATGAGTTGTCCGGTCACCCCCGTATTATGTAATTCTCTTTTATTTTAATCAATATAAAGGGCAGTTCCAATAGCAAATATTTATGTAAAATTATTTACCTACATTCTATACCATTAGGAAAATTTCAAAACATTTTTTTATACAACTAAACCTAATTTTAATAGGCACGATGGCACTTTAGGGGGTAGGTGATGTGCAATTTAATGTAAAACGCATTTGCCCTTTAGACAACTTTCAATCAGAAAAATTTGTCAAAGGAAAAACCCATTTGCACATGGTCATGATCACGACTCTTTCTTTGGGCGGTTTGTAATAATTTCTAACATATCATTTGAAGGGAAATGTCAAACAGTAAAGCATACAACATTATTACCATGCATATGCTCACTATTATTTCCCTTTCTAGTGTTCTCATTTCTCGTCAACATGCTTACTAGTGATGTCATTTCTATTCCTTCTAAAGTTATCACTGTCTTTCTTTACAATGTGAATTGCATAATTATGATAAAGCTTTAGGTGACATACTTACCTTCTCATACTTACTCGAATAATATTATGTGGAAACATAGACAATAATTAGACATTAGTACATGAAATGCTTAAAACAATTAAGCAGGAGAACATAAAGATTGATATGTTATAATGAGTGTGGTAAGTAGGCTGATAGTTATTTTGTTAATTTAAGGTTGATGGTTTGAAAATTACATTTTTAAAATTTCCATGTGAAGATTTAAAGCAGTGTATTTAACTGTTAACATAGCAATCTAGCTTATATATATTTGTTCTATTGATTTTTTTTTTTTGGCTTCCTACTTTTATTCTTTTAATGAGAGGGAACTCGAAAAACAAAGTGGAATGATGGAATATTCTTTTTAAACTATTTTTTTTTTTAATGACAGAATTAGAAATAAAGGAATCATTTTAGTAAATTAGACTCTTAACTAAAGGAAAATAAATATTTATAAGAATAACTTTCGGGAATCAACCTCTTTTCTTTGAGTGTTGGGGAAAAGTGCACAACTAGGGAATAAAGTCTATGTTAAACTTTGAATTGTTCGTAAGCAGACATTGAGAAACATGTTATGTTCTAGGTAATGAATGCCCTTTGATCACCGTGTGAGACATGAAATGATGAGCTTTCCACCTTTAATAAAGAGCTTTTCCATTCCACGGATTATGGTGCAATTGTACCTCTGCATGAAAAAGATAATAAACGATGGAAACATCACAAATCAAGTTGCTTGATGAAGCGTGTACTCCAACCAAATGACATAAATGTAGGCTAGACGTTCGAACATTAGAGGGTTTGTATAACACAATAAATTGATTACAATTAAATTAGTTATCTTCTGTTACCCATAATAAATATGTTGTTTTGATTATTTTGATTTAAGGATATAAATAATTGGAAATTTGATTTAATTTAAATTTTATGAATAAAAATAATAAAATAGAGCAATGCAAACTTAAATTAGATTATGGGAGTGCTCGTTGCATTATGGGTCTTCAAAAAAATGTTCATGCCTTGCCCCCTACCCCTGTACCGCGTTGCAGAAGTCTCTCTCGCAACCAACATCCTTCCCTCATCGGGGCCATCCTGCTCCGTCCAATTCTAGACCGCGCTGGAGTCTGCCACCTCATGGTAAGGTTGTGGTCAACTCCTCCAACTGGAACTCTCCCTTATAGGAGGGAGTTTTGGAGGCTCTCCACTTCCTGGCTAGGGAATCATGGTGCCTCCGGATATACAAATGTTAGATCCTAATGACTGGGTGATTGATCTTCCATCTAAGGAGCCGACTGTGGGGGGTTCATCCCTCCAAAATATGATCCTCCTCCACTGCCTAATGTTGTTGCCCCACGTGCCTAGTTCTTTAACTATGTGATTTTCTGGTTTCCTTTTTGGCATTTCTCGTCCCTGCGTGGCATTTTGATTTTGGACCGTGTGTTTCTGATCGCTCCGTTGTTGTAGCTCTTTTGAATTATTAATAAAAAGGCAGGTTCCAATAGTAAAATAATTGAATGATGAATGTGCAATGAAATAAGAACTTGGAACTAACTAAAAAAGATGTTGTCAAGTTTTCTAGTGAATGACAGAGTCTAAGATTGACTAAATACTATTGTTGGAGACATATGGTGTCATCATCTATAGTAACACGACTAAGACATACATTAGTCTATCAGAGCATTTGACATGTTGTAACTTTCTCAAGATGTTCTCTTTCTATGTGCACTTTAGGTTTAGGGCATTTGAGCACCGCCATATAATGTGATGAAGCCTATGGGATCTCTTTTTAGACCAAACCTTAATAATACACTTGAACAACAATGCACTGTAAATAACACTATGAACTATTAGGCTTGGATGAACATGATCCACAACATGAAGCCCAATACCACGTGGGCAATCTGACACTACCATGAGTTGGAAAGATTATTAGAGTGAGTATAGTTATTGAATTTAACTAAGCAAATACACAAGGTTGTGGAAAACTTATTTGTGGGAAAGTAACTTTTATTTATTAGCTACGAATAAATGATAAGTACAAAGGTGTTTAAGGTCTTAGTAAAGCAGAGAGAGAAATCTCTTGGGATTGATAGGGGAATGCTTTGTGACTAATTTTCTTAGACTAAAAAGAATTACATAAATGTGAGAATTACAAGATACAAAAAACACACGAGTATTCGTAATATTTGGCATGAACAACCACAATATTTGGCATGAACAACTAAGAATTAACAAGATTAATGAACAACCTTGGGTCATTGTGTATGTTACATAATATACGAAAAATGCCTAGGGTGGGGTTACAAAAATACTTGATCATAATCAGAAGTGGTTGTACATCGTTCTATCGTCCATTAGGGGAGAGGGGATAGTAGTGGTACACCCTAAGCTAAGGGGTCCACAAAATCAATTATTTATCATGTTGGATCCCGATTTTTTCACCAATATGTAGTTCAGATTTGTCTTGGCTTATATTTTTTCCTTGGAATGTTTAATTGGAGGGAAATTCATATTTTGAATTGATTTAAAATAATAAATTTGAGTTACACTACAACCATGGTGGAAACCAATATTTGAAAATGGGTAATAATGCTTGAACATTGAATTTTTAATACTTGTACATGAGTGAGAGGTCTTACATGTTATGATGTAATTGGCTACTCTACATAATTATTATGTCAAAAATAAATAATCACTAGATAGTACTATGAAAACTATGAAGTGGTACTATAACAACTATTGGGTATTGTGTGATCAAGACTCATGTCAAATTTTGGACCATGTTCACCTATTGGCCCCTCTCCCATAGTGACTTTTAAGCTTCATCTTGAATGTTTTTGGAATTTCCGCTTCTATCTCTGATGGTTACAAAGAGAAATTACTCAAAATTTCATAAAATGTGGAAGGTACCACTTAGCAAGCTTCACAAAGCTTTAGAAATTCCACATGGATTCCAAGTAGGAGTGTATTTGTACACAATGCTGGGAATAGGAAAGAGTGTGTAATGAGGTTGACCCAAGATTGAATGAATCAATATTGGTGTAATGGTGTGATATATTGATGATATTGTAAGGAACTTGAAGGTTTGCACATGGCACAAAATTCTAAGATACCCTAGGAAAGTGCAATAATATCTCAAGGATTTTATGTTCATAAGTTTTATGTATGGTTACGAGAAATCCACTAACTAGTTAGTGAAGACTCAACTTTTTTTTCACATACTAAGAAGGGAACAATGCAAGACATCACGTGGTGAGATCCAAAGTGAGATAAGAAAAAACTATGTAGGAGAAAATTTGAGGATGTGCACAACTACATGGAAATGCATGGATTAAAATATAACATGCCTCAATGCATGAGATCTCTGCACCATGTACAAATATTTTAAGGAAGAAACATGTTGCACGCATTTCACCCAATTCCTATATGAGTGTGCAATCCAGGCTGATCCTTCTTTTAATATTGAAACTTTACACTATGAAACTTTGAATTCATGTAATTTCATATTTAGCTTTGTGGGCCGCTCTAGGTCACTCTAGGGCTTCTCTTGGAATATTTGAGATGAGTATAACCCTTTTGTAAAGTGATCAACAAAGTGTTTATCAAGTGTGTGGATAGATAATGACCTAGGGGTCATTCCAATGTGTGTCTATGCACGTGTGTTTATGGGTGACTCTTCATTAATTTAATATGAAATTAGGAACATGAATCAAGCTAAGGATTACCTAACGAAAGTTACCATCTTTTAGAACTAGTCATTTTCCATGCAAGGATAATACCAATGCAGGTGGAAAATACCAGTGGATTGTACTATTTGAGGTTACTTGTAGGTTCTAGGGGTTAAAATTAGGGATCTATGACACGGAGAATACTTATGTAGGATTTTTAATGTGTTCCTTTATGGAGGTGATACAATCCTAAGTAAGAATATATTGCATATATAAGTGACCAAGACAAATACATTGGTAATCAAATAATATAGGAAATCACTAAAATTGATGTTGTTAAGAGTCAAGATCATAATTGTGTGTCTATAGTTTCAACTTTTAATATATTATTGAAAATTATATATTAAATGATTAAATCAAATGCTTACCTTTGATAACTACTAAAGGATATGACAAGGTGTAATAGAATATTCCATTGTAGCATTTGAACATTTTAAAGTAAAACAAGTATAGATTAACGTTCCATATTCATAAGAAAGTTACAATATATAAATTATGAATAAATATTAAATTTAGGAAACTCAAAGGAATGAATACACCTAATAGTTTTACAAACCAAACTATTGTTTCTCAATTTTTAGAAGAATGTCATTTAGTGACAATTCCCCTAAATATGTAATCCCTAAACTCAATATATGAGAGATGTTGATGCCTTAACTATAATCAAAACTAACATTTTTATACCAGAGAGACGAGGGACATGGATACCCTAATTGTACTGTGATGGGTGTCCACCTAACCCAGATTGTAATTGAGACTTTGATCCATCCTTTATATTTTTTTGTCCAAAGAAAGAAACAAGTGTTTCCAACAATAATAGCTATAGACTTCATAGGTCCTGAACTAGACCCACTAAAATCAAAAGGATGGATATGAATCACTGAAATTGAAATAATCTCCAAAGGTTGAATACATAATACCATCGATCATTATCATTCTCCAAATTGTAATTTATAATCTATGCATATGGAATAAATACATGTCCCATGTGATCAATTGACCCTCAATTTGAATTATGACATAGTGAATTGACTTATGATATCAAAATTATGTAGATTGTATAAATATTGACGAAATCCATGTACCTTGTGATCAAATATACGTCAATTCAAATTTGATCTCTTAGTAATATAATATTTTCCCTCACAAGCATAAATATAATATCTAAAAATAATGTGCACTGTCTAAATGTGGATGGAAGTCACATCTCATGTGATCAACTATCCCTCAGTTTTAATATACGATCTCTACAATGTATGAATATAGTCCCTCATAATCATAAAAAGAGTCCCTAAAAATAATATGTAATGTCTAAACATGGATTAAATTCATGTATAATGTGATCAATGTCCCTAAATATGAATACATTATCTTAAAATCCATGTAAAATGTCTCTAGAACTAAATATCATCCATCTGAATGATATAAAATTTTAGAGTAACGAGTTTCTTTATATGACATAGTCTAAATCCTTAAAACAAGTTAGAACTTGTGTGTCACTCATGTAAAAATAATGTCTAAAATGGACCATGTGCATAATGTATATAAAGATAAAGAAAGAGATAATCATGTAAATCAAATATGCAAACATGGTAAGATATATTAAGATAGAAATATTTGATCTTTGTAAGAACACATTAACCATGTAATCCAATGCATGAGCATAAGTGTTTTTTTAGGATCATATAAGATAACATCATGTGTAATTAGCTAGAGATATGTGTTAGTATAAGAAAGATATAAAAATGAACCACATACTAGTAGGTGTTAGAGTAGGTATTTACCTTAGCTCATGTTCACCTAGGTACTTTATTTACCTTTATTGTATTGATCCTCACCCACTTATGTGTGTGGGTATTTATTTTATCTTATTTAGATATTAGGAGATATTATCTAGTTGTTAGGTATAGTTCTTTCCTTGATCTATGGTATTGACTAGTTCTTTGATGATTAGTTATTTCCTTGATTTATGAATTGATCTACGACCTTGACTGGTTCTTAGATTATTATTCCTTGCCTATATAAGCAAGGCCCATTCTCATTGTATTTCATTTAGTTCTATAATAATATATGATATTGCTACTCATTTGTTTGCAAAGGTTTTATGTAAAGTTATAATGGAGAATTACTTTCATCTTATAGATCATGGTGTTTGATTAACATACGTGTTCTTGGCTTGGTACGATCTGGTTATCGTTCCTTTTAGTAGGTTCCTTAATAGATACATGATATATAATGGAAATGTTAGGTATAATAGAAAACAAACAATATTAATATGTATAATGCAATTCCCGACATTAGGCATATGATATCACGCTAAATAGTCAATCACAAGCACATGACATCACAATGAAGAATTTTTAAGACATGACATAATTATGCATAAGTAAAAGTATGAAATAAGAAATGTAAACATGCATAAGAATATAACAATAATTATAATCAAGCATCATTAACAAGAAATTAAGCTAACAAAGTAAGAAATTTTAATACCCATAGTAAATCAAAATCATCATCATTTACATTAGAAGGTAAGTGCATGGAGATAGGGGTCCAAATTAAAGTGGACAGAAAAACATTTAAGAGACATATTAAACATAACATGCTCCCATTTTGGCTCTATCACTTTATAACTTGGTCATGTTATAACATGAGTGCATTATGTCACAATAATTCCAAGGCATAACTTACTCACGTTATATCGTGAGATCATTTTTACTATGTATTTTTTTAAAACTTGCTAGAGATTGAACATTCACAAATTGAATTTTTTCATAGAGAATATAATGCGCTCGTGTTATAATGCAAGCACGTTATAACACACTAGCATTATGTTTTCTGTAGCTTGGAAACTACCCACTATTAGGACTGGATTTCTCTTGGATATCTAAGCCTAAGGTTTGGACTATCTATTCCCTATGTGAATCTTTGCTTTGCAAAAAAAATGTAAAAAAAAACAAATATCAAGTGTTCTCTCTATTGGATCATGTATTTTTAGACAATACTCTACTACGATGTAAAACTCCATCTTAGTTAGTTTTGTGACTAGGTTTTTGTTTCTAAAATATGAATATTTTGAGGTTGTGATCCTTAATTACTTTTAGTAGTGTCTTCATTTTTCGCCAATAATTCATGTAATTTTTTTTCTACTTAATTTTTGATCCATTCATCCAAATGTCAAAAAAAGTGTTTTCAAGTTCTACGATTCATTCTACACACATTCAATGAATAATAATTGATTTTTAATTATCTTATCGAAATTGGGGGGAGGGGAGAACATGTAATTTTTTAATTTTTTGGGATGTGTCCACTATGAAAATTAGTTTAAAAGAATATATTCATTAAAAATATAGGAAAAATGTCAGGACCTAATATATGATCTTAGCCAACTATCTAACAAAGGGATTTGCAAATCAATTAATGTAACTCAAAAAATGGAGGGACATATAAGTGACATCATGTTATATTTTTGAGACAAAACTAGACTACTCTGTGTGCACACCACATTTGAACCTCTTAATCTCCACCTTTTTAAAAATAATTGTTTTTAGAAACTAGATTATAAGCACTACAATTCTTGTACTTATTGATTTTTCAATATTTGAGCACAAACATGTCAAATTAATCATTGGAGTTAAGATTTTTACAATTTTAGGAAAACAAATTAGCCACTTTTGACCCCATTTTGGTCCCCCATTTCCATTGAATTACCCTAAACAATGATATACATATAAAAAATAACTCATAAGACATAAGTAAGATAAATCCATGTACAAGTAGCTCTATTTGATCAATAAACTAGCATAAGAATATTGAACATGAAAAATATGCCTAGGACACTACAACATTCATCTCATTTTATGTCACAATCCATAGTCATTCTTTAGTCACCCTAGTTTTATAATGTTTGTTTGGTCAAATTAGGTTGTATTAAAAAAGTTTTATAGTCATATTGACTATAGGGAAATGCTAGTATTAGATTATAAGTTATGTGACACTACTTTGACATTATTTTGACACTAAGATGAATTTAATTGATGATGTTAGGGTGACATTATGAATTCAATAGGTGATGTTAGCATGATGTTGACATGAAGACTATGTCATGACATTTTTCATATTACTAGCTAAGTGTCAAATAGGTGACACTAGGTTGTTATTGTTATAGTCACCCTAAAGTCACTTATAAACTTAAACTTTGAAAATTTCCATTTTATAGATTGTGTATTAAAATCAATAATTTTCAATTGGAAAAAGAAATATTTATGGTTGGGTAACATCTATAAAGAAAAATATTTTTTTGAGAGTGATAATATATCATTTAAAGTAAGTCAGGGAATTTAGAGAAAGACGTGGCATTTATTTGAAAAATTGGGGCTTTACTTTGGAAAACATAGTAAGAAAAATATTTGATTTTCTCAAACCCAAAATTTTGTGGGTAATTTTATTATTTACATTCCATTTTTTATATTTATTTAGGACTAAGATTATGAATGAGTACTTGAAGATTTTGGAGTCACAAAATTAAAAAAAGATGTCACTTATAGATAAGATGTCTCATTGTTATTTGTAAAGTGAGGAGAATCCCCCAATACCCATGCATCATATATCACAGTATACAAAATTTATCTTATTTGTACCTCATGATATATAGGATGTGCATTACGTTTGCATTTACACCCTTTTTGGATTAATTAATTTTTTACGTAATACACAAAAAATAAAATAAATGTAAGATCCCTAGACTAAGAACTATTATGATCGTTTAACTTCCAACATAAATTGTACAAAATTAGAATAACATATTAGCTATTTCAATAAATGCATACAAGATCAAAAAACACAAAAGAAAGAGACTTAGATATACACAATAGTACAAGAGGAATTTGGGAAGATAGATCAAACAAATTGGAAGTTCAGAGCCTAGTAAAGCTGCACTGCAAGAAGTGTGATCTAGAAATCTCCTAGTACAAAATCACATGGTTTGATCAGGATGCATAATATAGTCCTTCCCCTTCTGTATGTGCTTGGATGCCTTCAGAGTGGTGGTTTATAATTTTTTTGGTCCTTCAGTGTCTTGGAATTATACTTTGATGTCAAAGCCTAGTTGTTGCGTGGTCTCAATATTATCTGTTATTGACAAAATAACTCAAAAACCCTACCCACATGTATAATACCATGTAATAATTTTATTGTTTGTGTTATGGTGTAATCCATCCACCACATACATCATAATTAATTTGTGTATGGTGTGCCAAGAATGTGTCTTAATGGATTGCACTCCTAAGTTTTTCTTTCTACAAGGGTATTGAGGCAACAAATATGAGACACACATGAACCATAACACAATGGGTCTATTTAAAGGAGCTACGAAGAACACTAAGGTCACATATCCAGAGGGTAGTAATCCCTAAACTAGGTCAACCTAGGGTTTCCAAGGCCCATAATCAAGATAGAGGAGAGTACCCTCCTAGGATATTAGGATATGGGGGAGAGATATAGATTGATGGGGGATAAGCCAGACATGAAAAATCTATACTACTATAATATAATTGAAATAAAGAGAAGGAAATATAAGGAGATGATAATATAAGAGCAATATGCTATTTAACACCGATGTTCATACAATGTTAAGATAACATAGATAAATGAGGAAGGGAAATGAACTAATCTATGAAAAATGACAAAGAGAGTTATAGCACTTACCTGTGGGGTGGTCGTTGATGCATATATCTCTCTAGATAAGAAACACACCAAGAAAGAATCACTACTGGGTGGAGAAGGGGAACACTGTTCTTGTCCTATACTCACTATACATGACCAAGTAGTGCAAGAAATCCAATAAAGAAGAGTGTCCAATCTAATCCAATTCAAGTGCAAGATGAACCGAGTATATGTGAAGTTGGTGTAAAAGAGAAAAGTGAATGACTAGTTCCTATGATTTTGGATTCCTTCCTTCATAATGTGTGGGTGTGGTGACCATATATATATGATGCCATCACTCGCGAGTGAGGGTTTCGGACAAGGAAAAACTTAACACTGACACCATCATCCATGGGCAACGATGTCTAAATGTCATGTAAAGTGAAAAGTAGGTGTCATGGATCAAGAAAATGGGTGAAAAAGGTGATAAACAGTTAAATACAAGAAAGATGTCATGAGTGTAATGTGTATGTGACATAAAATATTTGACGAGGACAACAGAAATTAAGGAAAGGACCACATAGCGATACTCACTTCGTGTACTCCCATAATGACAATGTGAATAGTCATACCCCATTCCCAGTAGGCCCCTTAAGGAACCTGCTCAAGAAATAGATTTATTAGTGACCCTTACCCTCACACAAAATTGGTAGTAACATGTATGAAAGATGAAAAGTGAAAATTTAGGTGTATACATATGCCCCAATCATGGGTCACCACATGTCAGAATAATAAAACATGGGGTGATCAACGGAAAGAAACATTTTGTAACACTGAGATCAAAAGTAGATACTTGAAGTACAAAAAGACTAGCTGAAATCAACTATACCCACTAATGTCTACTTGATAGTGTCACTCATCCTGACATGTGTGGGCATAATCCATGTTGTAAGAAACTTGAATAAATAAAATTGAAAGGAAACACTAGAGGATCATCAGTAAAATAAGACCTAAATCACCTATCTAAGGGCCCATGAGATGGATGTCATGTCATAGTGTCAAGATGTCATAGTGTCATAGTGTCATAGTGTCATAGATATCTCACCCCAAGGGGCAAGTAACAATGCTGAAAAAGAAAAAAAAACATATGGTAGAAGATATAAAGAGAAACTTTTATAAACCTGAAAGTTAAATAAAGAGAAGATATATGATTAGCCCATAGGGTGGATAAAAATGATGAAAAATACAAAAAACCATGAGTTAGATTCCATAAGGATAAGGTTGTCAGATAACTACATAAATCCAAGCAAGGCCATAAACCTAAGCGAGGATGCACATAATATCTCCATGATCCAATGGGAAAGACCGGGGCATACAAAACCAAAATATGGATAATGTTGCTAGTTATTAAGAGGAAGGAAATGATTGATGAAGTAGTGAATGTAAGAAGGAAGGACGAGAGATGGTAACTGAGTACCAAAACTCCTGAACTCCTTCATGCATGAGATTTTTTGAGGAATTGAGCATTTTTTGGTTCTTTGAAGATGTGTCCTTTATTAGTGTGAAGATGATATGTGTTAAGACCTATGATATCTTTAATGAGGTAGGGGCCCCACCATTTCTGAGTGTATTTGCCTTCTTTGTCATGTGTATAATCAAGTTTAAGGAAGAGGTCACCCAAATCGAAAGTACGTGGATGAACAAGTTAGTTATTTTGTTTAATGAGATGTTTTTTTATTTTTGATTACAAGTGTATGCCCAGTCACATAGTTCTTCTAATAGGTCAAGGTTATGAAGACATGTTTCATGGAGTTCCTCATTTGGAATTATACTGTGAAGGGAAATGTAGAGAAAAGGGAGTTTCACTTCGAGTGGAAGGACTTCCTTAGCTCCATAAGTGATTGAAAATGAGGTTACCCTAATGGTGGTAAAGACACTAGTGTGGTATGCCCATAATGTAGGATATAGCATTGTATGCCAATTTGAGTGTGATTCATGAATAATCTTATTGATAATTTTAATTATAAACTCAACTTTTCCATTGCACTGTGGGTGATATAGTGTTGAGAATTGAAATTTTCTTTTAAAATTAGCACAAATTTACTTCATCTCTTTTCATTTGAATCTCCCACCAATGTCTGATATGATGGTATGGGGAATTCCAAAGTGAAAAATGATTTGATTGAATTTTTTTTAATGTAGTAAGGCCAAACATATTATGAAAGGAATGGATTCAACCCACTTAGTAAATTATTACGTGGCTGTAATGATGAAGACATGACCATCTTGAGACCATGGAAATTTCCCGATGTAATCCAATCCCTATATACTGAAGGTCCATGAAGCCGTAATAGATTATAGCTTAGTTAGAGGGGAATGAATTAAGTAATTGTGATATTGACAAGGTATGTACTTTTTAGCAAAGGTGTGAGCATCAAAATCAAGTGTAGGCCAATGGTAACCCATATATAGGAACTTATGTGTACTAGCATGACCTCTACAATGGGCACCACAGGTTGCCCCATGTGCTTCTTCCAAGTTAAGGGGACCGTCATATTTGTTAATGCATCAAAGTGGGGTTCCTTCGAAGTTACAATAATATAATATGTCATCTTTAAATATGTATTTAAGATCCTTTTTGAGTATTCGTAATAGCGTTCATGGGTTGGTACCTTCTATGTAGGTGTGGTATTATATGAATTAAAAAATATCAGCGTACTAAGAGTCATGCATAGGGATGTGTAGCTCAATCTAGCAGACATCTTGAATGTCTTAAGGAGGTGAAGTGGTTGGAGTTTGACAATATTATAAGAGTGTCATCATGAGAATCATAATGTGACTAGAAATGGGTGGAAGATGTGGCCAAAGAGTCAGAAAAAGCATTCTGTCCACGTGGGATTGATTTTATGGTAAATGAGGTGAATCATGGCGTGAATTCCTGAACTAAGTCATAATACGCTTTGAGGTTTTTGCTGTGAAATTAATATGCACCACTAACATGTCGACACACTAACTAATAATCTCCCATGGTATGGAGATAGGATATGCTATTTTCAAAGGTGGCCTATATACCTAAGATAAGAGCCTCATGTATTCTACCATGTTGCTGGTGACCTCAAATTCAAGTTGATAGGAAATAGGAAAAGTTTGACCAGAGGGGTCAGTGAGTACACATCCTGCCCCAAATCCTTGGAGGCATTTTCCCCATTGAATTGTAACATCCATGTGTCCTCATGTATATTGTTGGTGACCTCCTCCTCAATGATTTTGGCTGTCATTTTGGTTTTAGGTGGGGAAGGAGCTTCATTATTGGCATTAGAGGAATACACCTCAAGGCTAGACATTAAGTTGCAGTATTAATATTTTATGGAAAAAATGATGTCCATGCCCTCAGTGAGGAGGATTTTCTCATTGGGTAATGCATCATGAATGGGATGAGGAGCGGATATGGGAGAAGAAGCCAACTGGTCTACTATAACTTGGAATTTTCCACCTTTTGTGTGATAATATGGAGGTAAAAATCTATAAGGGGAGACATCCACTTCCTGATGGGATCTGTCGAGATGATATGATGTGAGAAGAAGTGCCACAAGATATCTATATGGATAATGATGTAAGTATTTTGATATAACATGTAGTGATATAACTTTGTAGCTTTGTAATATATGGATAAACAAGCCCATTTGATCTAAGTATGTCATGATTCATAGTCTAGTAAGGATTGACTAACATAATATACGACATTATATTTACCCCTTTCATCTTCATATGCCAACATTTCCCCTATAGGCACCAGAGTGAAAGAAGTATATAGTAGAAAAGGTTGATATGGAAAGGAAGGTTGTAAGGTTGACAACGAAGATAAAGATTGTTTCATATTTTCGAATGCTTTTTGATAGTCTTTGGTCCACTCTAGTTTGGTAGATTTTTGAAGGATAATATTAATGACATGTGTTCGATAAGTAAAATAGGGGAAAAATATTCATATTAGTCCAATATGGTTATGGCATGTTGAGGATGGATTTAATCTTTGTTGGGTTGTCATCAATACCATCATTATATACTAAGAAACCTAAGATTTTTCCCCGTGTCACCCTGAATATGCATCTTTCAGGATTGAGGCAAACCTTGTATTTACAAAGGCATCCTAAGGTAATTTCCAAGTCACGTGCATGATCATTAGTGCGTCAATATTTGAAGAGTAGACCATCGAAGTAGACTTTGACTATTTTATGTATGAGGTCATGAAAGATGTGTGTCATGGTGCATTAATATGTTATGCTGGTGTTTTTGAGTCCAAAGGGAATTTTTACATAGAAATAGGTGCCCCATTCCATATCAAAAGTAGTCTTATGTTAATATTTGGGGGAAATATGAATTTGGTTGTACCCATAGAACCCATCCATAAGAAATAACATTTGGTACCCTACCGTAGCATCGATGATGGTGTCGATGGAGGGTAAAGGAAAGTTACCCTTAGGAAAAGTGAGGTTAAGGTTTCTAAAGTCAATGCAAATACAAATTGACAAGGTGGATTTATTTTGAACAGAGACAATGTTGGACACCCACTCAAAATAGTCCACTGTATGAATAAATTTTACATCTAATAGTTTGATGATCTTTTTATAACATACATCTATGATCTTGGGTGGTAAGTTCCTTATATTTTTCTAAATGAGAGTAGCATCTTGATAGGCAATGATTTTTTGGGAGACAATCTCAGGATCAATTCTAGGCTTATCGACATATCCCCATGTGGACACATCCTTATGTTTACATAAGTTATTTATATGGAACGTATGAAAATGAGGAAAGAAATCATCAAACATGACTATGTGTGTGGGATTTTCATCTAGCTCTACACTTATAATTGATTATGTGATCATATCATTGCTGTATTAGAAATTTTATGGAGCTTCAAGTAAATTAAATACTTCGTCCTGACTAGGATCGATAGTAACGACATAATCATCAAAGCGCATAGGTGCCCTACAAAAATTCCTTTACTTATGATGATGTCGAGGGAGTTTATCTTCTTGTGCATATAGGAGTTCTTAAATAGCTTCGTCATTTTTTAAGTTAGGGAGAGGCCCATGATATTCTACGTTGATTTCTAGGACTACATATCACCTACCATTTCTATGCTTCCTAGAGATAATTTATCATATTCCTGATACCCCAATGTCCAAGGTGACATCTTTAGGTGTAGAATCAACAATGGCCATGGTAGGAACACCAGGACCAATGTTGAGTGTAGAGGATAACTCGGAAGTTACTGTGGGTGGTTGATTTGATACAGGAGAGTGACACAAAGCATAGTTAGATACATGTTCTATGATCCAACGAGTGTTTAAGAGAAGTGTATAAGTAGGTGGGACATAGGGGAGAGTTTATTCTTCATCCTCACTATCAATGATATCATAGATAGGGGTTCATAGGATGTGTCGATGGTATCAATTTTTAGTTGCAAATATTGCATTTGGGTTAGGGAACATTGGTAATGAAATACTTCCAAGTTTCTGGACTCATATTGCGAAGCAGTGTAATATTCATCGAAAGTTAGGGAAAACTCAACCATCTTCCCCTTAGGATTAGGAACTTCCTCTTTAGTTGAGATATCAATCTTGATAAAATAACTAGGTGAAAGGGGAGGGTGATCAGAAAAGATTTTTTTAATTCCTAACTCATTAAATTCTAAGTGGTTGGAGGTTGAAGCATCACATACTGGCTCCTCTAGTTTGGGTTGAGGGGGAAATTAGTCTCGAGGTAAGAGGATAGGATGTAACTGTTGTATGATGTCATCAGGTAACCTATTTTTGTTGACTATATTTTTAAGGTCATTTGTTCACCGTCATCTGAATCTTCCAATGTAACTTGGATTTTAGACCTAAAATCAAAGAAATCTAGGTAGGGAATACTTTGGAACTTGGGAGTAGTTGGCATTAGGAAGGGCTCATTAGGGAATGGTACCGTAATATCCCCAAGAATGGGATCAACATCATGCCTAAAGCATTGGTTGTTATGGATGAAATTAATACATTGATACCCAAACGATGCAACAATGTGCATGCGATGTGTCCATGTTCATCCCAATAAGAGGTTATATGAGAGAGGATGATATACAACCATGAGCCTGTTACATACGATTTTGGGTCCAATTGTGATGGGTAATCAGATGCTTCATATGGGTTTTTGTTTGGTCTTGTGTAAACCATGACAAGTCAAATGAGTAGGCTTAAGGTCATCGATAGAGTATCTGAGATTATTGATGAGGGATAAAGAAGCTAAGTTAATCCTTGACCCCTTGTCCACAAGGAATTTACACACTTGCACATCATGGATGATAACACTAATGAGTAGGAGCACATCATCTACATGAAAGAGGAACTTGTTAATAATCATGCTATTCTCCACAAACTATACGACGAAGCAACCTAGTCATGGATTTTGTAAGGATGATCCTGTAGTCTCTATGTGATGAAATTATGGATTTTGGGATACAATAGGATCCTTGGAAGCCTCACTAAGAGGATCCTCAAAGAACTATAGATTTTGGAGAAGGAACCTTTTATGTGAAGCTGAGGTACACATGAGTTCTATAAAAGGTATTTTGCATGTAAGGGATTTTAACTCATATAAAAATTTCCACTGAGGCTTGGAATAACTTTTATAGAGATACCATGGTAGTAGTGCAATGGAATATGTATCTAGAATTAACGTTGTCTTTGTATTGGATTTAGCTATCTTATTGGAGGAAGGTAGTATAGGGTCCTCACTTGGTTCTACCTTTGAAACTATGGGTGAAGGCTCCATTGCGGGAGTGGACTCCATTGCGCACGAGTCTTGGGAAGTATTAAGAAAAGGTGAGTTTTTAGAGAATTCTGTCTTAATAACATATATTTATGGGAATGTTTAAGTTTATACTTTACATTGGCTGCATTAATATACTAAGAATCTAGGAAGTTATGATCGTATGAAGGCTCTATAATTCCAACGATGTTTTTCATGGGGATTTTATGATGATGATTTTGATGATTGAAGTGAAATCTCTCTAAAGATTGATACATTTCATAACGTTCTTATATAATGGCAGAGTAATCGAAAGAAGAGATAAGGAAGAAATTGAGGGATTCTTTCTTAATGTCTTTAAAATCAATGTGGGAGTTTCCTATGGTGGCATGTCACCAATAAAATAGATCACCTCTAAATTTGGGTGAAGCTTGTTTTGAAGGGCATACAATTCACGGAGTGAGAAGTATTTGGAGATTTTCAACATGAGATAAAGGAGTATGAGGGGAGGGGAAATGATATTGATGGGAAATAATATTATTGTTTTTCCCCATTCCCTTTTCTATTGGAATATTCGAAGGGTTGATTACATGTTGTTGGTGAAATAATTTTTCATGTTGCAAATTAGGTGTTTCCACCAACACTCATGGGGCTAAGCCCCTCATTCTTGTGTATGGGGATTCTCTCATTATTGAATGTAAACTATCCTAATTCTGTGGGGGAGAAAATAGGTTGGGGATCACACAAGAATAATTCATTGAGCCTGTGGAAAAGTTCTTGTTTGGATTGCAAATGGAGGAATTTGCAATGATGAGGGATAAAGGAGAGTTGGGGAAATTAGGAAAGAGAGGGATATTGTTGTGAGTAGGAATTAACAGAGTTCACACACAATAAATAGAGTAAGTCCAATTTCAATTATAAGAAAAACATGTAAGTAATTAGCAAGACTAACAAACCAGAGACACACAATTATTTATATTCATCAATCAAGGACAAAAAATTCCTTCTTGATCACTATGCCTACAAAGTTACAGAATAGAGAGATAATAGAGGAAATAATAAAAAAAGCAAATTGTAGAAATGAATCTCTCATCTCTTGTGAAGTTGTGACACAAATCTCAAAACCCTTCAAAAATTCACAATTGCTACATAAAAACTAACTTTCAAGCTCCTTTGGAATGCAAAAACCATTCCAATTTATAACATTTCAAATTATCCTTTCATCTACCCCCACATGACCTTTTAAGTTCTTATTCCACTTATGAATTTAAATCTTCCTTAGAAGTAAGGAAATAAGTCACCTTTTTATAAATCAAAAGGGACTTTTACAATGTAACATTAGTGAATCACTAAAGTGAATAAGAAAAATTACCATGATCATACAAAATGAAGGATTATAAAGGGTGAGAGAAGAAAGAGGGAGAAGAAGGAGAGAGTTAATCAATAGTTTGATGAAGAAGAATCCTCTGATGAATAATCAATTCCAACTAGCTTCTGTAGAAGATCCTCAATTATGAACTCTATGCCCTTGACCTCCTTGCTAAATCAAGCCATTGTAAATGCTACCTTCTTAGAATGTGGGATGTGCACATGTTCCAAAG
Organism: Taxus chinensis; assembly: GCA_019776745.2. Taxonomy (NCBI): domain Eukaryota; kingdom Viridiplantae; phylum Streptophyta; class Pinopsida; order Cupressales; family Taxaceae; genus Taxus; species Taxus chinensis. The sequence goes on from CM034149.1 coordinate 80,819,377, forward strand.
TACCAAGAAAAGTATCTAGAATGCTACCAACCCTTTTGCATTGTGTGAACCAAATCTCATGATTTTTTTTAGTATTGGAAATATAGCCTCTAATATCTACAAGAGATTCCAAAGTATTTTCATTGAATGAAGAGGGTTCTCTTGCAACTATCTGGACTAACTCTTGAAAGGAAATCAAGAGTCTTTCTGAGGATGTGTTCTCATTGAGTGAAGGTGTTCCCCACTCTTGAAATTTTTTGACAATCTCATATGAGATCCCAAACACATTTTATTCACAGTACTCAAGCTCATAAATGGCATCATTCAACACATCATACCTTGCAATCGTTGTGCGGGACCAAATGGGGGACAAGTTCTCAACAACAAATGAAAAAACATTATGATTCACTAAGAAGTAAGAGTCAAGAAAGAACATCTCAAAGACAAATGGGATAAGACTTTCCCAAATGGCCTTTCCCTTCTTGATATTTATCCAATTATATTTTATCTTTGACATTGTAGATGAGACATATTTAAATAGTGTAATCACCTTAGGCAAAAAAGTCTTCCCTTTTTTGATAATCATGTCCACCCATTTACCATTGGTTCTTCCCTTCATGGTGAACACCTGAGATCTCTTGATTTTATGGGAATCAACACTATGAATATGGATATTTATTCAATTAGAGGAAAGGATTATAAATTAGGTTCAAGAAATGATTATACATAAGAAGAAACAATTATAACATGTTCCTCAAATTGATCAACGATTTTCTTGTATTCCTCATTCAATGTAAGGATCCTAGTTGAAGACTCCTTGAACAAGTGAGAATCAATCTTATGGGTAGCTTGACCCAAATATACCTTCATCATTACATAATCTTCAGGTTTCATTTCTTTCACGGGTTTATTTACCTTTGAATGTGTCACCTCCACATATTGAACTCCAGAATCCTCGGTGTAGAAACGATAAGTTGTTTGTGCTTTCTTACCCTTCTTGGTCCTCATGTACTTCGAGATGACCTTAATGTTTGGTGCCACTTCCTTTTGCACTATTCTTGAATCCTCTCTAAGTAATTCATTGATCCATGAGAAGGGCTCATAAGGAGTGGAAAGGATACTAGGAATCTCAGGTGCTTGGTGAGGGACCGAAGCATGATCGAGATGAGCTGATTCAAGTGCTTCAATAGGAACACTTGGATCTACTAGATGATTTGGAAAATGAGAAGGATAAATATATCATAGTTCAATTTTTTACATAGGGTCTTATTTGACCTTGGACCCCCTACAGAACTCCACATAAGGAGATACTTTAACATCATAAAATTCAATCCTCTTTCTCTAGAGATAAACTTGCATTCTCATCAATGACCTTATGAAGTGAGATGCTATTTCATATGCAATGAAAGTGTTTCACCACCTTAAATTCTTGAAACCTTATTCTTTTTGCACCATTTATTGGTTCTCTGAATTATAGTATGGTTCTTTTAGCAACCTTATGTCACATCACTATTTCCCACATTTGGATACTTAGTGACCAGAGTGGATATTGGTGCACTTAATATTCACATTTTCCTGATACATTGAGGAAACAATGATATAGAGGTGTGTGTGAAATTTGAACTTAATATGGATGCTTACTTTTTTTTAGCAATCACACCCCACCCTCAGATTCTATTTTTAGGAAGCTTTCCAATTTCCCAAATTTTCAATTTGTTGAGTTTTGGACTTGGAGAATTGCATAGAGGTTTCAAAATTATTATATTTGGTTTTCAACACTTACTATTTTTAGAATGGATTTGGTTTCAAATTAATTAAAATAGAAGAATGCCTTCTGAGTGTAATATTGAGCTTAATTTTTTTGTTCGATTAGGTTTTTCAATTAGATATCATGCTCCAATTTTTTAGTGTTTTTAATCACCGGAACTCTTGGGATCTGACAAGGAATTTTTTTTGCTATAATTTTCAAGTGGATGCTATAAAAAATGTAGGGAATTAATGGAAATGAGGTTTTTTTCATCTTCAAGGCATTATGGAATGCAAACTATAGGTAAAGTTTTATGGAAAACAGAACAAGGATCTAAAATATATGAGTAAAAATGTGCTTTTCAATGGAGGGTTTCTAGAAAATTTTGCAGCATACCAACAACAATGAAGAGAAATAAAACATGAAAAATGATTCAAAAATGGCTAAGTGATAGCTTTATACTCACCTCCCCTTACTAGTTTAGCTAACTCACACATTAACTCACCTTTGAACCACCCTACTTAACCCAGGTTAAGTGACATACGAGAGTGGGGTTTAAACTTACTAAATGGGTCTCAGATGTCCCCATGTCCCTTATAAAATTTATTAAGGGAAAAAGGGAACTTAGGGGTATAAAAATGTGCCAAGGGTCTGATCATCATGAAAGGGGGCATGGGGATTTGAGTTGCGAGGTTGAGAAAGCTTTCTTAGTGCACAAGTGATGAGTCTTAAGTGATGAAAGATGGGGATCCCCATTTTGTGGTGCAATTTTGTGTCCCCCATGTCATATTAGAAAGGGGAAAAAGGGACATCACCCCCTAATAAGTGTGCATAGGGCATGCCCATCACAAGGAAGGGGATGAGTCATGTTGTGACTGGACGACACATTTCTGACCCCTTAAGTAGAAAATTAAGTGAAACAACCTCAAGTTATGAATATCTCACCATGGTAGCACATTATTGTATCCCCCATGTCACATTTGAATTTTTTTAAAGGGAAAAAGGGACATCAGGGGTCTCCAATGGCACATTTTCCACTTTTGGAAGCTGGGTGTCACCATTGCACTATTAATAAATTCTGCTGGAGTGCGTACTAGCCCTGAGAGCTTCCCTTGGTGTTTCCTGGAAAAAATTATATAATTTTGAGTGGAAAAAACTAAAGGAATTCAATGAAACCATTTTCATTAACTGATTTTACTTAATTTTTGAAATTTATGCCCCTTTACATCTTCCTAGGAAATGAGGAAATACGTCCCCTTATTATAAATCAAATTGGAATTTTACAATGCAACATTAGAGAATCACTTAAGTGAATAAGAAAAAATAACATGATCATACACAACGATGAGTTAGAAAGGGGAGAGAATAACGCGAGATAAAGATGGAGAATAATGAGGGATTTGATCAACAATTTGATGAATAAACCTCCTGTAATGAAGAATCAACTCTAATTGGCTTCCGTGAAAGATCCTCAATGATGAACTATGTGCCCTTGAAATCCTTACTAAATCAAGCCACTATAAATGCTACCTTCTTAGAATTTGGAATACACACATGTTCCAAAGTATTGAGCCAAGTCTCTGAAATGCTACTAAGCCTTTTGAACTATGTGAACCAACTCCCATGATCTTTTTCATTATTGGAAATATAACCTCTAATCTCTATGACAGATTCCAAAGTATTTTAATTTAATGAAGAGTTTCTCCTGAAACTATCTAGATCACCTCTTGGAAGGAAATCAAGAGTCTTTATGAGGATGTGTTATCATTGAGTGAAGGTGTTCCTAGATCTTGCACAATTTTGACAATGTCATCCGAGATTGTAGATACATTTTCTTTATAGGCCTCAAGCTCAAAAATGACATCACTCAACACATTGAACCTATTGGGCCCTAAATTGACTAAGTCCTAAGGAATAATTCAACACGTTCCAGAGGAAGTAAAGAAGGAAGGCACTCAGGAAAAAGTGCACAAGGGAAAGGTGCACGGGAGAAGAGGTTGACGCATGTGGGATCAGGGAAGTTTGAGGACTTAGCCATATTTTGAAGAATTTTTCATAGGAGAAACATGTGAAAAGTCTGAGTAGGTGTGAAAAATGGATAAGATGCTAGCTTAGAGACTTGGAGGTCAAGAAAATAATATTCCACATAAGGAATATTCCTAGGATGACCATTACATGTAGTGGAGGAATTTGAAAGATGGCATCGGCATTCGACCATGGATGACCACACTTCCACTTGGCATGTAATTTGTTCATGAAGGAAACCAAGGCGGTGCATCCAGATCCTATTTAAAGGAGTGCTTGGGTCTAAGATAGAGGAGGAGAGTAATAATGAAGTGTTATTAGAATGCTAGTAGGGTTAGAGAGGGTATTGAGTAGTAATGAGGTGTGGTCGAAATGCTTGTAAAAAGGGTTATAAGAATACTAGGCATGTATTTGGGTATGAAAAAGGGTTGTGATTGGAAAGAATATCTAGGATCTCTATTCAAGAGTATCTTTGTAGGGTTTAAGAGAATATTCCTTGATATATTCAGTTTGTATGACCCTTATGATGTAATGAGGCCTCTGTAAATGTTTATAAATCAATATATGTGTGTGATTATGGCTATTCATGTTCTTAAGTGTAAAACCTAGTTTTATTTAGAGTATTCTGAGTTAAATCTAGTTTCATTATTCTTATTTACAATGTTCATTTCCATTTATGATGCATCTGTGCATGAAGTTTTTATCTATATCTTCTATTTTTGAGTGAATGTTTATATTTCCATTCTTACAACTCAATCTCCATAAATAAGGGAACACTCTTGTAAGGATCACATAAAGGAGGGGCTCAGTTCCCTGCACACCTCGGATGAGGGCCCAATGCATGCTAGGTGATAGGCCGACGTGCTTGGGGTAGAAAGAAGGTCTATGAAGAAATGACTACATTTTGGTTCCATTGCCGGGACCTATTTTGAAGATGTTGTGAGAATGATGTGTATTGACAGAGTGCTTGACCTTGGACAGTGTCAAAGCATGGATTAAAAGCACGGAGGATGAGTTTTCTCAGATATTTAACACTGGACCTAAGTTTGATGCACATAAATGGGTAGAGGACCACCTGTATCATTAGTTGTATGAAACATTATTTTGATGTTTCCTAGTAGAGTTGTATGAATGGATTTCAACATATGCATATAGGTCAAGTTGGTAATATACACCTCATGTATGGACCCAAGATGAGTAGAGTTATAACTAGTTATACCTAGGAATACACTATTTCTAGTTATAACCTAGACCCGTGTTGTTGATCACCGATGGAGTAGAGTTCTGACTAGTTATACCTTGGAATACACTATTTCTACATATTCTTTCCTAGAGATTGTTGAGTTTGAGTTCTTGAGGGAGCTTAGAGTATCATTCTTGCATGCTATTCAACTAGCTATCAAGATCCTAGTTATTAATTTGAGTTTGGAAGCCTTTCCCATTGCTGGATAAACTCCTTCTAAGTGTGGGGCGAGGAAGCTAGTGTGGTGAAAGATGGAAGATCCTATAGTGGAGAAGGAGAGAGAAGAGAGGTGAATCAAGTATGATGAAGCACAAGAGAGGGAATTGAGGAGACAATATGAGGTTGTAGGAATGATGTAAATACGAACTTAGATGTTGTAGGAAGGATTTGAGGTTTGCGCGGAAGGTGTGGGACCTGAGAAGTATGTGTTACCCCATCTTGGCAAGTGAAGGAGAGTTACACCCTCAATTTATAGTGAGAGTTCATCACATGAAGAAAGGAGAGCCGTAGGCATACCTCTTGGCCCACCTAGTGACAAAACCCTAGTTCTTAGCCTTCTAGCTTATGTGGAAAACTTTTCTTATTTGGTTGTTAGTGGTGTTGATATTGGTGGTCGAGCGACACCTAGGAGATATAATTTTTCATTTGGTATGTCTATGGCCACACAATCATTTCCTGTGTTTAGAGAGATCCTGTTTGGTATGATATTTGGGAAAGGTGTGGGTTCAAAATTTTTATGTATCACGTCTAGAAGTGACATGTGAAACACATATAGGAGTGGTTTGGTATCACAGACTGTCGGTGTGCAGTTTAACACGGCAGTGGGTTCAAAAGGTGCAACTACTTTAGGGCCCTTTCCTGTTACAAGAGGAGGATCAGGTGGATTTGTAGGGATAGGAGTGAGTGGATCTAGTGGGTCTAGTAGTAAAAGAAACACCAGAGGAAATCAAGGTCCTGGATCTGATAGAGAAGTTCCACGTCACCATCAATAGGTGTTTTATGAGATGTCGCTCAACTTACCTGATTACAAGGGCGTTGAGGTTGTCACGGAACATGTACATAAGGGTGAGTTGCTATGGTTCGTGAAGGGTATCACTACCCGATAACGAAAGAAAATTTAGTTTGTAACCACGTTGCAAGGGCACGTGCATAGCTAGTACATGAAGTATGATCCACACTAGATGGTGGTGGATTACATAGCTTTGCATGATGAATTTTTGGTGGAGTTCCACATACATGAGTTGTAACAAAAGAGCACTAGTGCTCTAAAGGATATTCAACAAGTAATGGCAGAGAGTGTGTGGGAGTATGGCACACATTTCAAGACTCTTCTATTTAAGTTATCTTATGTCATTCATCCTTCACATCATGCTCCGTGGTTCGTCGGAGGGTTGATCACACCATTTAGGAGGGAACTTTCACATAAGACCTTCACAGATCCGCATGAGGCTCTAGAGGATCCCTTGTATGCTGAGGCCATGGGAAGCGTTGATACTAGAGTTAGTACATTTCTTGAAGCCTAGATTACTACCATGATAAATCACATGGAGAAAATGTTTGCAAACTCGGCTCATGAGACTTGTAGTGGACTATGGTGCACAAACTTCAAAGTAAAGGGGCATACAAAGGATAATTTCCCACAGAAGTCGATGCATACCATGTCAGTAGACTATGATATTTTCCACATATATCATGATGCAAGAAGATTCCCATTGTTTTAGCATGTAATCCATAAGAATGTGTCTTGTTATTGCAAGATTTGCACCTATATTACTCGTGATACCAAGGATTGCAAATTGATAGACCAAATCCATGACACTGTTGATCTCGGTGTGTGCCATACCAACAATAGAAGCATTTCAAAGGTCGATGATTGTTAGTATGAAGGGTGCATAGATGGAGGAGGTCACAGAAGAGGTTTTTTGTAGAGTATTTGGAGGCCATGACAATTGCAGAGGAGGAATAAGTGAATTTCCTCATGGAACCTGCTATAATTGTGGATCGAATAAACACTACAAGTATGAGTGTCCAAACTTGTTACAATTCTCATGGTGTCAAAAGAAGCACAATTATGAAGAGTTCCTGAAGTTATATGACCACATGAGAAATAACCAGAAAAAGGACAAAGGCGCATGGATGGTGAGTGTAAAGAGGACTAACCCACAATGGGTGCCGAGGGTAGTGCTTAACTCCGAGCTAGAGTCTATTTTGGTCACTACATGCCTTGAGGCTGCATGCACCTGAGCAGAACTAAAGCAAAGGCCCATTATCACAAGAGAAGAAGTGATACATGGGAAATATCCTGATCCTACCCATCAAAAGGAGGTGTACCAAGAAACCATGGAGGTGATTAGGAGCTTGTAAGGAGAAATATAGTGTCTGAAGGAGAAATCACACCAATTTGAATAGAAGAAGAGTGCTGAGGTTCCAAAGAAGGAGATGGATGAGGTTAGAGAAGTGTGTCAGATGTTGTGGTAGGAGAATATTATTCCTCTGTTGGGAGAATGGTTGAGGGAGAAGGTACCGTACGCTGGAGGAGGGCACAAGAGATAAGACTTACATGTTAACCTACCCCATCACAACACTGACTCTGATAAGGAGATCACACTAAATATAGTTGTTGATGGGTGGTTCCTGAGTAATATTGATTTGAAAATATAGGTCAATTTTTTTAATTATTATTATTTTTCTATGACCTTCGGACCCCTATAAGATTATTAAAAATTACTGTTAAAAATTACTCCGTTTTAAGTAAAATAATCCAAAAATAATGCAAGAATATAAATCACACTACACACGGATTGATTATGGAGTTCAGAAATAACCTAAATCTCCAGGTTCTTATCGAAATTTGTAATTACAATGTTATTTCTTACAATAAAACCTAATGGAACTTCACTTGCCTAATAGTACTCTGGTCCTTTGAAGAACTGACCAGTCGGGATCATCCTCCACCTTCATGGTGCACAATCTCATTTGAAACTAAATTGGCTTTCCTGACGATATCAATACGTCCTGCAACACTCTGGTCGACACTCCAGGCTTTGCAAGTGTGGCATTATGGGCCAATCAGGTAATTTCCAATAATTCCCAATTTTACAATTTTCCTATTTAAAATAGGACTTAGCTCCCATAATTATTGCATATTTATTTAATAGGAATTACTCGCAAAATAATAATGCCTTTTAAAAATATAAGGCTTTACAATATAACTTGGAAGCTTTTAAAATTTTCCTCCTCGAGCTCTATATTTCACCTCCTTAAGCTCCCTTTTAAAATAGCTTATAGCTCTTTTTTATTATTAGTTATCGTATTTGGGAAGGGGCCTTTTATAAGAATTAAGAAGCCTGAGTATATTGGATTTTATCCGTATCTTCTAGCTACATACCCAACCAACTCATTGGTCAGGTTGGTTGGGCCGCTTGAATTTCCCCATCGAGGTTGCATGTTCAACTCATCTTCACCTCCTTTTGAGCTGCCCAATTTTGTTTAACCGTGGGTGTTATCCCACATCTTTTCCAAGTTAGGTGGGATTGACATTGAAATGGGGTAATACCCCCCTCTGTTTTCATGGCTACGGCCACACACAAGCCTTTTGTTGAGCTCCACATAGTTTACAACTTCCCTCAGCTGAGTTGGGTGTGGATTTATTTGATCCGCCCAATGTTGGGATTAGTTGTTAGACATGCCACATAGGTGGCTGCAAGGATAGACTATCCCACCTGCATTGGTTGGACTACTGGATCAAGCACCGAGATATTTTTGAACCGTTCAATGCAAGGTATGTGGCTGCCGAGTTTGGTAAGCTTGACTTCATCCAATGTGGAAATTAGTTCATAAATTCAAGATATATATATAGTCCACCGAAATAGTATAAAATCAGTGGTTTGTGGCACATAGGATAAGTCCAAACAATATATAAATGTTGATCCCAAAAAATAAGGAAATATATCAATGTGGATAACTCGACTGTTGTAGCAATAATATAAGGCCTCAGTGGGGATTTGACCACCCCATCGAGATAAAGATATAGCTCAGCGAGCTCTAATTAATCTGCAATGCAAACTCAAAATGCATAGTCCACTTATCGCTCCTCAATAGGAATATCAAGTGAGTTCAATTCCTGGTGACAAGCCATGTGGTGGCTTGAGGACCCACCATGTTGATGATGATAAAATAGTCCTCATGGCGACTGGGCTCCCTTCTGTTACAAAATTTGAGCCTCTTGTTCTCGTAACCAAATTCTCTTTCGTTGAAGACTAGAGGTTGCAACCAAATCAACAACCTTTTTTTTTTTTTTCTTTTCACTAGTTGGTCATAATTTTATTGTTGACTTGGTCCCACCTAGGGTTGACCATAACTTTGACCAACCACCGTTTGCATATACGAACTCTAGTTTTGACATTCAAATAGTCGACAAAAAAGCTCTCGGAGGGATCTTATGCACTGTGCAGATCTTGGGAGATTTAAAGAACATCTATCCTCTGCACTATCCTCTGGATCAAATATATTGATTGACATAGGCGCAAAGGTCAATGTCCTTACTCTAGATGTATGGAATCAAATGGGGAGGCCCCTATTGTAGCCATCTTCGAATGTGTTATACATGGCTAATAAAATAAATTCCATGCCTATAGGGGTGTTAAAAGGTGCATCCATTACTATTCAAAGGGAAAAGTTTGTTGGGGAATTTGAGGTTCTAGAGATCGCTGAGGATGATAGTTTCCCAACATTACTTGGGTGCCCTTGGTGGTATGCAAACAATGCTGATTTGTGTTTCAATAAGGGCTACATCGATTTTGAGAAAGAGTGCATGAGCATTACACTAACTAATGTATCGTATGCATTGTATGTAGAGCCACTGGGTGAAGAATACTTAAATAAGATATATGTGCACACCATCAGAGACCCAAATTTTATTTAACCATTGAAGGAAGGGGTCATTCAATGGGATGATGCACAGTCCATAAGTGATACAACCAATGACATTTGTGACAACTGGGCACATGGGACTTAAAATTTGGTTGGAAGGCATATGAAGGATATTGAGACCGGATTTTTCAGAACGTGCTCAGTTAGGAATTTGGGAGGAAGGTAGTTTCTGTGGTACACTGGGGAATCCAACCATGATGTATTTCTGTGCGAGATGGAGACCTAGTGGAAGTTTCAAGTGGAGATAAGGAATATGCTTACCTATAATTTGAGTGGGACAGTAGCATGTTGGTGGGTGACACATTGAGATAATCTTATAGAGTATCACGAAGTGAGAATCGCACTCTCTGTTAGGTTTCTCCGAAGCAATGCACCATCTCAAATTTGTGACTATGATTGGGAATAGATCTTCCTCATGTCATGTTTAGGAGTGTGAGAAGACTTGGATGGGAGGCATGGAAGCTTTACCCACTTCCCTATGGGCGCATAAGTTCTATTCCACCTTACAAGACTGCATGCACGCATGGTATATTCATTCATAATTTTAGTGACAAACATGAAACTGGAAAGAGTTGATGGCTTACCTTGTTCAAACATTTGAATATTGGAGTACTAAGACATCAGTGAATGAGGCGTTGTAGGAAGTCAAGAACCTTACCTTGGGAGACAGTGCCATGGTGGAGGACAAGATTCTAGAGCTGTTAGGTGAACCAGAGTTGGGGATGCACTTCATGGATGAAGAATCAAAGGAAATACAACTTAAGTGTGCATTCCTAGAGAAGGAGAAAGGAAATTTGGTCTACTTGATAGATGATGAAGAGGTGGAAAACTTGGATGTTAGCCATACAAAAGGTACGCACGAAGTGTTGGATAGAGCTGATGATCAAGCACACATTTACCATAAGCCATTGATGAAAAAGAAGGTTAACATTAGTATAGAGGTGAAACCAAAGGAATCTATTATTGGGGACTACTAGATGAACCAGGAGGTCTCAAAGATTATTGAGCTTCTACATAAATTTTCAGGATCTATTTTTGCACGAGTATTGATAAGGCCAAAATATGCCTCATAAATGTGCAATGAATGATTTCATTTTACCCTCCTTTTAATCAAGTTTTCCTGCATTTTGTGGCTTTTGTTTGATCTAGTATAAGTTAAGATGTAATTTTCCATCTTTTGTTTTATTTAGTTCTAATGTCTAAAAACTCCATAATTCCTAACAAAATGTGTGGAAATCCAATTTTTGGAATAAAACAGATCATATTTGGTCAGATAAGTAAAGTGTGAAGCAACCAACACCTTTTTGAGGAAATTGGCTAGAATGTGGCTTAGTTCTGGAACTCCAACACTTAGTTCTGGAAATCCAACACTCAGCTCTGAAACTTTCACAGCTAGTTCCTGAATGTTTCCCTTTGGTTCTAGAACTTCTCCAAAGTTCTAGAATCAATGTGAATCTTTTTTTCATATCTACTTTGAGCACTATTTTGTTTCACTAGAACCTATAGGTGGATAGACAACTATTGAACACTCTTGATTGTAAATGCATCCTCGGATGATGAAATATATATAAGGACCCAAATATAGAGGGATGAAATAGATATACAGACATACACACAGTTAAGTTTTTTAATACAAAAGGATTCAATAATAAGATAACCATTTAATTTTGAGAGCAATACTACATTAATTCTTGATTCAAGGTGGAGCAAGGGCCCACTCCTCCAAGAAAAATAATATTTTTATCGGTATTTATATTTTCAAAGAATTTGTATAAATCTATTATCTATCATTTTTGTAAGTACTTTTGGTTCTTTAATTAAAATCTGTTATGTAATTGTGCCTGCAGGTGTTGTAGATTAAAATCTTATTTTTTTGCAAGCATTTTCAACAACATTTTCAAACGTGTGTTTATTTCCAAGCAGTGTGTTTAATTTTGTAACACGTGTTTATTTTTAAGCAGTGTGCTTAATTCTACAATGTGTATTTATTTCCAGCAATGTGTTTAGTTTTGCAAAGATTTATTCATTTCAACAATGTGTGTTTATTTCAGCAAGATTCTTATAGTGTAGATTTAATAAGGCTTCAACCAAAGAATATTAAGACACTTTAAAACCCCCTAGAAAACTAAAAAATAATAAATATCTATAATTAATTACTAGTTCACTAAGATTCTTCTTGTTGCATAAAGCTTCAGACATACCCTTGGTTTGAATATGACATCGACCATGAGTTGATTAAATGAAGGGCATAATGACACCCATCATATAACATGAAATTAAGGGAGTTCATCCCTCATTCGAATAAATGAGAATCAAGTTAAAGGATGGTGCACGTCTGATTTAGAAGAGACCTTATTGATTGAATCTAAATCTGTGCATCAAATTCAAGGAGGAGATTGACGAGATGATCACATCAAGCATCATTAAGGCTATTGAGGACTCTGAGTGGATGAGTTTGATGGTCATCAACATTAAGAAGGATGGGAGGATAAGGATTTACGTTGACTATAGGGATTTGAATTAGATGTGTGTTATTGATGCTTTCCCAACCCCATTCATTGAGGATATCCTGGAAGGAGTATCCGAGTGTGAGATATATTCATTTACAGATGGATTTTCAGGGTATCATTAGGTTAGAATTACAAAGGAGGACCAAGAAAAGATGAAATTCACCAATGAATGGGGAATTTTTTCCTATACGGTCATGCCTTTTGGATTGAAGAATGTGCCTGTTGTGTTTTTGCGCATTGTGGTTCAGGCATTTCAGGACTTCATACATAAGTTTCTTCAAGTCCACCTAGATTATTGGACTGTTTACAGACTAGTAAAGGACCATTGTGACAATCTAAGATTGATGTTTGAGAGATGTTGGAAGTTGAGTATATCTCTCAACATTAAGAAATGTGTTTTTGTTACTACATTTGGCACCCTATTGGGACATATCATATGTAAAAAGGCTTGCTAGTGGATCCTGCCAAAGTTGTCATTATTGTGGGTTTGGGGGAGCCTACCAGCCATAACACGATGCATGGATTTCTTGGGCATATGGGGTATTACCAGAAATTTATTAAGGGGTATGCAAAGATCACCGTGTTGGAGAAGTTGCTGAAGCACAAATGTACATTTCATTGGGGAGAGGTGCAACAGATAGTGTTTGACACATTGAAGAATATTCTTATCATTGTGCCCATATTAGGAATGGGCATAACCTAGAGAGGGAATTGTTGACCATACCTTGTGCTTTTCTAGTAGGAAGCTAACCCCAGAAAAATAGAATTATGCTACCACGGAGCGCGAGGCATTGTCAATGATTTACATGATGCAAAACTTCAGGTAATATTTGCTGGAAATACCCTTTATATTCTACACAGACCACATGATATTCAATTACTTGGTGAACAAGCCCATATTGTAAGGAAACATTTACAGGTGGGTCCTATTGTTTCAGGAGTTTGAGTTTATGGTTGTTGTAAAACTGGGTAAGAGCAATTTGAGGCCTGACCATTTATCAAGGATTGACTTAGGAGAGGACATGCTGAGCATTGATGATACAATGCCAGATACAAAACTATTTAGATTATAGCGTGTGCCCTCTGATTTGGAAGATAACACTATGTTCTTAATAACGAGTGTGGCACCAGAAGGGATGAGGGAATTAGAAAGGAAACAATTAGCCACACATGTCATGCCCTATATATTAATTGGTGGAGACTTATACAAGCTAGGTCACGATGAGGTTTTTTTGCTGGTGCATGCTAGAGCATGAGCACGATGTTATCATGGAAGATGCTCATGGTAGAATTGTTGAATGATACTATGCAGGGAATGTGACTGCGCACAAGATCCTATTAGCTAACATTTGGTGGGAAACGGTTTATAAGAATTGTATTGAATATTGCAAGGCCTGTGATCATTGCCAACACCTTGGTAAGCCAAGAAAAAGGGATGAAATTCCATTGAGATCAATAGCTCTAGTGTTGAACCATTCGAGAAATGTGCAATTGAATTTGTAGGCCCTATTTCACCTACCATGTGAAGGATGGTTCCCGCTATATCATTACTTGCAATGATTATCTAACATGGTGGGTGGAGGTAGCTCTTATGAGGGATTGTACGATGGACACAACAACAAGATTCATGTGGGAAAATATAATCAGTAGGTATGGGTTCCCTCTAAGTTTTACTAATGACCAAGTTACTCATTTTTTGAATGAGACCGTCATGATTTTGTTGGTAGAGTTCATGGTGGCTCATCACAAGACTAATCCTTATCACCCTCAAGCTAATGGGACTGTAGAGACATTTAACAAGATATTGAGTCATACCCTTACTAAGATTTTTGATGTTGGGAGGAAGGATTGGGATGGAAAATTATCAGCCATGCTATGATCGTATAGACCAACTTACAAGATATTGAACAAATCCACACCATTCCAATTGGTGTTTGATGCGGAAGCTATTTTTCTGGTAGAGTTTATTCTACCCTCTATGTGTATTGTGTGCAGGAGGATTGGATGATGAACAAGCATTGCAAGAGCACATTGACAAGCTAATGATGCTAGATGAAAGGTGGTCACTTGCTAAGTGGAGTCAAAAGATTGAGAAGGTGAGAGAAAAGGCTTGGTATGATCATCACATAAAGAATACAAAATTTGAGGTTGGGAAGATGGTTTTACTTTATGATTATAAGTTTTTGTGCCATATTGGGAAGCTCAAAGTCCATTGGTTGGGGCCATATATTATATCCTTAGTACTAGATTCAGGCGTTTTCCATTTACAAGCGCTGGATGGGACATGGTTGGAAAGTTATTTCAATGGGAGTAGGCTGAAGCCCTATTATAAATAAGGCTTATGTGTGTTTATAAATAAGGTAGTTTTTCCACTTAGATTAGGATTTATGTTAATGGATTTTCCTTTATTTTTGTTTCCCTTTCTCATTGCTTTGTTCCTTTTGGTTTGTTTTAGGCATGTGTGTGTGCTGGTGGCTAATTACATCATCAAGGTATTATGCGAAAAGGACTGCACATCTTTTTAGTATGGGGTGGAACATGAAGGGGAAGCAAGTAGGAAGTGGTAAGAGTTGGAGGAATTTCCTGGAGAAATTCTGATTTGGAGGTCTCGATTTTGAAGTCAAAGGTGCATGGGATCAAAAGAGCACTTGTAGCAAAGGTGAACATGAGAAGATTGGTGTCAAAAAGGCTTTGAGAAAACCATGTACAAGGATAAAAAGCACATGAGAAACATGAGGTAGTAAGCAGAAAGAACTTGGTCCAAGATAAAGAGGAAGATTGACTTCGGCACGAGAGAAAGTGTAAAGAGTTATATGGTCAAGGAAGTTACATGCCAAAAGGTTATGGGAGTGTTTGTACAGGTTTGTGCACAAAGGAAAAGTGCTGGATAGAATGCGCGGAAGGATGGCGATGGAAAAAGTTGACTTTACTGCATTTTTACATTGGTAGGTGGCTGTTAGTGCAAATCTACAGCACCCCCTAAATGACCTTCAAATATGCAGTCCAGAATTGGGTCATTTAGTGTCATTGCACAAAATTGAGTTTTCTCCAAGGTGCGGGACCTTACAAGGTGAGAAAAATCTCCAGAGAAAGCTAGTTCTTACCCCTCTATTTAGGTGTATGCATGGATTTTTTGCAGAGGTTCTGATCCAAAATTCCTACTCTAAAACTACCAAGGAGATAGGGTTGAGAGAAGTATGGAAAAGGGAAACAAAACTAAGCTAAAAAGGTGATCCACCAAAGGAGTGATGAAATTTTGTCTTGCAAATAAACATAGATCATAGAGACGTAACACTAAAGCATGCACAGATTGCCAAAATACAATGAAATATCATAAGACAATGATAAACGCATGAGAGGATTGAAGGATCATTCACAAAACACGCATTACCATTCCCAAGTTTAATATAATGCATTACAATGGTAAAAGAGGAAAAAAATGTGCCACAATCTCCATGGAAGGTTTGAAACTCCTCAAATTCACATGCCAAGGGGAAGAGGGGAGTCTGTAAGAACAAAAATGTCCAACACTTTACAAATGAGCCAAAATTGGCTTTTAATGATAAAGCAAGAACGAAGGAAAGGAAAAAAACATGGACAAGTTAATTTGAGATCTCCAACCACCAACAAAATCCATTAAAATAGCATAAGGGAACCCTCAAAAATCCATTTTTTGATGCATTTGGCCATGCTCGAGAAGAAATGAGTGCCATAACTCATCAATTTTGGTGGTTGGGGGTCAGTTCTACATTTTTTCCCGTGCTAGAAAAATTTCTTCAATTTTCTCCCACAAATCCCCACCAAAAATCAAAATTGAATAGTCCATTGTGTGGACAATTTCAACAAATTTCCAATGATATAAAAAACCGTGAAAATCCTGAGCTATGGATCAAAAGATATGGCCCTCTGAAGATTTAGGGAAAAACATTCAAAATTAAGACAAAATTAGGGTTCGCCGGGCTGAAATTTGAACTTTTTCCCTCCTTTTTCAAATTGGGAAAAATTCCCAAAATATCTCTGCACCGACCCAACCTCTGGTGGCATGTTGCACCCTCTGGTTGATCCACGGGTTCAAACGATCATTCTGCCCCTTTTGCGAAATTGGAAAATTTTCCAAAAATACTCCGTGCCTCCGCCACTCCGGGACATGTGGCACCATTTGGTTGCTTGGCGGGGATGCGCTCCATTTTTTACCTTTGCGCCATTTACCACTTTGGAGAAAATTCCAAATTCCTTTCGCCACCCCGACTTCCACCGCTGACAGGACATGTGGCACCATCTCATTGCTTGCAGGGATGCTTTCAGGCCAAAATTTTCCCTTTTACCCTTTTGCCCCAAAAGGCTAACCGCCACTTTGCCAACGTGGTTCTTTTCCCGCGCAGCCCGCCTTGGGAAAATTTTTCCTTTACCCTTTTGCCCCAAAAGGCTAAGTGCCAAAATTTTTCCTGCGGGCCCACCTTGGGAAAAATTCCCCTCCAAACTCTGCCGAGCCATAACTTGCAAAATACAAGGAGTTAGGAGGACTTCTTTACCTTTCTGGAAAGGGGAGAAAATTCTCTATCTGATGAAGCAATACTCCTAAAAATTTTTGAGTGCTTGAAATGTGTAAAATTTTTTACTGAGGCACAAAGAAGGAAGGAATGAAGACAAGTTAGCCAAAATAAGTAGGGGGCTCATTTTGGATAACAATTTTGGTGACTCAGAGGGGTCATCTACCTACTAGATGAAGTGACCAGCTTCCTGAAGCAATCCATTGGGCAATGGAGTCATGAACTTAACTACTTGTTACTCTCAATTCATTAGAAAATCTCTAAGATGAAGATTGTGAGAGTAGAAAATTACTTTGACCTAGAACATGATCTGCAAAAGATGCATCCTTGGGGCAACAAAACTTGTGCCAAAGCACTTAGGGAAATGTAAATCTAAGCTACAACAAAACAATGTGCATAGGCACTTGGAGGAATGAAAAATATAAGCTAATATGTACAAGGTGAGAAGTTTCCCTTCTAGTAGCAATGCTTTAGATGGATTCCATTAACTGGAATCTACAGTTCCTCACCATCCAATGTAGACAATTGGAAGGCATTGTTTTTTTTTGCATTTTGTGACTATGTAGGGGCCACTCCAAATGGCATCAAATTTTGAATGCCTTCCTAGCTTTTCTCGGTCTGCATCCCATTTCAACACTAAATCTCCAACTTGGAAAGTTCTAGACTTGGACTTTCCTATCAAAGCTTCTCTTGATCAAAGCTTGGCCCTTCTCCATTGTTTGGGCTACATGCTCTCTGATTTCTTAGAGTTCCATCAATTCTACATATCTAACCTCCATGGGCTCAAACTCTAACAATTCCAATTGCTTCATGAGTTCTAATGTTGGCAACTCAAGTGACATAGGTAAGACTGCCTCTTTCCCATAAACAAGTCTGAATGGAGAGTTACATGTGGATCTCTTGGGAGTTATCCTATCAGCCCATAGAGCTGATTTGAGCTTAGTGTGCCAAGTCCTCTGATTTTCATCAAGATTCCTCTTGATGATCCTTAATAGATTCTTGTTTGTGGACTTAGCTTGGCCATTACCTTGAGGGTAATAATTTGATGAAGTGCTCAAATAGATCCCATTTCTAACAACCCATTCAGTTACCTTTGATCCTATGAATGCCAACGCATTATCTGATATTATAGTGGCAGGTATACCAAATCTAGTTGCTATCCCCTCATAGAAGTCTAGAATGCTAGATTCATTTACCTCTTTGAGTGCCACCGCCTCAGTCCATTTGGTGAAGTAGTCTGTTGCTGTTAGAATCCATTTGTGCCCTTGGCTTGAGTTCTGATTAATGACTCCAATGAAGTCCAAACCACATTGCATGAATGGATTGGTCAACTGAGATTGGGTGCAATGGAAGTGCTGCTAACCTCTCTTTTCCTGTGAAGAATGCACAATTCTTGCACCTCTTGATCCATGCATAACAATCACTAAACATTTTGGGCCAATAATAACCAGCCTTCATGATCTTGAGAGCTGTCACTCTTGGAGAAAAATGGCCCCCAACTGATCCACCATGGAACTCTTCTAACATTTTCTCAATCTGATTTGTCCCAATGCATCTCAACAACACTCCATTGATATCCTTTTTGAACAAGACACCATCAACAAGTGCATATGGAATAGCCTGCAATCTGAAGTTTCTTCTTTTGGCTTTGTTCATCTCTACAGGGCATAGGCCTATTTGTAAGAAGTGCATTATGTCTTGGGTCCAGCAAGGAGTGAGCATACCACCATTTTCTTCTTGAATATCTCTTTGTTCTTGGCTGTCTTGCAGCACCAAAATAACATCCTTCTCTTTGCTTGCTTCAATTGGTTGACTCAAGGCCAATTGCTCACATAATCCCTTTCCTCGTACTAGCTTGGTGACTTTGATTTCAATGTCATACTCCATGACATGAGTAATCCACCCTGCACGTTTTTCATTTAGATCTTTGTTGAGGAGGAAGTCTTTAACTCCCACATGAGAAACCAACAGTTGAACCTTGTTGTTTGAAACTAGATGCTTAAATTTCTTCAAGCTCCTAATCACTACAAGAACATGCTTCTCAATGAAGGAATACCTTACTTCATAGTCCTCCAAGCTTTGGCTAAAGAAGGCAATTGGCTGCTCTGCATTTTCTTCGTTCTGTTGTACTAAAATTGTAGAAATTGTATCACCACCACCAAATGCATAAAGGATGAAGTCTTTGGAGAAATCTGGGTTAATGAGAGTTGGAGCCTATGAGATAGCTTCTTTGATTTCCTTGAAACTTGCCTTACCTTCAGTTGTCCATTTGAATGCCACACTTTTCTTCAACATCATAGTTATTGGCTTGACAAGGGTGACAAAGTTTGGAACAAACCTTTGAATAAAATTGATTCTTCCCAAGAAAATTTGAAGAGCCTTCTTATGCCTTGGTCAATGGTAGTGCTCTTATTGCTTCAACCCTCTCTGGATCAATTACTAACCCTTCTTTGGAAACAATGTGGCCTAGGAGCTTGCCTTCATGAGCTAGGAAAATGCATTTTTTGGGATTCAAGGATACCCCAAATCTTCTACATCTTTGGAACACTTGTCTCAAATGAAAGAGATGGTCTGCTGCACTTTTAGAAAATATAGTAATATCATCTAGGTATATCAGCACTATTTTTTTGATCAATCCCTTGAATGCCATATCCATTGCCCTTTGGAAAGTAGCTCCGGCGTTAGAAAACCCAAATGGAATTTTTCTATATGCATAGGTTCCCCATTTGGTGGTGAAGGTTGTTTTGAACTGATCCTCTTCCTTTACCATGATCTGATTATACCCTGAATAACCATCTAGCAATGAAAACCTCTCAGAGCCAGCAAAAATTTGCAAAATATACTCCATAGAAGGAAGTGGGTAGTGATCCTTGAGGGATGCTCTGTTCAAATCATAAAGTCTACACACAACTTGATTTCTCCACTCTTCTTTCTAATTGGAACCAAGTTTACAGCCCAACTTGAATGATTGATGGGCGATATGATACTTGCCTCTATTAACTTATTCAATTCCTTCTTCATGAGAGGCTCAATGTGTGGATTGACCGGTCTCTATTTTTTCTTGATGGGCTTAACACTTGGATCTAGTTCAATTGTGTGTTGAGCTAGCTTGGGATTGAAACCCCTCAAGTCTTCATATCTCTAAAAAAATACATATAGCAACTATTGGAAAAGTTCCATAAACTCATACCTTTCTTGCTCGGTTGCCACTTTACCAATTTGAAGTGACTTGCCTTCTCCAACTGAGATGGGCTTTGAATCCTCTCCCTTGACTTGGATGTTTTCTTTCTCCTTCCTAAATTGATCATTAGGATTGAAAATAGACTCTAAAGTCACAAGTCCCTTTGGCAGTTTGTTGGTTCTCAGCTGTACCACTTGATCACCGTACTGTTGTTCTAACTTTTCCTAATTTTGGCTGAGAACTCAGCTTCCTCTTGCAAGAAATTGATGATTTGTTGGTCACTCTCAAACACTTGCCAACTTGCATTATTGTCTGGCACTGATGGCCTCACAATCACATGGATGTTTGGCTGCATTTTATCTCTTTTGATACTTTCCACAACATCAAAAGTTTCTCCAACTGTTGTAAGCCTATCAATAGCTTGGTTCTCTTTCCTAGGGATGGAGTTGATGCCAAAGCCCTCAAAATCCTCAATGAGATCCCACACCCTATTCTTATAAATTTTGAGCAGGTCATTCTTGGAAGCATGTTGTCCTTTAACTTGATTAACAATCAGCTCACTATCACCAAATACTTGTAAGTTTTTGATGCCTCTCTTCCTTGACCAATGTAATCCATGTATCAAAGCCTCATATTCAATAGTGTTGTTAGAACATGCAAACTAAAATCTAAAAGCTGAATAATACTTAATGCCTTGAGGTGAAACAAGCATAGCTCCCCCTCCTGCACCTTGTCTACTTCTTGATCCATCAAAGAACAACTACCATACCTCATTGTCATCTTTATGGTCTAGCTTGGTGATGCTAGGAAGAGGCTAATTTTCTTCATGCATGTAATAGACTCCTAGTTCAGATTCCTCTATTTCCTTGTAGGGATCAAAAGCATTTACCTTACTTTCCCATTCATCAAGAGTCAAATTTGGAATGCTTCCAACTTTGGTGTTAGCTTCTAGTGTGTTTGGATAATCCTCTTGATCAAACGTTGAACAGTTGGCATTGATTGGGCTTGGAGTATGAGGCTCAATGTGAAATTTTGCAATAGGTTCAAACCTGATTGTGGCCTTGGCTCCATACCTTGTCCTAAACAACATGTGTGACCAATCAGCAGATAGGTAGCCTCCAATTCTAGCTATGAAATCCCTTGAAAAACATATGGCAAAGAGTGGTGGCAAGTCTATCACCGACACATTTTGCAAAACAGTGACATTAGGGCATGCATGCAAAGTAAGGCTCAAATCTTTAATTATTCCAAATGCTGTTACTGCTGTCCCATCTAATTGCACTACCCCCTTGGATATGACTTCATATTGAAGGCCCAACTGATCAGATATTTTCTTGGGCATCACGAAACTACTTTCCCTAGAATCAATCATACAATTATGTACTAGTTTATCCCCAATGATCAATGAAACATAGAATGGAGGGGGGCTTCAAAATTTTACCTTGTTATCCTCCATGATTCCCCTCAGGATGAGTAGCATTTGTGAGTACCTTCTCTTGCATATGAGCTAGCTAATTTGAGGTTGACCAATTCTTCATGGCAGCTTGTAATAGATCCCTTTGTCCTGGGATGGATAGTGACTCCCACATAGATATGTTCACATTGGTCTTCTTCATTTGTTCAATGATGTTAAATGGGGATGAACCATCTCTTTTCTGCCCTTTAGTCTGCACATTATTTTCTTGTACGTGGACTACAATAGCTGGTATTTGAGCTAGTCTAGAAGGTGGCTTGGGCTGTCCTTGCACATTTGGAACTGCATTTTGCTTGCCAACACCTTGTGGAGTGATGGAAGGTTGTGAATCACTTGGATCTAATGAATGCCCTTCACCAATATTCCTCTTCTTTGACCATGTGTTAGCTGCTACACTCTGAGAAGGTGTTTGATTCATACCACAAAAATCTTTAGCCTGCCAATTCACAAGTGTAGTCTCATTTGGAGTTGTATCTTGCTGAGATGTCCCTTGTTGTTGGTTTGTTTCTTGACTCACCTCACTCTCTACACCAGTTGTTGTCACCATAAAAGCTTGGTTCAAAGCACCATTGAAGCACATAGATTGGTTGTGAGGTTCATTGCATGGGAAACACCAATCATACTCTTGAGCTATATTATTTTGCATTGGCACTAAGGCTTTAGAGGTAGATGCAACATTGGGGTTATAGGGCTGAAATGGTCTATTGGCAGGAGGCCTTACTTGATTTTGATTTGCAGCTGGGTTGGGTGGCCTATTAGGCTGATATGGTTGTCTATTAGGCTAAGTTTGAGGCTGATAAGAAGGCCTAAAACTTTGAGCTTGTTGCCTCTTGAGTATAACCATCTCATTGCCCAAATTTTGCAATTGTTTCATAATTTCTTGAAGCTCATTTGAGGCACTAGAGGATGAAGTAGAAGTTTCATTTGAACTCTAATTTCTAGGAGTGGGAATAGGAGTTAAAGTAGGTGCTTGACTAGTACTTGGGCTTTCCAACTCTGGATATAAGGGTATAGGAGGCCTAGGTGCAATTTTACCATCTTGGATCAAACAATTCTTAGCCTTAATGGTGATGTTGTAAGCTGCAGGTATAGTTGCACCTCCCATGGATTGGATCAACATAGAAATGTCATAATTTAAAGCCTTGAGAAAGTATAAGAAATCACCTTGAGCTGTTGGCCTCACTGCCAATGGGATTCTATCCCACGTTCTTTGAAATCTGAAATTGAAGTCTGTTAGCTACTCATTGGGAGCTCTCTTGATAGTTGTTAGTTTCTCCAATAGAGACAAGTTGTCCCCTTTCTCTCCAAATTGGTTATGGAGGGCTGTGCACAACTGGTTCCAATTTTGGATAGAGCCTGCCTCAAGGCTTCTGAACCATTGCAAGGCTTTCCCTTTGAATGAAGATGCCAACAATTTGACATTAATTTGCATCTCAACAATCTCATGGATTACACAAACATTAGCAATGTCTTTGACATGATCACCAGGGGTGGTCTGATTTTCTCTAGTAAAGTATGGAATGTTCTTCAATGCTTCAGTTGGAACTGGGTTTTGTGCATTGAGAGCAAGTGGGCTGCTTCCAGTAAAGTTGACATAAGGATTGGGTTGTGCCATTCTGATTGGCCTGAGAACCCTTGTTGATTGGATGAAAGGTCTACCAGGTGGAGGAGTTGATAGAGTTTTGTTTGGTGGAGATGGAGACCTTTGAATCCTTCTTCCTCTTTCTCCTCTTTCTGGGGATAATTGCAGATAGTTAAATAATCCCTCTTCTCTGGTCCTTGACCTTGTTTGGATCCTTCTCATGAATCTTCAAGCTTGGACTACTAAAACCAGTTGATTCTATCCTTTTGGAGTCGCCAGATGTGTAAATCAGGGCTCTTTCAAGCAAGAAACTTACAACAATTACACATCAACTTTGTTGTAATAAAGATGAAGACCTCTAAGGTCCCACCGGGCGTGCCAAAACTGTTAGTGCAAATCTACAACACCCCCTAAATGACCTTCAGATATGCAGTCCAGAATTGGGTCATTTAGTGTGATTGCACAACATTGAGTTTTCTCCAAGGTGTGGGACCTTGCAAGGTGAGAAAAATATCCAGAGAAAGCTGGTTCTTACCCCTCTGTTTAGGTGTATGCATGGATTTTTTGCATAGGTTCTGATCCAAAATTTCTACTCTAAAACTACCAAGGAGATAGGGTTGAGAGAAGTATGGAAAAGGGAAACAAAACTAATCTAAAATGGTGATCCACCAAAGGAGTGATGAAATTTTGTCTTGAAAATAAACATAGATCATAAATATGTAACACCAAAGCATGCACATATTTACATAATATAATGAAAGATCAAAAGACAATGATAAATGCATGAGAGAATTGGAGGATCATTCACAAAACATGCATTACCATTCCCAAGTTTAATACAATGCATTACAATGGCCCAGAAAGTCAAAAAACATGCCACAATCTCCATGGAAGGTCTAAAACTCCTCAAATTCATGTGCCAAGGGGAAGAGGGGAGTCTGCAAGAACAAAAACTTCCAACCCTTTACAAATGAGCCAAAACTGGCTTTTAATGATGAAGCAAAATGAAGGAAAGGAAAAAAATGCAGGTAAATTGATTTGAGATCTCCAACCACTGACAAGATCCATTTAAACGGCAAGGGCACCCTCAAAAATCCATTTTTTGATGCATTTGGCCATGCTGGAGAAGAAATGAGCACCATACCTCATCAATTTTGGTGGTTGGGGGTCGGTTCTACATTTTTTCCCATGCCAGGGACATTTCTTCAATTTTCTCCCACAAATCTCCACCAAAAATCAAAATTGAATAGTCCATCATGTGGAGAATTTAACTAGCTTTCCAATGATATAAAAAAATGCAAAAATCCTGAGCTCTGGATCAAAAGATATGGCCCTATGAAGATTTAGGGAAAAATAGGTAAATTTAGGGCGAAATTAGGGTTCGCGGGCCGAAATTTGAACTTTTTCCCTCCTTTTTCGAATTGGGAAAATTCCCAAAAATTATCTTCGCCAGCCTAACCCACACTGCCACGTGGTGCCCTCTGGTTGATCCGCGGGTTCAAACAATCATTCTACCCCTTTTGCAAAATTGGAAAATTTTCCAAAAAAACTCCACGCCTCTGCCACTCTAGGACACATGGCACCATTTGGTTGCTTGGTGGGGGTGCGCTCCACTTTTAACCTTTGCACTATTAACCACTTTGGAAAAAAATCCAAAGTCCTTCAACCACCCATGCAGCTGATAGGACATGTGGCATCTTCTCATGCTTAGTGGGGATCACGCTTGTATTTTTCCCTTTGACGCACTTTGACCAAATGCCACTCGAAGTACTTCCCCCCCTCCCCCCGCCACTCTAACAGGACACATGGCACCATCTTATTTCCTTGGGCTTTTAGGCCAAAACTTTCCCCTTTACCCTTTTGCCCCAAAAGGCTAAGTGCCAATTTTTTTCCCATGGGCCCGCCTTGGGAAAATTTCCCCTCCAAACTCCGTCGAGCCATAACTTGCAAAATACAAGGAGTTAGGAGGACTTCTTTACCTTTCTGGAAACGGGAGAAAATTCTCTATCTGATGAAGTAATACCCATAAAATTTTTGAGTGCCTAAAATGTGTAAAAATTTGACTGAGGCACAAGGAAGGAAAGAATGAAGACAAGTTAGCCAAAATAAGTAGGGGGCTCATTTTGGATAATAGTGGCATCGAGGTTTTTGTGGAAAAAGTAAATATCTATAAATAGAAGGTCTTGTGTTTTAAGGAAATTATTACAAAGAAGTGTGAAGAGGAGTGTGTGAAGTTGAAGAAATCAAAGGACATGTGAACCAGTGTGGAAGAAAAGTGCACATGCATACACGAAGGAGTTTTTTTTGTGGGTTCCCATGGGTGGATACACTGTCTTGTGGAAAGGAAGTGCTCCAAGTTAGGGTTTACAAGCTAGGGCATGGGTTTTTTGTTAAAATTTCATAGAAGTAGAGCTGAGGGTTTGAGTAGTCATAGAACGTGATGTAAGGTAGAAACTATAGAGGACCAAGGAAGAGAAAAATGTCACCAACGAAAGGATGACCAATTCACCAAAGAAGGGAAAGGGAAAGGGAAAGGGCAAAGGAAAATTGACTGTTTCCACCAATTTCAATGAAGAATAGTATGTAGAGATGTGGTACCTAGATGGTGTGTTGTTAGGGAAAGAGTGGGTGTCGCATATAAGGAAGATGGTGATGAGAGATTATAATTCTCACATGAGAACCACATAAAAGGATATGACCATGGAGTTGGTTCGCCCAACGGAGAAGAGGACACCAAATGGGAAATCCATCTATGATGATGAAGTAAAAGTGAAGTTTGAAAAGGATGGGATTCTGTAACTTTATGAGTTTCCCTATTTTGGAAAACATGAGTGATTATATTAGTAGTTAATGTCACGCGTGCATGAAGACTACTTCTATTTCACAGGAAGGCAGATGCGCATAACCCCACAGTTGATTTCTAAGTTCACTGGCTCGATCTATAAAGGGGAGATGTTGGATGATGATTTAAGCAATAAAGAGGCCATTAAGAAGATTGTTGAGGTGTATGAATATAAGAAGGGTTCGTGGTACTTTGACATCATTATAATCACTGAACCTATTATGAGGATGACCACGTGCTTGGTGATAAAACTGAATAGGAAGGAGAGATGGATGCAAATAAACAAAGGTTGGTTGAATGTTTGCCATAAGATCTCAGAGGGAAACATTTACAACCTCTCATATTTTATTGTGGAGGAGATTACTGATACTACGCACCACGGGGAGAAGATCATGTTTTGTAATGTCCTCCTTACCATTGTATTTTTAGAGATCGGAGTGCCCGATGGGCCAAATAATTTTTTTTTGGGAGTACAGAGATGATAACCCCTCTCCCATGAAGAGGTTTGAAGCGTATACTTGTGACACCATGATGACCGCTCACAAGGCACACTTGGAAAAATGGTATAAAAAAATGTAAGATGCATTCAGAGTTGAATGGAGGATACCAGAACAACTACTTGCACTGGTGCATGGAGAAGCTAAATTCTCCATATACCAGTATTTTTATATCGACAGGTTTAGCTTGATAGATGGTACCAAGGGTCCTTGGTGTAAATTATCCTTCTCCTTCACAATGCAATATTTTCAAGGCACGGTAAAACAGGTTTAACGGGGAAAAGAAACTAAGTTTTGATCTAAGTGTTGTAGATCAAGATCACCACAAAATGTGCCAGACCTTGGTGTATCCCAAGAAGTGTGCCTATGTATATAATTACGTATATCATGATGTACACATGATAAAACCAATGACATTTCCCATTGCAGGTAGAATGGTGACCATGGTGTATGTGCGACTAAGGCCCGAGTTTGAAAAATGCACTTATGTTGAGGATGATGTATCAATCCCTAAGGACCCCATTGGGAGGAAGAAGAAAGTGGTGATAAAAAAGAGAGAATGAGAGGATGTTCCAACAGAGAAGGTTCCAAGCATACATACAGTACAGACTGTAGAGGCACATGAGTCAGGAGCGAGCACAAGAACTTATGTTCACCGGAAGAAGTCTCCTACGTAGGAGAATGGGAAGTCACATGTAATTGAAGAGTCCCTTGTATTGGAGGGATATCCAATTAAGAAGATGAAAAAGGTGACCGCAAGCTCAGATTATGAGGAGACAAAGAGCATGAAGGGTAATGGATTTAAGGGGGAAGATGAAGAGCGAGAAGAAGGTAAGAGTCCTCCTGTGTACAATATACACAAGTCTAATGAAGGAGGGGATGAAGACAGGAATGAGTATGGATTTTTCACACATAACAAGGGAGGAAGTGAGGAAGTAGACATGCATGCTTAGAAGACCCCAACCCCAAGTAGAGAACAAATAGATGGCATTGTATAAAAAGAGGTGGTAGGTATTATACAATAGTTGGTGGAGCATGAGGTGTAGCACAACACTAAATAAGTACTAAAGGAAACAAATGAGAATGTGAGTGTAGGGAAAGAGTATGGGACCATGGGCAGAGATCCTAGATTAGCAGTAAGCTTCCCAACGATAGTGCACATAGGTGGAAAGGGCACAACACGCTATGAATTACATAAATGATATAAAAAAGGTGTTGCGTGCATGTTTCCAAAGCACATTGGCCATAGAACAACTCCTCACTTGGTCCTCTTTTGATGAAGAGGGAGCATACTTGTGCACAAGGAAAATTTGATCCTGGACTTTTGAGTCCCACATTGATGAGCCCGAGTTCGAGGTAAATAATAATGGATTGATGAAGACACCAGATTCCAACGGAATAAACCCTCTTGTAAATGACCATCAATTATCAGATGAGAAAGTTTGCAACATGCTCAACAAGGTGTCAGTAGAAGTGGATGAAAGAATTTTTGGGAGAAATGATAGAATAAGATCCTTGGAGGAGGAACTTGAGAAGAAGTATGAGGAGATCATTGAGAGGTACATAGAGATAAAGAAGAAGGAGTTGATCAGTGCGCACATAAGGCATGAGCTGAGGGATGAAAAGGTGAAGATGCACAAAGTCCATAAAAAGATAGAGGTTATTTCAAATTCTATTATCTTGAAGCACTCAGACTTGGCCCCTCTTGAACAAAGATATGAGTCAACCTTGTATTGTTTGGAAGAATTAATGCACATGCTCACCATGGAAAGGTATCCACTTGCATTAGAATTAGTGGAAGAAGTAATGTCATGCTAGAAGAAGGAAGAGAAGTTGAAGACTGGGGAGATACTAACTCGGTACTCTGAGCTCCTTTCCTTAGTGAATATTGCAACACAAATGGTAGAAGTTGTATATCACAACTGTGGTGACATAGACATAGTAGCAAACATATTAGTTGCTAGCCATGAAGTGGATATAAAATAATTTCAAGATAAAAATAAGGGCAATAGGGTAGAGTGGGACATGATCTTGGCCAAGGTAGAGAATAAATCAGAGGTGATAGAAACATTAATGGCTTCGATTAAAAATAAAATGAAAGAATTTTACCCCTAAGTCACTCACACGATGAACACGCTGGGAGACCTTAAAAAGTAGATGGAAAGCATCGAATATACACTGAAGGATAAGGGGGATGAGATGAATTTTGACGAAGTTAGCATGATGGTGGGTAACTTACTTCAATAGGCATAAAATGAGGTGGTTAAGATTGAAGCCCCCATGAAGAAATATTTCCCACTCCTCATGCAACATTAGCAGGATTCTTCCATTCTTCAATTCTTTATTCAATTGCAGATTCTTTCAATTCCTCTATTCTTTATTCTTTGGTGGAAGGGTAGAGTGTTTCCAAGGATGGGAAACATGTGTAGTGTGGGGTAATGTTGGACCCTGAATTTACTAAGTCTCAAGGAAGAAGTCAATGTGTGCGGGAGGCAGTAAATAAGGAAGGTTCTCAGGAAAAAGTGTGTAAGGGAAAGGCGCGTTGGAGAAGAGATTGGTGTGCGTGGGAGTAGGAAAGTTTGGAGACTTAGCAATATTTTGAAGAATTTATCACAAGAGGGAACATTTGAAAATCCTAAGTAGGCATGACAAATGGATAAGGTGCCAGTCTGGAGCCTTGGAGGTCAAGAAAATAATATTCCATGTAAGGAATATTCCCAGGATGATCATTACAAGTAGTGAATGAATTTGCAAGCTGACATAGGAATTCGACCATGGAGGACCACACTTCCACTTGGCATGTGATCTTTTCATGAAGGAAACCAAGGTGGCACATCTAGATCCTATTTAAAGGAGTGTTTGGGTCCGAAATAGAGGAGGAGAGTAATAACAAAGTGCTGTTAGAATGCTAGTAGGGTTAGAGAGGGTATTGAGTAGTAACATGGTACTACAAAAATGCTTGCAAAAAGGGTTTTAAACATATTAGGAATGTATTTGGGTATGACCAAGGTTTGTGATGGGAAAGCATAGATATGATCTCTATTCAAGAGTAGATTTATAGGGTTTAAGAGAATATTCCTTGATATATTCAGTCTGTATGACCCTTATGATGTAATGAGGCCTCTGTAAATGTTTATAAATCAATATATGTGTGTGATTATGGTTATTCATGTTCTTATGTGTAAAACATTGTTTTATTCATAGTATTCTGAGTTAAATTTAGTTTCATTATTCTTATTTACAATGTTCATTTCCATTTATGATGCATCTGTGCATGAAGTTTTTATCTGTATCTTCTATTTTTGAGTGAATGTCTATATTTCCATTCTTGCAACTCATTCTCCATCAATGACGGAACACTCTCGCAAGGCTCACATAAAGGAGGGGATCAACACCCAGCACACCTCGGGTGAGTACCCAACGCATTCTGGTTGATAGGTCGATGTGCTTGGGGTAAAAAGAATTTCTATGAAGAAATGACTACAACACATTATAACAATTGTGTGGGACCAACTAGGGGAAATGTTCTAAGAAAGGGAAAAAATTACATTATTATTTTCTATGAAGTAAGAATCAAGAAACAAAATCTTAGGGACCAATAAGAGAAAACTTTCCCAAATAGTCTTTTCTTGATTGATCTTCCTCCTTGTATATTTTATCTTTGACATAATAGCCAAGACATATTGAAATAGTGTAAGCACCTCAGGAAGTAAAGTCTTCATTTTTTTTATAATCATGTCCACCCATTTATCATTGCTTCTTCCCTTCATAGTGAACACCTAATCTCTCTTGATTGTATGGGAATCAAAGCTACAAATGGGGGAGATTTCTTCAATCAGAGGAAATGATGATGGCCGTGGTTCAAGATATGATTGTACATAAGAAGACAAAGTCTTAACATGCTCCTCCAATTGATCAATGATTTTCTTGTATTCATAATTTTTTGCAAAGATATGAGTTAAAGACTCCTTAAATAAGTGAGCATCAATATCATGGGTATCTTGACTCAAAGATACCTTCATCATTACATAATCATCATGTGTAATTTATTTCATGGGCTCATTTAGCTTTAGATTGTTCCACCTCCACATATTGAGCTCTGGAAGCCTCAATGTAGAAATGGACTTTCTTGGTCCTTAAATACTTAAAGATGGCCTCAAAGTTGGGTGAAAACGCCTATTACACTATTATTGAATCCTATCCTAGGAAATAACTGATCAATGAAATGAGATCAAAAAGAGTGGAAAGGATATTAGGCATCTCAAGTGCTTGGTGAGGGGAAGAAGCATGGCCGAGATTAGCTGATTCACATGCTTTAGAAGGAACACCTATATCTACTGGATGATTATGAGACCAATAAGGATCAATATTTCCTAGTTCAAGTTGTTCCGTAGGGTGTTCTTCGAGCTTGGACCCCTTACAAACCTCCATAGAAGGAGATACTTCAAAATCATCAACTTATGTCCTCTTTCTCTTGAGATAAACCTGCATTCTCATCAGAGACCTTATGAAGTGAGAGGATATTGCCTAGTAATTCCAAGTGTTTCACCACCTTCATGTTAGGTAAATTATTAATTACCTATATATTAATTATGCATTTCATATTAATTAATATATTTATTGTTTATATGGTTATATTTAATTATAAACCATATTATTGTTTGTAGTCAAACAATATGGATGTTGTTATATAGTTTTAACAATATTATTGTTATTATTCATTTGTGCTTCCCTGGATGTGATTTGGAAGCTACTGTATTTTAAGTTGGTTGTTGTATTGTTGAAACTTCTCTTTTGTTTGTATCACGGCTATCCAATACATATAAATATTTTAGCCTGCACTATTATAGATGGTAGATTGAGTTTAATAAATTTAATAGGCTTCCACCCTTGTTGTTCAATCTACATTTGGTACCAGAGCGAATTGAAGCTCTTGGAAAGGTTATAGAAGGTTGCAGAGGAAGAAGCATTTGTGGAGAAGAAATATGCTTCATCGGAGAGCCAGTGCATGCCTCCAGCAGCTTCCCACATCTCCCCACAATCCTAGGTAAACGTAAAGAAAGATTTTCTTTTTACCTTGGTGCCCTGCACCAGGCCAATTTGTTTCCTAGGGCTTAAAAAGTTAAAAAAATTATTTTCCCCATCCAGGGGTTTTACCTCTAAATTTAGAGGTTTAGTTTAATATCTGCTACATTTGGAGGGGCCTATCAAATTTGGAGGTGTCTCATAAGAGCTCGTATTCAAGTTTGTTTATATTGGTGTGTCATTTATTTTAAAAGTCAGGTTATTCCTTTGAGAGGTCTCTACTCAGACCGTGTTATCC
Source organism: Taxus chinensis (assembly GCA_019776745.2). NCBI lineage: Eukaryota > Viridiplantae > Streptophyta > Pinopsida > Cupressales > Taxaceae > Taxus > Taxus chinensis. The sequence continues at coordinate 80,851,262 of CM034149.1, forward strand.
ATTTCATCTCCTACCAAGCTGTTCAGAACACCAAGCGAGATGATGTTGTTACTTTGTTTGATAAGGGCGTGTTGCACTAAATGACGAGTTGATTGAAGGTCTCTTCACATTAGATCTAAACGTTGGCTGAGTCACTTCCTCACTATAAACCATACCCTATTTCCACATTCGAGCCAAGAGCTTCACACCGAGTCTTTGCAAAGGCTGAGCAGTGTTTTTGAAGGCCAAGTCACATCCTCCGCAGGGCTCCCTACACAACCCCAAACAATGACATACATTGGCGAGCCGAGATTCTTTTAGATCGGGCCGAGTTAGCATTTGAAACAGTGTTGGTACACATAGCTACACCATCGATTAGACCTGCTATGTGTTGTAAACATCCTCTGCATGTAAGGTCTGCAAGTTGGAGATTTCCATGCCACCACCGTGTAATCTTAACTGAGTTTAGGTTATCCCCTACCAGTGGTTTCACGGCCGAACCAAACATCTAGAGCTGAGTCGTCCCTTTTCTATGCTCGAGACCTATGAGAAAACAACAATGGTAAGTTTTTTGGAAAGAGCTCCAACCACTTCCATCTCCAACTACTCCACCTAGACCTGCAACCAAATGAAAAGTAGAAAAATAAACAAAATGGTAGAGCAAACAAAATCACAATGAATGGTGAACAATACAAAGCGTCTGTGTAAAATTTAAGGAGGATAAAAGCTAAAAAGGTGTTTTAGATCCACTTCTCATGCACACGAAACCCTAATTCCACCTCAATCCTCAACCACATGAAACCTATTCCAAGTCACCATTTTAAAGAGGTGAGTCAAATTTAGCTTTAATTAAATACAAGTTTGTTCATTTTATCTCACAAGTGCACAAGGCGGTTAGAGAGAAAGCTTTGTGCGTGGGAGGTTTGGGGTTCAACCCCCACCCCCAACATAAAATTTCACATTTTGAAATTTAGAGGAAAAACTGGAAGAACAACCAAATTTAGAGGAGGATTTAGTGGAAAAACCACTTCTAAACCATTTAGTTATAACTAAACAGGTCACTAAATATTTAGCAAGAAAAACCCTAATTCGGGGTAAATTTTTTTCTCCATTAAGCCTATTTTTTGATTTTGGGCAACATTTTCCAAAAGAAGACCATCCAAAAACTTCATCTTGGGCCTATTTTTAACGGTTTTTGGCATCAAGGGTCATTTTTGGCTCCAGAGGCCACCAGGGCCCGCAAAACAATTTTTTTTGCCTGCCATTCAATTTTTTCTAAATCTTTGAATGTATTGCATGCTTTAATATATTGTACTAATTTGCAGGTTGCCATAGTTAAATGTAAATATTGTAACTGCTCAAAAACTAGCATAAAATTGTAATACAAAATAGTAAAAATTGGTTATGTAATACTCACGAGATCCTAGATCTCATTCACAACATTCGGTATATACAGTGCCTCTGAGAAGTGCTTACGGGTAAAGCTGTCGCAACTACTACTTCAGTTAACACCTAATATAGCTACAACAATGTTGTCTGGGCAACAACCCTTTAAATCGACGAGGAGTAATAAGGTCACAGTGCACACACTATTAGCCATCCCATCCGTCTATGAATGATTACACGACATAAATCCAGATTAAGAAATTATCCAAGTATATAGCAAAGTTACGCGCGCATATGAGGATATTTATTTGAGCCAGTGTTAATAATTACACAAACTATTTTCAGTACTGTCTTGGTACAACATATTGAATTCTTTCACGTAGGTTAATGCCTCTTTCATGTACCACCAGGTATATAGAAAGGTTGAGATTCTTCTATGTACCGCCAGGTATATTGGAAGGGCACGTATATAGAAAGGTTTGGTATATCGGATTGACAATATATAGATTAGGAAACCTTATACATGGAGTGGAGCCAAACCCTGTCAGTGTTTTCTGCAAAATGGGCACCAATGCCCCAAAATTTTTTCTTCTGGATTCACAACTACTAAGAGGGAACAACTATGCTACATGGAAGACTAAAAACAAGACACAACTTGAGTTTGAAGAGATCTGGCCTGTTGTGACTGGTACTATGACCAGATCAACTACTGATATAACACAACATCGGTAATTTGATAGAGCAGATTAGAAAGACAAACTCATCATCTTGCTTGGAGAGTTTGATGATGTGCAACCCCACATTAATGATGCCACAACAACCAAAGAAGTGTGGGATAAGTTGAGCACGGTGTATGAGGCCAAAAATAAGAATGTCATTTTGAATTTGTAGAGTCAGTTACACACATTGAAGTTCAAACAAAATGATAAAATCGAAACTTTCTTAAGAAGAGTTACATAATTGAGGGCTTCACTTCTAGCCCTAGGAGAAGTGGTCAAAGATGATGATCTCATTCCCATTGTTATGAGAGCACTCCCTTCTTCATACCGTATTTTTGTAACAACACTAAACTTGTCAGATATGACATTTAGTTTTGATAAATTGGTAAACCTACTACAACAAGAGGAAGCAATGCACAATAAGGATGATGAAGAGGAGCATACACTTTCTTCACATCAAAAATGGAAAGGAAAAGGTAAAGGAAAACTTAATTCCTGTCAAAAATCCCAAAGTCAAAATCAGTATCAAGGGGACAAACAACAAAAGAAGCAATGTCCAATCTATAAAAGAGGACATGACCTAAAAGATTTTTGGTACAATACTTACAAGAAAGGCTCATCAAGAAACTCTGGACCTCCACAACAATCTCACAAGGGACATTCTAACTACAATCAAGGGCTGAAAAAGGGGAACTAGAAAAGAAGACCCCATAAACAAGGAAATATTGCTGAGTAAGAAAAACAATTTAGATAATGAAGACTTCTTGTACATTTCTTGATCAAGTGAACCATCCACATCATCTAGTGATGTCTGGTATGTTGATTCAGGATCCACTCGACACATGACCAACCACAGAGATTGGTTTACTTCAATCAGGGACACACCATCGAAAAATCATGTTTCGTTGGGAGCTGATTCTTCATATACAGTTAAGGGGATTGGGAATATCTCTCTACCCCTTGGTTCACGTAACTGCAGACTATCTGATATCTTATATGTCCTTGGGTTGAAAATTAATCTACTTTCAGTGATTCAACTCCTAGATCACAACTTGAAAATTGACTTTGATAGTCATTTCGGAAAGAAAACGTGTTTGATTCGAGATAAATCATGAGGATCGAAAATAGTTACAAAATCATCCAATATGGGACGCATGTTCCAACTTGATCTTATTCACAGAGACGATCAAACACTTATGGCTAAGAACTCTACCTCAGCTCATTTGTGGCATCAGAGACTTGTTCATGTAAGTTTCAAGTATCTCAAGACACTTTTCCAGTGTAATATGGTACATGGGTTACCATCTCTTCAGAAGGATACAAACAAGTGTCCTCACTACCTTGCATGTAAACAACACAGAGCTTCATTCCAAAAGAGTACATTTCGAGCTCACGAAAAACTTGACTTGGTTCATACCAATCTTTACAGTCTAATGCAACCAATTCATTCTGGGTTCCAGTACTTCATGCTTTGTGTTGATGATTATTCCAAGAAAATGTGGATTTTTTGTCTTCGCAAGAAAAGTGAAGCTTTTGAAACCTTCAAGAAGTTCAAAGTAGCAGTTGAGAACAAAATTGATCGTCACATCAGAACTATCTGCTCAGATTGAGGGGGGGAATTCACCAGTGATGAGTTCAGAGACTACCTACAAAATCACGGGATTTTTTGACAAATTCCCCCTCCACACACACCGCAGAAAAATGGTGTTGTTGAGAGAAGAAATCATACTATCATGGAAATGGTGCGATGCATGATCAATGACTCTGGACTTGCAAAGACATTATGGGAAGAAGTAGCAAAGACAACAATGTATTTATTGAATAGAGTTCCCATATTTTCTCTTGACAGAGTAACACCACAAGAAGCATGGTCAAAACGGAAACTATATATTGCACACCTTAGGGTATTTGGGTGCAAAGAAAGTATGCACATACCCAAGCAGAACACAAAGAAATTAGACATGATGTCATAGAAACTCATCTTCATTGGGTACAATGAAGATAATCTTGGGTACAAATTGATGGATCCGAAGACCAGAAAAGTATACACCAGTAGAGATGTTGAGTTTTTTGAGAAGAAGGAAGTAGGGTCTCCTCCTCCAGACTCACCAGATGTAGATTTTTCACTAGTTGTAAAAATTGAAGCTGATGTTCCCACAAATGATGAAAGTGAAGATGATGGTGATGATCAGATAGAACCATGACCCACGGGAAAAATTTAGCATATGCCCAAGTGGTGTAATAGCACATTACTAGATGTAAGAATGGATGCTCCAAGGGATACATCCACCCTTGGACCACATAATCATAGTAAAGCAAGAGAAGAAGTTAAGTTTTCTTTAATGGGTAGAGTAATTGAATCTAATGAGCCCTCTACAGTCCAGGAAGCCCTATAATCAAAATCTTGGAAATATGCCATGGATTCTAAATATCAATCAGTGATGAAAATTAACACTTGGTAGCTTGTCGATATTCCACCAGGGAAGAAACCCATTAGATTCAAATGGATATTCAAAACGAAGTATAAAGTAGATGGGACAGTGGACAAGTATAAAGCAAGGCTAGTAGCAAAGGGGTATGCACAAAAAGAAGGCATTGACTACAAGGAGACATTTTCTCCCACAGATAAGATCAAAATGATCAAGATGATCTTTGCTCTAGCTACTCAGTTTGGTTGGAAAGTCCATCGGATGGACGTAAAAAGTTCCTTCTTGAATGAATATTTACAAGAAGAAGTCTATATGAATTAACCCGAGGGATATGTTATACCTGGTCAAGAAGAAAAGGTATGTAGACTCAGGAATATCTATATGGCCTTAAATAGGCACCCTAGGCATGGTACATCAAGATTTATGAGCATCTCGTATAACATGGATTTTTTATAAATCCATATGATCCCAATCTTTACCTCAAAAAGAAAGGGGGGGAAATTGTGATTTTTGTTGTCTATGTTGATGATCTAGTCATCATTGGCAGTTTAGTGAGGATGATCAGAAATGAAGAAAGATCTTAATCGATCGTTCGACATGACTGATCTCGAGATGATGCATTATTGTCTTGGATTGGAAGTATGACAGATGGAGAATCACATTTTTGTTTCTCAAATGAAATATACCAAGACAACGCTCGAGAAATTAAGGATGATGGATTACACACCAATTGCTACACCTATGGAGAATAGATTGTAGTTATCTCGTTCAGATCCATCTCCTAAGGTAAGTGACACTCTCTATCAGCAGTTGATTGGGAGTCTCATTTACTTGACCTACACTAGACCAGATATCAGGTTTAGAGTAAGCTATCTATCCAGGTTCATGTAGGAAACTAAATTTTTTCATTGGAAGGCAGTAAGGTGCATTTTGAGACATCTCAAAGGATCAATGGATCTTGGTCTAGAATACAAGAAGAAGAAGAACTTATTATTAATTGGATATTTGGATTCAAATCATGCGGGTAACATTGATGATAGAAAATCCACTTCAAGATTTTTATTCTTTATGGGATTTGGACCAATATAACGGGGAAGCAAGAAATAACACTTCATTTCTCGCTCTTCCACATAAGTCGAGTATCATTCTGTAGGAGAAGCTGTCTATGAAGTGATATGGCTATGTCACATACTAGAAGGACTTGGAATACCACAGGAAAAACCAACCACCATGTATGTTGACAATGAAGGTGTTCTCAAACTTGTTTGTAATCAAGTGTTTCATGAAAGAACAAAGCACATTGAGGTACAAGTTGATTTCATACGTGAGCATGTGTTGAAGCACAACATCCAACTTAAATTTTGTCCAACAGCTGAACAACATGCAAATATCTTCACAAAGTCACTTGCACATGACAAGTTCGAGTTGTTCAGAGAATTCCTCTCCTCATCCCTTGAGACAATGCACAATTAAGGGGGTAATGTTAGTTAAATTTTTAATTACCTATATATTAATTACGCATTTCATATTAATTAATATATTTATTGTTTATATGTTTATATTTAATTATAAACCATATTATTGTTTGTAGTCAAACAATACAGATGTTATATAGTTTTTACAATATTATTGTTATTATTCATTTGTGCTTCCCTAGATGTGATTTAGAAGCTACTGTATTTTAAATTGGTTGTTGCATTGTTATAAATATTTTGTTTGTATCTCGTCTATCCAATATGTATAAATATTGTAGCCTACACTATTGTAGATGGTAGACTGAGTTTAATAAATTTATCAGGCTTCCGCCCCTATTGCTCCATCTACACTTCAATGCTTGAAACCTTATTATTTTTGTACCATTTCTTGATCCTCTGAATTACATTCAGGGTTCTTTTAGCATCTTTGTGTGACATCATTATTTCCCACATTCAGATACTCAGTGGCCAGAGTGGATATTAGCTCAAATACGATGTATTTGATCTTCATGATGGATAGAGATAGTGAGGAAATGGTGAGGTGGATGTGTGTGTGAAATTGAAATTAATTTGGATACTTGGTATTTTTAGTAAGTCACACCCCACCCTCATATTCTATTTTAGGTAGTTTTTCCAATTTCTTGATTTTTTAATCTATTGAGTTGTGGACTTGGAGAATTTCATAGAGGTTTCAATTTTTTTTTGTTTTTTTTGTTTTTAACACTTATTATTTTTAGAACGGATTTGGATCCAACTTACTAAAAATATAAGTGTTCCTTCTAAGTGTCGGATTGAGCTGAAATTTGTTTTGTTAGATTAGGTTTTTTAATGAGATTTCATGCTCCAACTTTTGAGTGTTTTCAATCACTAGAACACTTGGGATCTGAAAAGAAAAAACATTTTTCTGAATTTTTCAAGTCGCTTCTATAAAAAATGTAGGGAATCAATGAAAATGAAGTTAACACTTATTTCACTAAATCAAGACATATTCCAGTGAATCTGGACTCTAGTATTACAAGTTTTGTAATAAATCTATCACTGTTTTTGCCTATATTATATTCTATTTTTCTATACTAGATTCCATTTTTATTATTATTTGAATCCTTTAGTAACAATATTGGATTCCAATATTGTCATTATTAGACTTCCAATTCCAGTATTATTGGATTCCAATTTCACTATTATTGGATTCCAATATCACTATTATTGGATCCCAATTTCGCTATTATTGGTTTCCTATTTCGCTATTATTGGATTCCAATTTTGTTGTTTTTTAGTTTTTCATGTTGGGAGTATGTAAGGTTAGTGGATAATAACTATTATAAGGCACGATCCCATTGGATTAATAAAAATAAAAAACTAACAATAACTTCCGGAAAAGCAAGTTCAAAGTGCAAGCCTCGTAATTTGAAAAGGCCATGCTAGCACTTTACTCGCACTTTGAAAGTGCAAAATAATCAATGTAGGGTTATCGACCACTAACTATTATAAGTCACGATCCAATTGTATTAAATTAAAAATAAAAAACTAACAACCTGCAACAACAAGTTCAAAGTGCGAACCTTTCTCTTTAAAATTACGAGCCTCATATTGTGAAAGTTGTGAAACTCACACTTTCAAAGTTGCAAAAAGTGTGAGCCTTGTAATTTAAACGTGCGAGTTTCACACTTTCAAAGTGCATGACTCACAACTTTGAAAGTGTGAGCCTCACACTTTTAAATTTTGAATACTTGAACTTTCAATGTTATTGTTTGCACATCCTTAATCTTGGGATTGACCTCAAATGATAATGGTGTTATTTTGATTTCTAGTGGAACTTATAGTAAAATTACATTCTCACCCTGAAATATACCTTATTTTTTATGATTCTCTCAAAATATGACCTTTTTTTGCTTGATATTATAATAGTGAAATTATTACAGCAAAATAAGGAACTTGTGCGAGTTGGTCTTTCTATTTTGGGGTAATTTTTTTTTGGTAGAAATAATTCTATGTTTTCTTATCTCAGTCATAACATTGTAACAACTCAAGTAATATTTTCTTAGACTAGACACGACATTAAGTTTACTACTGTTTATTATTATAAATTATATCTTTGATTTATCATTAAAAGTGGACAACATAATTGGGAGTTATGTATATCAAAATTTCAATTACTGTGAAAGATAGTTGAAATATGCTTGTAAATTGTTCCATTATTCATATAAACAATGAATCACTTACTTCCATGAGAAAGAAAATGAAATAATCCTTGACACAATGCAAACAAATTTTTTGTGAGAAACACATTCATACACCCTTGGAGATACATTGAACCAATATTTTATAGTTTACATAAGTCAAAAGACTCATTGTGCCACAATTGTATTCTTTGTGAGTCAATAAATGCCACCACCTTTTTCCTAGTGTTGGTCATTGTGAATGAGCTACATTTTTATCACACCCTTGATTGTAGAATAATGATTTTCTAGAATTTGGTTTCACAAGTCTCCCTCTTGTAGCCCATTCTCTTAGCCTTGTATAAGTTGAGTAGATCTTCCTGGCTCAATTCAATGGATATCTAACTACCAGGACCTTATTGTTCTTGAGGACTTTGATTGGAATCTCATTTTCAAATATTCTTAAATACAAATCAAGGATGCATGTTTCAGAGAATAGAGTAAATATGGAAATATTTTGTAGGGTCATACAAAAAGTATATAAGCTACTCCATGTCTCCTTTCTCTCCACTGAACACATAGGTTTGGAGAATGAATGGTTACCTATGCCTACAAACTCTAAGTCTATCCCATCATGCTTTGAGTTATGTGACAATAGATGTAGCTCACTGTAGACACAAAATCATGCACTTTAGAGATTATTTAGTCCCAGTCTCATACTACTATTTAAAGGGTTTTGAGTGAAGAAAATATTAATCAACCCCTGTCTCTTGGCCATTTTTTATTTGATTTCTATCACCATTCCCTTCCTCCACTGCACACATGCCCAGCCAAATTTCATCATTTCCCATCATTTTATCTTTGACTGGGGCACTAAGGCTAGTATTTTGGCGCCCATGGGTGTCTTGGTCCCACCACATTTTTTTAGGTTCTTATAATTTTGGTGGTCAACCATTTTGAGGTTAATTACAAAATTAGATCAAGAGAACCCTATAAATAGAAAGTTATAAGCCCATAATGAGGGACCAAGAACTAGTCACTACTATCATCCACCTAGAGTTACATCCATCTATTACATTGGAAATCACTTGCATCCACATAGATCCATCACAAGGCACAAGGCTAGGACATTTGAATCACACAAAACATAGGGGGGGATTATATTCTATTCCATGCACCATTCTATTACATTTTTCTACACATAGTTAGCTCGCTACATCACAAATTACGAATGACACAAGAAAAACCTAGGGCATGCTTAACACACACATAACTACATTTGGGTCTAGAATGTAGTACAACACTCAGTTAGTAAGTCCACTATTGTGGTGGCTAATGTTAGTCTAAACCTATCATATGAATTTTTAATTTTTTAGGGATTAATACTTGTTTAGGGTTTTACAGGTCTTCCTTCCATCTTGGATTAGCAATGACACTTGGTGCAGTACAATGAATCTAATGTGACACACAATGAGGGTTTAAGACCACCTTTCAAACCTGTGAAGATAAATTTCATATCTTTTACATAGACCAAGGCACCCATTCTGCAGACCAGAGTGCCTGTAGGTGACCCAGTCCTTCTCTAGGCACCCCAGTCTAGAGAATCAACCCAAATCAATCCTTTTTGGGGATCCTACATAGTTGTTCTTGCTTTCAGTTTCCACAGTTACCTTTTTGACACAGTCCTATGCACATCTTCTATTCATTTGAGTTCTTTCCTCTTCTCTCTTGCACATTAGGGTCTCTAGTTTCATTAGATTAGGTTTCTTGGGTCATCTTTACATTTATTTACAACATATATGTGATTTGTTTACAAATATTCATAACTTAGATTAACTAGTACATACATTTACATTTTAGTTATTCATTTTGGTGAACCCAACCATCCATGCTTATAGTATCTTCACTCATAGCTTCTCATTCTAGGGTTTATTCTCTTTTCACCATGGCTCACTCTCATACTGATTTTACTAAAGAACATATTAAGGCCATTAATGATCATATTACTGAGCACCCTCAAGATCTCGAATTAATTTTACATGTGGCTTGTGAGGAAGCTACTAATTTGGTAGAAATCAACACTTATGTGGCTATAACACCTTCTTTTGTCACTCATCTGCTTTCTTCCACTCTCCCACCGATATCTACTATTATGGTTTCTGTCACTAATCCTACTAGTCATTTTGCACCACCCTTAGTTTCTCATGTATGACAGGTTTAATCCATCAGAAATCAAGACTTAAATTCTCTTTATCACGACCTTCAAGCTCAAATCCGTAAGTTACAACAAGCCACTTTGCATGCATCACCGTCTTTAGATTCGACCTTATTATTGAACACTCCATTCGCCCCTGCCATCTCCACTTACTTACTTCCTCCTAGCTTTTTCACCCCTAAGCTTTCCATTTTTAATGGGCATGGTGACCTGTAGGAGCATCTTCGAACGTTTCATGTAGCTTGTCTAAATTTTTCCAACTATCATATTCTCTTAGCTAAAATATTTCCTCGTAGTATCCATGACTATGTGATGAATTGGTTTTATGACCTACCTATTCAATCAGTAACTTCATTCACACATATAGGCAATGCATTTCTTACACATTTCTCCACCAATATCGGCTCTAATATCTCTTGCGCTCAGCTAGTGCAACTTAAACAAGGATCCAATGAACACTTTTCTAACTACGTTTTAAGGTATAAAAACAATCTAAGTAAGATGAAATATGTGTTTATGGACTCTGAGCTTAAAGACTTGTTTATCTAGAGTATTTTACCGCCTCTCCAAGAGAGTGTCCTCTTTGAAACCTCTCCTTCATTCGATCAACTCTGCCATACTCTTAAGCTTCATGAGACCAAACTTCTATCCATAGGTAAGCTTAAGTATCATGAACATGATTCGTCTTCCACTCATTTTTAAAACAATATGCCATTCAAACCATCTGTAACTAAGCTTACCAACACTAATATCACTTTCAACACCATTAATCCTTCTAAAGAGATCCATTTGCAATAACCTAGGTGCACACTTAACAACCTTCTAATGGATCCACATCTTATATTACAACAACTTCTGGACAACAACCTTATTACTTTTCCTCCACCACTCAAGTTAGATCCATGATGAAAAAATGTTAGGAACTACAATGAAAACTTCAGCTGTGATTATCATCGATGTGTGGGAAATTCAACAAATAGATGTTTCAAACTCCGCACAATCATCCAAGATCTAATTGATGATAAAAAACTAGAATTTTTAGAGTCTGCTAACTCTGCACCAAGAAACGATAAGGGTAAAATCAAGCTCTTTAACAATGAATCTCAACAACATGACAAGAAGACATTTGATTCTTCTTCCAATCATATGTATCACATGGTACCCCTCCTAAATCAGGAGCTATTAATTATTAGTTACAAATACTGATTCTTCAACGTTGATCATTTCTTTTTCCACCATTGATTATCATGAAAATTTTACATCTTATCATTTGAATATCAAAACATCTATTGGCTTGACCTCTGATAATAATATTATGGTTAACCCATCCTGGCCCGTTATTGCATGCTCTATTTCCCTTCTCAAGGCTATCAGTTATCCTCCATCGCAAATTGAATTCCATTTCAAAAAACCCTTCAGTTTTATCAAACTACATGATACATTTGTTCCTATTACACTGCTTGTGCCTTTCCTCATTGGAAACATAGTTGAGGGTTGTGACATGATTCTAGGTCTCAATTGAATTATTCACTCTCAATCTATCATTTATGTGATTTCCGACTCAAATTTATTCACAACAATCAAGTTATTTCTATTAACGGTGTCCCTCCATCTACTCCACAGTCTTCATCTCCTCGCGTAATAGCTAGCACACTACCTACTTCATCTAGTACATCACACTCTATGTTACTCAAAGCACAGTCTATGCCTAGTTCACCTACTCGAGTATCATCTACATGACCACATTATTCCACTAGTCCTACACATCAACATAGGCCCATTCCTAGGACACTCACTATATCGCGACGCAGGGCCCCTCATTAGTTTATTCCACATTGGTTCACATCACCTTCGCATTCAACATCATGTAGATTTCCATCACCGACACATTTCATGATACCATGACCTTCATCATATATTCATCCCTTGCACAAATTCAGACTTTATGCACCAACACAACGTTTTTCTACCATACCACCACTGTTAGAGCATGGTCCTACACTTTCATCACCATATGCATCAGATGGAGGACCTTTTTCCTTCACTATCATTGGTTAGTTCATTTCATTTAGGTACACTTGGGGGGAACCACATCTAATATACCCCCCACTCACCTTGGCATCTATCATCTTTGAGTTTTCATATAGGCATTCTCATATCACATGTTCTAGCATCAACCATTACCTGATGACACACTCTTGTGATTTGGTTCACACTTGACTATTGAGGGATTACCACACATGAACCCCACACACTACACTATAGGCATTACACACTACATATATTCACACATCACGTGCCATACATCTTACCTTCTACATTATTCTATCTATGCATATTCCATTGCATACATCACATCATTACACACAATAAACATCATACTAGTCTTCATCATACATATACAAAAATCTCATGGTCTATGAGTCTAGAATCTTACATACTACATTGTGCACATCTTACACTTGTTAGCCTACATCATAAATTACATCTTATACATCATAAATTACATATTCTACTTATCGCATGGTCATTTATCATCTTCATCACATATATCATATCATATTTTACATGCTTCACTCACTACCCTATGACGGAATTTAGTTCCTCAGTCCATACTCGACTCCTGAGGGTTTACAAATCAAATAGACCTTACATTCATCACATATTTATCATTTTAGCTCTCAATCAAAATGTCTAGGTTAGTGACACACACTATAGGCTAAATGGTCACCTATTCTATTCATCATGTAGTGGTGTGTGCTTTCAATTACATCACCACTCCCTCTATTCATCTATTAGTGATATACGATTTAGGCTACATCATCATTCCTACTTTCATTTTTGTCATGATATATGCTTCAACTATAGGGTTCACACACAAATCATCTTTTCTAGGTCGCATATCATCACCATTATATACATATTTAATCATCACAACATGTTAGACACAATACACACTTTGACCATTTCCCGATAACGCACTCTCGTTTATGGTTCATTCTTGACTGCTGAGGGGGAAAATAAAATGAATCTCATCACATACATTTCCATTCATTTAGGGGGCACATGGCTCCTATCATTCCATCTTGCATTCCATTCCATCCATCCACAACATATTGCATTGTCTTGGGGGCATTTAATCTTGTTTACTAGTGTTTTACATGATCAATTTACTACACATGTTAGACTGATTTATTATATGCCATTATCTATACCATAGAAACACGCTCATTCAATTATTTATCTATTTGTGATCACAGAAACAAATCCTTTACATGCAGTATGGATGCTCGCCTTTTACCCTTCCTACATTGGTCACTGGGGGCATCCACATTCATCTCTCATAGGTGATATTGTTTCATTTTGTACTTAACACTTTACATTTACTTGGTTATACATGCCTTTGACATATTGGTTATTTCTCTAACATGCTAATAGGTGTTTCATGTGCAACACTTGTTTTGTAGGATTACATGCTACCATGACTACTTCTTTGTTTATTTGTACTTGTCTGCCATTGTTTGCTTCTTATATATGGGCTTTGCCATATGTTTGGTGTGAACAAATTGTTTGTTGTTTGCATCCATGATGTCCTTATGTGTCTTTGCGGCATCGTGAGTGATGTCCCATGTTTGTAACCCACTTTGTGTGGCTTACTTGTCTTCTTGTGTGTTTTCATTACTTTGCTTCATATCTTATACATTATTTGCATAGATTACACAATATCTTACACATGCATGATTTTTCATAATAACACTTCTCCTTGGCTAGCCATCTTGTTTGTGCATGCCCTGGTTTCTTATCAAGAAAATTCCCTTCCCTTTGAAGGGAAAAATTTCAAAATTCATGCAGTTGGTCCTCTTTCGGGGTCACATTCTCCTATCAATGATGTTGCATGCATCCCCAAAGAGGGGGAAATCATTTTGGGTTTTACAGTCTACACAACACATTTACACCAGTTCAATTCAATGTACTTTCCACCCTTAGCTTTGCATGTTTACATACAATGGGTGAGTTCAAAACAATCTACAAAATCCATACACAACAACTTTTATAGGACATGGTTGTCCTTAGCATTTGGGGAAGCAGTTAACTGTTGGATGATGCAATAGAATTCCTCCCAATACTTCATCTACAGCCATCATCAGATAACCTAAAAAACTGGAATGGTACATAGATCTCTTCACACACATTCAGGGAAGAAGTTAAAGGTTGGAGGAGACATAACAATTCCTCCTTATACTTCTTCAGCCTATGTCGTCAGATCATAAAAAAAAAACCAGTAGTACAGGATATCCTTTTACACTCTTTATCTCGACATGGATTAGGTGCTCATGTTCCATTTATGGTCAATAAAGAGTATCCCCCCTCCCTAAATGTTTTTCATTTGCGTACTTTACATTTACATTATTTTAACATACATTTTCATTCGTCTTTTAAATTTACATGATTTTTACATACATTTACATGTGTCTTTTACATTTTTACACATACATACATACATATTTGACTACTTGATCATTTTCTCCTTGCAGGTTTGGTTGTATGAGAAACAAGTAGTCAAATGGGGACAACAATAACAAAAATGATATTAACAACAACACTTCATGGTGACACACTTTGCATACTAGCCATGCAGGTACACTACACACATCGACATCAACATACGTGTTTCCTCCCTAGGTTCAATCTCATCACCTTTTTGTGCATTTTCATCTTTAATTACCACTCTCCATCATCTTTTTATCATTCCACGCTTTTTCTAGTCCTTCGAAATGCCTTGCTACATCACTCTACATCGACATCAGGTACACATATCTATCTACTTTATGTTACCAAGCTTTCCACTCACCAACATAAAGTGGGGGAAAATGTAGACACAAAATCATGAAATTTAGACATTATTTAGTCCCGGTCTCATACTACTATTTAGAGGGTTTTTGAGTGAAGAAAGTACTAATTAACCCCCGTCGATTGGCCATTTTTATTTATTTCTAGCATCTTTCTTGGCCTCCACTAAACACATGCCCAGTCATTTTTTGTCATCTTACATAATTTTAGCCTTGAATGGGTGCCCATGCTAGTACTGGGGAGTCCCATGGCACCATTGTCCCACCATGGGTGCCCCTATCCTTTTCTCACTTTCCTGCTTCTTTTTTGGGCTCTTTCTAGCCATTTGAGCTTCTTATATTTTTGGTGGTCGGCCATTTCGGGGTTAATTACGAAATTAGATCAAGAGAACCCTATAAATATAAAGTTATGAGACCAAAAAGAGTGACCAAGCACTAGTCACTACTATCATCCACTTAGAGTTGCATCCATCTATTGTATTGGAGATCATTTGCATTCACATAGCTCCATCACAAGGGACAAGGATGGGGTATATACATCACACAAGCATAGGGGGAGGGATTCTATTCCATACACCATTCTATTATTTTTCTACACATAGTTAGGTCGCTACATCACATGTTGACACTAAAACCTATGGCATGCTTCACACACACACACAAAACTACATTTGGGTCTGGAATGTAGTGTAGTCACTCAGTTAGTAAGTCCATTATTGTGGTGGTTGAGGTTACTCTAACCCTATCATATGTATTTTGTTTAGGGATTGATGCTTGTTTAAGGTTTTGTATGTATTTCTATTCATCTTGAGGAATATCAGTGACATCTGGCGAATAGTGGAGTAAGATTTAATGTGAAACATATCCACGAGGGTTTTGGACCATCTGCCGAACCTGTGAAGATTTTTTCTTGACTTGTTCACATAGACCAGGGTACCCATTTTGCAAACTAGAGCACCTCGGTTCCCCAATCCCCTCTAGAAACTCCAGTCCCACTAAGTCTCAAATCCATCCTTTTCAGTGGGGCCTACATAATCATTCGTACTTTCATATTTCTCCATATCACCTTTGTCACATTCCTGTGAGCTCCTCTATTCAGTTGAGTTCTTTCCTCTTCTCTCATGAACCTCTAGGGTATGATAATCTTCATTCTTTTAGCGCTCCCAGCTCCTTTGGCCATAAATAGAGTTTCATTTACCAATATCTATTAACATGTTCCTTATCAGCTCATCATAATCACAAGTTTCACTAGTGCATGTACCTACAGATGGGTTGCAATCACTCACAATGAACATAACTGAGGTGTCATCTTGAACTTCTTCTTGCCCTTATCAGACTTGTGCCCAAAATCATGTGTATCATCATCATGATTTTCATCATAGTACCTTCATTATCTTCATCAACTTAGTGACTTGCGAGGACACTTGTTGGCAAAATGCAACTATCTTCATGCCATAGTCTGACTGCAGTTGATAGGGGCAGCTTACCCTTATACCATCTTAACCCTTAAACATGTCTTCTAATATTCCCAAGTAACAGATACATTGAGATAAATTCAATTCATTCATCATCTATATTGATGAGAAACATCATACATTTTTTATTTTCTTACCTTTTGCAACTAAACCTTTTAACTTTGAACCTAAAACAAGGTTGATTTTCAATTCA
The DNA here is from genome assembly GCA_019776745.2 of Taxus chinensis. NCBI lineage: Eukaryota > Viridiplantae > Streptophyta > Pinopsida > Cupressales > Taxaceae > Taxus > Taxus chinensis. The sequence goes on from CM034149.1 coordinate 80,868,142, forward strand.
TTGGGAGGCATTTGTCATCAGGATGTTTCAGTACAATAATCATAGGTATGTCACCTATATTCAGGGAGTTCCTCCATAAAACAGTGTACTTAAAGGATCATTGGTTTCCTCTATAGTTGAGACTTATAGGATCATGAACATAGGATATTAGACCAGAACAAGATACAACCAAATAAGAGGAATCATAGATGCAGTCAATATAAATAAATAAGGGAAAAACCAAATCAATTAACATAAAATAGAAAAAATAGTTTAAATGTCCAATAAATTTAAGATTCTAACAAATTCCAAGCTAAGATAATGTTCCAGATGTTTTGAAAGCCAATATTTCCTTTTGGTTCATAGGATTTGCACACGAAGCTAGACTGGAATATTCATAAATGAGAGATTAAATATTCATAACTACCTACAAAGGTGTAACAAAAGTTTGCATGGTTAGCGAGTGAATTTTTAATATTTTAGATTTGTTTAAGTACATGTTCAATGAGTGAATTTTGAATATTTTTTCTGGTATAGGGTAACGTTCCAAATACCTAAAGTGAGAAAATATATGGCGTTTAAAGAATTGTTATCCAAAAAGTTAACCAAATAAAAAGGTTAATATTTTCATCTCCTCTACTCTATTGGAACAATCAACATACTTACTTATTTAGTAGTGGGTGAGAAAAAAAGGTGAGGAAATTGAAAACACCCGTGGTTATGAAAAACATTGGCCAAAGTGATAGCCATGCCACAACGCACCCCCCACACCTGAGATAAATTTAGGGAATTGGGAACAAATATAGTTAGGTGTTAGACCAAGCCTCCTTCTTGTCCACCTGTCACAAGCCCAAAGTGATAAGCATGGACATGAACAACATTGGAATGATGAGTTTAGTGGTGCAATGCCACAACATAACCTCCATCCACAACGCACCCTCGTGCCTAATACAAATTTAGGTAATTGGGAAAAAATATAGAAAGGTGTGTTTAAAAATAGTTTTAATGTAATGTGAGTAGTAGGAGTAATAAAAATATTGTTGATGGTGAATCACAACACCCCTGAAACACTGCAACTCGATGGGTTGAGAATCTCAGTGTGATTGTATAACATGGAGCTTTTCCCAAGTGTGGGACCTTGTGAATCAAGAAAGCTCTCCGGATGAAGGCCAATTCCTATTCCTCTGTTCAAATGCACACATAAACATGTAGAGGGTTTACTCAAAAAACCTAATCTAACTTTCCAAGGAGACAGGGTAAGAAAATGCATAAAAATAAACCTAAACTAACAAAGGTGATGCACCGAGGAATGAAGAACACCTTTCTTGCCAATAAACACAAACCATTAAAATGCAATGCAAGATCATGCACAGATAACAAAATTTGCAGTGAAAGATCAAGAGGATGAAAATAAACATAGAGAGGGTTGAGAATCATCCACAGACATGCATTATCTACTCCAAAGATTGATACAATACACTACAAAATTCCAAGAGGAAAAGTTACATTACAGTTTTAGATGGGAGGTTTGAACTCCACAAATTCACCTGCCAAAGAGAAGAAGGGAGGGGCAAAACAAGAATGTCCAACCTTTAGAAAGAAGCCCCTCCTTACAATTTATAGGAATAATGAGAGAGGGAAGAGAGAGGAATTCTAAATCTACCCCAACCACCTCAAGGTTGTATTTAATTCATCTCATTATGGTGGTAGGCGAGAACCCTAGCAAACCCAAAAAATGGTGAATTATATTTTGCATTTTTGAAGAAATTTTTCTCACCCAATTAAATATATCCAATTGTAGTTGGATAGAGGACCTCGTAAGCTTTCCAAAAAGTCCAACCTTGCATGAATCTTAGCTCCCTGTGAAAAGTTATGGCCATCTAAATATCTATGCCAGGGTTTGCTTCTTGTCGAGGTGTCAATGCTCAAAATGTTGCGCCTCCTGAAGATGTGCCTTAGCGCATCCATCCCTATGTCGACATACTCTTATGTGTGCCATAGGCGCTAAAAATGCCATGTTGACATTTCCTACTCTGTGCCTCCAACCTACGCCTTGGGTGCGAATTTTTGCATGTCGACACTCTGTGTTGTACTATATTTACCCAGGGGGAGATATATACAACAATTTGGTGACTCAACGGGGTCACCTGCCTGCTAGGTAGAAGATCAGTGGCCTTTTAGCAATCCATTGGGCATGGAGTCATAAGCAATAACCTAAAACCAACTTGATCTCTAATCCTAAGCCATGATATTGCAACTCCTTCTCCGAGAGCACGCTGAACTATAGAAATTCAACCTAAGAGCAACAAAACCTGTGCCGAAGCACTTAGGGAAACTGAAAGCTAACTACAACAAGACAATGTGCACCCGCACTTAGAGGAATTGAAAACTAGGCTAATATTTACAAGGGTAAACCTTTCCTTTTAGTAGCAATGTTTAAGGTAGATTTCGTTAACCGGAATCGGGAGTTCTTCTACATCCAATGTAGACAATTGGAAGGAATTACTACTCTTACATCCCGTGACCATGTAGGGGCCACTCCAAATGGCATCAAACTTGGAATGCCTTCCTGGTTTTTCCCAATTTGCATCCCATTTCAGAACTAGGTCCCCTTCCTGGAAGGTCCTTGCTCTTGCCTTCTTATCAAACCATATTTTTACTAAGTCCTGATCCTTCTCAATCGTCTGAACTACATGTTCTCTAATTTCCTCCAATTCCATCAACTCCGCATACCTAGATTCCATTGGTTTGAAATCAACCAACTCCAACTGCTTCATGAGCTCCAATGCTGGTAATTCTAATGATATATGCAATATTGCCTCTTTCCCATAGACCAACTTGTCGGGAGAATTACTCGTAGACCTCTTTGGCGTTATCCTATCAGCCCATAACACTGATTTTAGCTTGGTATGCCATGTCATTTGGTTTTCATCTAGAGTCTTTCTGATGATTCTTAGCAAATTCTTGTTCGTGGACTCTTCTTGTCCATTACCCTGCGGGTAATAATTCAAAGAGGTGCTCAAATAGATTCCATTATTGACAGCCCATTATGTAATCTTGGAACCTATGAATGCCAATGCATTGTCTGATACGATAGTGGTCGGCACACCGAACCTGGTCACTATTCCTTCATAAAAGTCTAGTATGTTGGACTCATTTTCTTCTTTGAGCGCTACTACTTCGGTCCACTTGGTGAAATAGTCCGTTTCCGTGAATCCACTTGTGGCCTTGGCTCGAGTTTGGATTGATGACCCTAATGAAGTCCAATCTCCATTGCATAAATGGTTTTTCAACCAAAATTGGGTGTAATGGAAGCGCTGCTAGTCTTTCTTTGCCTGTGAAGAGTGCACATTTCTTACACTTTCTTATCCATGTATAGCAGTCACTGAACACTGTGGGCTAATAATACCCTGCCTTCATTATCTTGAGAGCTGTTATCCATGGGGCAAAATGTCCTCTTGAATCTCCATCATGAAAATCTTGTAACACCCTCTCAATTTGACCTGTCCCAATGCACCTCAATAGAACTCCATTGATGTATTTCTTGAACAAAACACCATCAACAAACACATATGGAATGGCTTGTAATCTAAAGTATCTCCTTTTTTCTTTGCTCAATTCTGGAGGGCATAAGCCTGCCTATAGGAAGTGTATCATATTCTGAGTCCAACAAGGAGTAGGCACATCATCATTTTCATGTTCCTAACCATCATGTAGTACCAAGACAGTCTCTTTTTCATCACCTGCTTCAACTTGCCGACTCAAAGCTAGCTGTTCACATAGTCCTTTTCCACGTACTAGTTTTGTGACCTTGATCTCGATGTCATATTCCATGACACAGGTTATCCATCCTGCATGTTTCTCATTCAGATATTTGTTTAGAAGGAAGTCCTTGACTCCCGCATGAGAGACCAATAATTGGATCTTGTTTTTTGAGACTAGGTGCTTGAATTTCTTTAAGATCTTGATCAGTGCAAGGAAATGATTTTCAATGAAAGAGTACCTAGTTTCGTATTCCTCCAAGCCTTGAATGAAGAAAGCAACTGGTTGTTCTAATCCTTCTTTGTTTTGTTGTACCAGGATTGCAGAAATTGTGTCTCCACCACCAAAGGCATATAGCATGAAGTCCTTGGAGAAGTCTAGATTGACGAGAGTCGGAGCTTGAGATATAGCCTCTTTTATTGCCTCAAAACTTGCCTTGCCTTCAGATGTCCACTTAAATGCCAGGCTCTTCTTTAAAATTAGTGTTATTGGCTTTACGAGAGTTACAAAGCTTGGAATGAACCTGTAGACAAAATTGATCCTTCATAAGAAGCTTTGAAGAGCCTTCTTGTGACTTGGCAATGGCAATGCTTGAATTTCTTCAATTCTTTCTGGGTCAATCATCAACCCCTCCTTCAAAATAATATGGCCTAGAAGTTTTCCTCCATGAGCCAAGAATATGCATTTTTTGGGATTCAATGATACCCCAAATCTTCTACACCTCTGAAATACCTACCTTAGATGAAAGAGGTGATCTGCTACATTTTTTGAGAATACAATGATGTCGTCAAGATATATCAGAACTATTTTTTTGATCAATCCCTTGAATGCCATATCCATTTCCCTTTGGAAAGTGGCTCCAACATTTGATAGCCCAAATGGCATCTTCTTGTAGGCATAGGTGCCCCTTTTGGTGGTGAAAGCCATCTTGAATTGTTCATCTTCTTTCACCATTATCTAATTATACCCTGAGTAGCCATCTAGGAGAGAGAATCTCTCCGAACTGGATACTACTTGCAATATTTGTTCCATTGAAGGAAGTGGGTAATGGTCTTTGAGAGATGCCCTGTTGAGGTCTCGAAAGTCCATGCACAACCTAATTTCTCCATTATTCTTCCTGACTGGAACCAATTTTGCGACCCAGCTTGAGTGCTTGATCAGGAATATAATTCTTGCCTCTATTAGCTTGTTTAACTCTTTCTTCATTAGAGGCCCAATGTGAGGGTTGACTGGTCTCTACTTCTGCCTGATGGGCTTAGCATCTGGATCCAATTCTATGGTATGTTGTGCCAACTTCGGATTGAATCCTCTCAAGTCTTCATAGCTCAAAGAGAAGATATCTAGCTATTCTTGGCAAAGTTGTATGAAATCTGATTTCTCCTACTCAGTGGCCACTTTACCAATTTGAAGTGTTCTGCCTTCCCCAACCGGAATTGGCTCTGAATCTTCTCTCTTGACCTATATGTTAGCATTTTCCTTATGGAACTGGTCATTAGGGTTGAAGATAGACTCCAATGTTACTAAACCCTTGGGAAGCTTGTTTGTCCGCAGCTGCACTACTTGATCACTGTACTACTGCTCTAGTCTGTCTTGATTCCTAGCTAAGAATTCAGTCTCTTCTTGCAAAAAATTGACAATCTGTTGATCATTCTCAAACACCTGCCAGCTTGTGTTATTATCTAGAACTGTTGGCCTCAAAATCACATGCATATGTGGTTGTGTTTTTCCCCTTCTGATGTTTTCAACCACATCAAACATTGCTCCAACTGCTGCGAGACTATCTGTGGCTTCATTTTTCTTCTTGGGTATGGACACGATGTTGAAAGCTTCGAAATCCTCAATGAGGTCCCATACCCTGTTCTTGTAGTTCCTTAGCAGGTCATTCTTTGCAGCATGTTTTCCCCTAACTTGGTTGACAATTAGCTTGCTATCTCCAAACACCTGCACATTCTTTATGCCCTTTTTCCTGGCCCAATGAAGTCCATGAATCAAGGCCTCATATTCAACCGTGTTGTTTGAACAGGAAAACTGGAAATGGAAAGCTGAATAATATTTGATGCCTTGAGGTGAAATAAGCATAACTTCTCCTCCTGCACCCTGCCTACTCCTTGATCCATCGAAAAATAACTGCCATACCTCATTTTCATCCTTATGGTCTGGTTTGGTGATGCTAGGAATAGACTGGTTTTCTTCATGTATGCAATAGACTCCTAGCTCAGATTCTTCTACTTCTTGGTAGGGATCAAAAGCATGTACCTTGCTTGCCCATTCATCAAGAGTCAAATATGGGATGCTTCCAACTTTGGTGCCAGCTTCATCTATGCTTGGATAATCTTCTTGATCAAATGCTGAACACTTGGCATTGATTTGGCTTGGAGTATGAGGCTCAATGTGAAAGTTTACAATTGGTTTGGATCTGATTGTGAACCTAGTACCATATCTTGTTCTGAAAAACATGTGTGACCAGTCAGTAGATAAGTAGCCTCCAATTCTAGCTGTGAAATCCCTTGATAAGCATAGGGCAAAGAGTGGTGGCAAATCTATCACTGACACATCTTGCAAAACGGTAACGTTGGGGCATGCATGTAAGGTAAGATTCAAACCTTTAATGACTCCCACTATTGCTACTACTGTCCCATCCAATTGCACTACCCCCTTTGATATGACTTCATATTGGAGACCTAGCTGATCAGCTATTTGCTTGGGCATGACAGAACTACTTGCCCCAGAATCAATCATGCAATTGTGTACTAGTTTATCCCCAATGATTAATGAAACGTAGAATGGAGGGGGTTTCAAAACTTTACCTTGTTGTCCTCCATGATTCCCTTCAGGCTAAGCAACATTTGTGAGGACATTATCTTGCATAGGGACCTGCTGGTTCGAAGTTGACCAATTCTTCATGACAGCTTGTAGAAGATCTCTTTGGCCTGAGATGGATAAAGATTCCCACATTGATATATTCACATTTGTCTTCTTCATTTGATCAATGATGCTAAATAGAGATTAAAGCTCCCTTTTTTGTCCTTTAACTTGCACATTCCTTTCTTGCGCATGGGCAGCAACAACTGGAATTTGAGTTGGCTTAGAAGGTGGTTTGGGCTGTCCTTGCGCGTTTGGAACTGTATTTTACTTACCAACACCTTGTAGAGTGATGGAAGGTTGTAAATTACTTGGAGCCAATGACTGCCCTTCACCAATATTCCTCTTCTTTGATCTTGTGTTAGCTACTACACTCTGAGAAATTATTTGATTCATGCCACAAAAATCCTCAGCTTGCCAATTCACAAGTGCGGTATCATTTGGAGTTACATTTTGTTGAGATGTCCCTTGTTGCTGATTTGTTTCTTGACTCACTTCACCCTCTACGCCAATAGTTATCACCATAAAGGCTTGGTTCAAAGCACCATTGAAGCACATAGATTAGTTGTGAGGTTCATTGCATGGGAAACACCAATCATACTCTTGAGCTATGTTGTTTTACACTGGAACTAATGCTTTAGAAGCAGATGCAACATTGGGGTTATAGGGCTGAAATGGTCTATTGGCGGGAGACTTTACTTGGCTTTGATTTGCAGCTGGATTGGGTGGCCTATTGGGCTGGTATGGTTGCCTATTAGGTTGAGCTTGAGGCTGATAAGAAGGTCTAAAACCTTGGGCCTGCTACCTCTTGAGTGTAACCAAATCATTTCCCAAATTTTGCAATTGTTTCATGACCTCTTGGAGTTCATTTGAAGTGCTAGAGAATGAAGTATAAGTTTCATTTGAACTTTGATTTCTAAGAGTGGGAATAGGAGCCAAAGTGGGTGCTTGACTAGTGCTTGGATTTTCTAAGTTTGGATACAAGGGCATGGGAGGCCTAGGAGCCAGCTTACCAACTTGAATAAGATAGTTTTCAGCCCTAATGGAAATGCTATAGCAGCAGGTAAGGTTGTGCCTCCCATAGATTGAATTAACATAGAAATATTAGAATTCAAAGCTTTAAGTTAATATAGAAAATCACCTTCAGCTGTTGGCCTAACGGCTACTGGAATCCTATCCCAAGACCTTTGAAATCTGAAGTTGAAGTTAGTCAGCTATTCATTGGGAGCTCTCTTGATAGTTGTCAATTGTTCTAGTAGAGACAAATTATCTCCCTTTTCTCCAAACTGCTCATGGAGAACTATGCATAACTGATTCAAATTTTGGATAGAACCAGCTCCAAGGCTCCTAAACCATTGCAATGCCTTCCCTTTGAACGAAGATGCCAAAAATTTGATAGCAACATCCATTTCATTTATCTCATGGATTGCACAAACGTTAGCAATGTCTTTGACATATTCACCAGGAGTGGTATGATTTTCTCCAGTGAAAAATGGAATGTTCTTCAATGCTGCAATTGGAACTGGATTCTATGCATTGAGGGCAAGTGGGCTGCTTCTAGTGAAGTTGAGAAAAGGGTTTTGTTGCACCATTCTAATTGGCCTGAGAACCCTTGTTGATTGGATGAAAGGTCTACCAGGTGGAGATGGTGATCTTTGTGGTCTTCTACCTCTCCTTCTTCCTGGCGATAGTTACAAGTGGACAAATAGTCCCTCTTCTCAAGTATCAGACCTGGTTCGAATTCTTCTCATGTGCTTGGGCAAATTTTACTGCTACACCACTAAATTCTATCCCTTCGGAGTTGCCAGATGTGTTAGATAATGAGCCCCAAAAGGCTGGATTCTGCCAAGTTACACACCAAACATGACAATATTAAAAAATAATTTAAAACTTTGAAGGACCCGGAAGATACAGTTCTTTAATTCAGTTATTGAGTCTTGTTGTGCAGCTACTAATCCCCGAAAGGTATAGGCAAAACTCAGGTCATGAAAGGCAACTTACAAAACCTGAAACACACTGTGTCGGAACTTGGGACGTGCTCAACACCTGGGAAAACCTGAAATACAAAAAACTATGAAATTTTTAAAGTCAAAATATCAAAAATCTAAGAATACCCTTTTGAAGATTATCCCCCGATCTATCAACTGGTGAAATTTTGACTTTTTTTGAGCAAGTTAAGCCCTTGAAAATTGATTTCAAATTTCATCCTGGAAGCTAAAAAAATGAAATTGCAAAACCTGCAATTTATAAGTATGAATTTCTTGAAAATTCCTTCAAATCTTGTGGAATGACCTCTTGGTCCCACTGGGTGTTCCAACACTATTGATGGTTAATCACAGCACCCCTGAAACACTGCAACTCGATGGGTTGAGACTCTCAGTGCGATTGTATAACATGGAGCTTTTCCCAAGTGTTAGACCTTGTGAATCAGGAAATCTCTCCGGATGAAGGCCGGTTCCTATTCCTCTGTTCAGATGCACACATAAAAATGCAGAGGGTTTACTCAAAAAACCTAATCTAACTTTCCAAGGAGACAGGGTAAGAAGATGCATAAAAATAAACCTAAACTAACAAAGGTGATGCACCGAGGAATGAAGAACACCTTTCTTGCCAATAAACACAAAACATTAAAATGCAATGCAAGATCATGTACAAATAACAAAATTTTTAGTGAAAGATCAATAGGATGCAAATAAACATAGAGAGGGTTGAGAATCATCCACATACATGCATTATCTACTCCAAAGATTGATACAATACACTATAAAATGCCAAGAGGCAAAGTTGCATTACAGTTTTAGATGGGAGGTTTGAACTCCACAAATTCACCTGCCAAAGAGAAGGGAGGGGAAAAAAAAGAATTTCCAACCTTTAGAAAGAAGCCCCTCCTTATAATTTACAGGAAGAATGAGAGAGGGAAGAGAGAGGAATTCTAAATCTACCCCAACCACCTCAAGGTTGTATTTAATTCATCTCATTATGGCAGTAGGTGAGAACCCTAGCAAACCCAAAAAATGGCGAATTGTATTTTGAATTTTTGAAGAAATTTTTCTCACCCAATTAAAGGTATACAGTAGTAGTTGGATAGAGGACCTCGTAAGCTTTCTAAAAAGTCCAACCTTGCGTGAATCCGAGCTCCCTGTGAAAAGTTATGGCCATATGAATATCTGTGCCAGGGTTTGCTTCCTGTCGAGGTGTCAATGCTCAAAATGTTGTGCCTCCTGAAGATGCACCTCAGTGCATCCATCCCTATGTCTACATACTCTTACATGTGCCATAGGTGCTAAAAATTCCATGTCGACATTTCCTGCTCTGCGCCTCCAACCTGCACCTTGGGCGCGAATTTTTACATGTCGACACTTTGTGTTGTGAGCCTCGAACCTACGCCTTGCATGTCGACACTCTGTGTTGTACTATATTTACCCAGGGGGGAGATATATACAAAAAATATTGTATAGTAATTCATTATATTCTTAAGTGGAGAGTCTAAGTGAAGGTGCATTTGACTTTATTATTTTTGGTAAGGATAAAACTAGAAGAGACCGGGTAAAATAGAGATGCTAATGTTGTTAATTGGTGAAGTGAAATTGGAATGGTCCTCAGGATGTTGAGTTAACTTGGAATGGAAGTCTATGGGAGTTGGATGCATCCCGTTATCATATTTTTCCATGTGGGTCACGCACCAGGTTTACATCACACGGTACAGGAATCTGGTGAAAGGGAAACTCATGACTAAATAAAGCATGGATTTTTCATCAGAAATAATGCACAAAGGGGTATAGACTAAAAAACTACATTTTAGAACTTAGTGCTCCATCCCCTTCAAAACACCATATCTTCTTGATCCTTTAAATATTGTTTTTTGTGAGAAAATATGTTGAAAATTGTAGGGGAGGAGACAAATTTAGGGAATTGGGAAAAAATATAGCTAGGTGTTTGACCCATCCTCCTTCTGGTACTTATTTCAAAGTGATATCCATGTCCATGAACATCATTGGTGTGATAATTATAGTGGTGCAACTATGCTCAATTCCATGCCACAATGCACCACCATGCCTGAGTTCATAGAAGATGACATCAAATGTTTGTCAAACAATGAAATGGAATTGAAATACTTAATTGGTTCTAATGTTAGACACTCATTACAAACTCTCTTGTCAATTCTTTCATTCCAAATTTTAAAATATTCCATCTAGTTATTTGAGTGTTGAGGTAAAGAAGGGATAAAGAATAACGACCACTATGCTAGTTATTACCTTGTCTACCATTACAATTAATGATCAATCGCTGAAGATGGGATGGGGAAGACTGGTGTGGAACTTTAAAGATGAGATATTTGATAAGAAGAAGACCATAGTTGAGTTATTTGAGGAAAGCATCATGCTTTTCCTTCTAATGCCCAGTCAAAATGATCAGAATAGTTCCAGGTGTGATGCTATCCCTATACATCACATCATACCATAGTTAATACGTATACCAATACAAATATCAAACCTTACAAAACATAAACCCTATAAAAATAAACCTTAAAATAATATTATGATTGGTAGTACCACCTGAGCTTGGTGGACTTGTGTTTCTTCTTGTTGAGGGGCTTCAGGATGTCCTTTTCTAGGTAAAATTTTGGGGCCTTCTTCTTCTCGTTGGTAACTTCGGAAACTTCCATGGGCTTGGTGTGAAGAGGGAATGAGTTGTCATTATGTTCCTTGAGATCCTAGAGGCCTCTCTTGTGGTACATTTTGGATATGGAAAAGTGGCTAGTGCCCCTTATTAGCTCCTTTTTCTTTTTCGATAGAGGTTTTTCTAATTTGGGTGCCATTTATGCTCTTCTTATCCTTCTCTCTTCTTCTTCCTTCCTATCCTACCTCTATAAAGCAATAACACTAGTGCTCTATTGAGAAAAAATATTTGATGAACAACTGGGGTTTTTTCAATCAAAATATTAGGGTTTAGTTTCTAACCTCAGAAATAGGATTTAAAGGATAACCATGGTTATTTTGGGATGAGAAAGTATATCCTAAGTATAGAGGTTACATAAGGTTTTGGTGCATAAATATAGAGCACATAGGTGTGTTCGAGAATGTAGCAAGGCAAGGCACACCTAGGAGCAAGACTTAGTTGTTTTTAGCAAGGGGCTATTTTTGGACATAGAGTGCGGAGCACGTCATGATATGAATAATTGTAGATTAAAAAAAGATTTTGGGATGAGTAGGAGATTGAGTGCAAAGCAGAGTTTTGGAGATAATAATAAGATTATACTAGAGTTGTATTATTAGATAATCTATTATTAGAAAGCTTGCATGATTTTGTATTCCCATGTAAGGGCGCATGAATATTATTAACATGTAGCCTATTTTAAAGGTTTATGGGAGGTGAACGGAATTCCCCATCCCTATAAAATGTATTGATTTTCATGGGACAGCTCGTGGTAGTATTATGTCATGAGTTAGTTAGCACACATGACTATTGACCTGATGATGTATGTAAAAAGCTTTTGAGTTTTACAGTATTGATATAATGGATCTTATGGCTGGATATTTTTGTTATATGTAATTGAACATGGATCTTCCATGGTAAAAATATAGTATTGGGTTTCATGTTTCTAGACCTCAACATAATATCAACTTGAAATCGTGATTTAAAGGATAACCATGTAGTTATTATGGGTCATGAGTTAGTATAGCACTAAGTATAGAGGTTACATAAGGTGACCTGATGCATAAATATAGAGCACATAGGTGCTGTTCGAGAGATTGGGGCCTTCTTCTTCTCGTTGGTAACTTCGGAAACTTCCATGGGCTTGGTGTGAAGAGGGAATGAGTTGTCATTATGTTCCTTGAGATCCTAGAGGCCTCTCTTGTGGTACATTTTGGATATGGAAAAGTGGCTAGTGCCCCTTATTAGCTCCTTTTTCTTTTTCGATAGAGGTTTTTCTAATTTGGGGTGCCATTTATGCTCTTCTTATCCTTCTCTCTTCTTCTTCCTTCCTATCCTACCTCTATAAAGCAATAACACTAGTGCTCTATTGAGAAAAAATATTTGATGAACAACTGGGGTTTTTTTCAATCAAAATATTAGGGTTTAGTTTCTAACCTCAGAAATAGGATTTAAAGGATAACCATGGTTATTTTGGGATGAGAAAGTATATCCTAAGTATAGAGGTTACATAAGGTTTTGGTGCATAAATATAGAGCACATAGGTGTGTTCGAGAATGCTAGCAAGGCAAGGCACACCTAGGAGCAAGACTTAGTTGTTTTTAGCAAGGGGCTATTTTTGGACATAGAGTGCGGAGCACGTCATGATATGAATAATTGTAGATTAAAAAAAGATTTTGGGATGAGTAGGAGATTGAGTGCAAAGCAGAGTTTTGGAGATAATAATAAGATTATACTAGAGTTGTATTATTAGATAATCTATTATTAGAAAGCTTGCATGATTTTGTATTCCCATGTAAGGGCGCATGAATATTATTAACATGTAGCCTATTTTTAAAGGTTTATGGGAGGTGAACGGAAATTCCCCATCCCTATAAATATGTATTGATTTTCATGGTTTAGACAGCTCGTGATTATTGTAGTATTATGTCATGAGTTAGTTAGCACACATGACTATGGTGACCTGATGATGTATGTAAAAAGCTTTTGAGTTTTACAGTATTGATATAATGGATCTTATTGGCTGGATATTTTTGTTATATGTAATTGAACATGGATCTTCCATGGTAAATATGAGTATAGTAATTGGGTAGGTGCAGGAAGTTGATGGACAAATATAGGGCCATCCGTGGACATCATATTGCAAATAACAACATAATATCAACTTGTAGGGATTATTAGCAATACATACACTCAAAATTAGAAAAAATTATATTAATATGAATCATAGAATCCGGAATCTAGTTTCTAAAATACTAATTTTTGTAAAAAATGGACAAGATTAGCTATATTAAACACTCAAAATTCAATGACTTGGTATTTTGTTTTAAAAACGCCGATAAGATTATAGTCCGTTTGCCCACAATTTGGATGACCAAAAATTGATATATATTTTTTTCCTTTGGTGAGAAGTTATATGCCACTATCTATCTTGGGATGGATTTTATTTTGTATTTTTTTTAGTAATATTTTATTTTTTATGATTTTTTCCGTGAAAGTGGTATGAAAACATAAAGAAAACAGAGCACTTTCCGTTTGCCCACCATAACTTCATCAAAAAATATTGAAATCAAATAATTTTTTTTTTTGAACATGTATATAATTTCACCACGGTTGGGATGGTATAAGTTTTATCACATTCTGATAAGTGAAACAAATTTTGCAGTCTTAAACGTAGACATAAAAATTCACAGGAAAAAGTGTCTTAAAGACCTACTATTAGTAAAAAATTATAAAATGATATTTATCCTCTTCTATTCACTTTAAAATCAGTATTTCTACAAAGCTAATAGTCTCTCCTACACAATGGTACCATTTTTTATGACATAGTTTTTACTTTTAGGCATGGTTCAAGTCCGCGGAAGACTAAATTTGATGTTTTGTTGTTTTTAATGTAAAATTCAGGATTTGATGTCCACTTAATTGTCCCCCAACTTGGTGCACTTACCCAATTGTTTAGTTATTCCTTCATATGGTTTAGATCTAGATCTGGTTTATGCATTGTGGTCTAATTGATTATATGTTATGGATATAAAATATAAATTCAATCATGCTAACATCTTGAACAAGCTTCTCTAAAGAGGAACCTTGTACCCTTGTGCACTTTGGGTGAGTGCTAAGTTTAGGCTGAGTGATGTGCCAGTGCGCCTTGGGAATTCTTGGGTATATTCTAGGATACATCATTGGTTATATTACCAGGACCTATTTCTCAATTGTTTTTCAAGATTTTGAATGATGAAGATGTACCAGTTAACCTTGGCCAATATTAAAGAGTGGTTAGACAATTTGGAAGAAGAGTATGCTCTTAAATTTAGCATTGGACCTGAGTTTAATGCATGCATGTGGGTTGAGCGGAATATGTATGACACATTGTATAAGAATTTATTCACCATATTTCCTATAGATTTGTACAAGCGGCTGGTTTCTTACACGTCTAAGAAAAATTGGAGGTTTTGCACACTTTTTTGGATGCAGGAATAATTCTATGCCTTGTATGATGTAGATATGATTTGGATGTGCTCTGTAGATGTTTGGTTCTATGGTGTTTTAAACAACTATATTCTTGAGTATGTAGTTTCCACTTACTCTTTCCCAGAAGTTGCTAAGTTCTAGTTCTTGCACGAGCCCAAAGGATCTTATTTATGTACTATTCATTTAGAATTTAAGATCTTGATCATGACCCTAGATTTAGAAGATAAGTCTATGGCTAACTAAAGCCCACTACGAGTGGGGGTAGGAAAATGTTAGGGTAAATATGACAGACCTAGCGGTAGAGAGACAAAGAGAAGAAAGGAATATTAAGTTTAATGAAGCGCATGAGAGGGATCAAATAAAGTAGTGAGAGATCACAAAAAGAATGGTGTTGTGGAGGGAGATGGATTGTGAAGGATTTGGACCTCACACAGAGGACGTGGAGTAAGAGCATCTAGAACTCCCCCATTTATGAAAACATGACAAAGAACCCTCCTTAGATTCAGATGAAGGCACATAAGAAGAAAGATTGTGGACCACAGGCATGCATCTGAACCTACTTGGTGACCTAGCCTTTGCCCTTGGTTTTACATATTCTACAATAGTTAATAGTAAGCAAGCTAGTGTGGGCTATAGATTTTCACTAGATAATGTCAATTTGTAGTCAAGTTCGGGAGTTAATCAAGTAGCTTATTCATCTATGGCGGAGAAATCATTGTTTATGTTATTTAAAGGTCCAGCTAGAGGTATCTTTTCTAGCGCGTTGTCAACAAATAACGTGGGCACACAAAAAATTGGTATAACATCTAGAAGTAGCACAACTTCATAGATTGTGGGAGCCCAGTTTAGCGTGACTATTGGAACACAAGGTAGTGAATCCTCTGGTCCATTTCCTAATTCAGGAGGATCAGGATGGTCAGGTGGCTTGAGCGAAGGAATATCTGTTGGCTTTGGAGGCAGGGAAAACATATGAGGATTCAAGAAATACATATACTAGATCTGGTGGGCACGATCCGTACCAACCCCAATAAATTTATATGGAGATGTCTCTTTATCTTCTAGAATATAGAGGTACTGAAGATGCAACTAAGCACGTGCATATGTGTGAGATACTATGTTACACAACAAGGATTACTACTCTAGAAGGAAAGGCAAGTGAGTTTGTAACTAAATTATAGGGGCGCGCGCATAGTTGGTACATAAAGTTTGACCCTGACTAGAATTGTATAGATTATACCACGTTGTGGGATGCTTTATTGAACTAATTTAATATCCTTAATTTTGAGTAGAAGAGAATCAACGAATTGAAATACATTAAGTAAGGCACTACTGAGAGTGTTCAAGAGTATGATGCTTGGTTCAAGACCCTTTTTTTAGAGTTATCTTATAACATACATGCAAGCCAACATGCTCAGTGGTTCATTGGGGGACTGATCTACCTTTTAGAAGGGAGATTTTTCATAAGAATTATACAGATCCACATGAAGCACTTGAAGTATATTTGTACGCTGAGGTGGTAGGGAGTGTAGACATAGGAGTGAGCCCATTTTTTGAAGCTCAAATTGTAGCAATGGCTAAACAGTTAGAGAAATTATAAGCTAATTCGAATCATGAGACACGTAGCGGGATTTGGTGCATATATTATGAAGTAGAAGGGAACACTAAAGATAAATTTCCTGGTAAATCAGTGCACTCCTTGTTACTAGATTGTGAGCTCTATCACATAGACCACAGTTCAAGTTGGTGCCCATTATTGTAACACACGATAAGAAATAATGTGTCCTATTACTATAAGATTTACAGGTCTACTACTCATGATACTGAGGATTGCAGGTTGATTGATCAAATTCATGATGCCATTGATATTGGCATATGACAGACAGGTGTTGTAAATAATTCTATGGAGAAAAGTGAGCATCATGACTATGATCATAATGAAGAGTGCTTTGATGGAGGCCATGGTAGAGGTTGAGGTTACCAAGAAGGATTCAGAGGTTGAGGTTGTGTTGATGGTAGATGTGATTTACCTTATGGAACTTGTTATATATGTGAATCACATGATCATTACAGGTGTGAGTGTCCTTAGAAAATTGTTTTTTCTTTTTACAGAAGGAATTAATCCTATGAAGAGTGCCCAAACTTGTATGAAAATTTGAGCAAGAAAAATAAACAAGAGAGCAAAGGCACGGGAATGGTTAGAGTGCAACACCCATGGAAGATCAGTGGATGCTGAAGTTAACATTGGATCCTGAGTTGGTACTTGTTAATATTACTAAACGCATTGAGGCTATGCGTGCTAGGGAAGTTAAGAAACTAAAGCCTGCCATTAGTAAGGATGAGGTTCTACATGCAAAGTATCCAGACCATATGCATCAGAAGGATGTTTATCAAGAAACCATGGGGGTGATTCACAATTTATAGGGTGAGATACAATGTTTGAAAGAATAGTCGCAGAAGTTAGAACAAAAGAAGGAAGCTGAGCTCCATCAAATGAATGTTGATGATATAAAGGATGTTTACAAGATGTTGTGTCAAGAGAACATTATTCCTTTGCTATAAAACTAGCTAAAGGGAAACATTCTACATGCTAGGATTGAGCATGAAAGGAATATTATGCATGCTAACCTCCCCCCTCATAGCCTGGATGATGACAAGGAGATCACTCTGAATGCTATTGTGGAGGGTTGGCTTTTGAGTAATATTCTAAATGATACATACGTGAAAGTAAATGTACTCAATTTGGACATGTGAGTTTAGATGGGAAGACCACCATTGCAACCATCTTCAAATTTTTAGTTTATGGAAAATAGGACTAAACCCATGCAGAAGCTGACAATGTTTTAGCTTTACTTGGGCGTCCTTGGTGTTATGTAAACAAAGTTGATTTGTGCTTCAAAAAAGGGTATATAAGTTTTGAGAACAAATAGGAGCATGTCATTATCCCCTTGACAGATGGGAAATATTCACTTGATGTAGAGCCCTCAAATGAAGAATATTTGAAAAAAAATTATGTGTGCACCATTCGAGATCCAGAAGTTCTTGAGCCATCAAAAGAAGGATTTATCTAATGGGATGATGCACAGATCATTAGCGATACTACAAGTTTTGTATGTGACAAATAGGCACATGACACTTATGAAATGGTTGGGCATGAAGTGAGAAGTGTAGCTACATGTGTAAGTAATCCACACAATATTAGACATTTAGGTAGTAGCCAGGTACCAAGGTACACTGGTGAATAGAATCCTAAGGTATTCCTACTTGCTATGGAAGCTTAGTGGAAATGTCAGGCAGAAAGAAGGAATATGCTAGTTTATACTTTTTGTGGGATGACAACGTGCTAGTGGATGGTTCACAGGGATAATAGTTTGGAGTGGAGACAAGTAAGGATTGGTTTATCTGCTAGATTTATAAGGATAAATGCACCTACTCACATATGTGTATTTAATGTTAATGATCCTATTTAAAACCATGTTCAATAGTGTGAAAGACTTTGAACAGAGGGACAAGAAGCTTTACCACCTTCGCTATGGGTGTAAAATATCTATTTCACCTTGCGAGGCTACATGCGCACATGGTATATCTATGCAGAGTTGAATAGAGAGACTAGAAATTAGCAAGAGTTGATTGCAAATATTTTTCAACTAAACCTCCAGTGAATGAGGTGTTACAGGTTATGAAGTGATTAACTATGGGTGATAGTGCAAAGGTTAAGGAGATCCTTTAGGAGTTGTTAGGTGAGTTATGCCTGAAGGCATGATTTGAAGAGGAAGAAACAAATGTAGAGTAGTTTAGGCGCACCTTCCTAGGACAAGAAAAGGGTAATATGGTCTATATAGTTGATGACGAAGAATTGGAGAACCTATATATTGAGCATATAGAGGGTACATGAAAGGTATTGGACAATGAAAATGAGAAGGCACGTGCCTACCATGAACCTATGAAGACCAATAAAGTAAACATTAGAACAAATGTTGAACCAAAGGAAGTCATCATTAGAGATTATTGATCTAACTATGAAGTTTCTAAGATAATTGAACTATTGTATGACTTCTAGGATATGTTCCCTAGAGGCTATCATGAATTGAAAGGGGTACATGAATCTTTAAAAGAAATGAGAATCAAGCTAAAGGAAAGCGCACCCAGTTTGGAAGAGGCCTTACAAGATGAATCCGAAGCTGTGCGTCAAGGTGAAAGAAGAAATTGAAAAAATACTAAATTCTGGAATCATTGAGCCCATCAAGGAGTTAGAATGGGTGAGCCCTATAGTGATCAGTATTAAGAAGGATGGAAGAATCTGAAATTGTGTGGATTACAAGGAGTTCAATGCTACATGTCTAATTGATCCCTTTCCCACACCGTTTACTGAGGAAATCTTGGAAGGTGTTATAGGGCACAAGATCTACTCCTTCACCGATGGATTCTTTGGATATCATCAAGTGAGGAATTTTTACATACAGATCTACGCCCTTTGGATTAAATAATGTGCCTACAGTATTTTCACGCATTGTTATATAGACATTCCAGGGTTTTATTCATAAGTTCTTATAGGTGTATCTGGATAATTGGACAGTCTATGGGATTGTGAAGGAAAAATGTGATAACTTAAGGCTCATGCTTGAGAGATGTCGGTAGTTGAGAATCTCATTAAACATCAAAAAGTGCATTTTTGCCACACCCTTTGGAATTTTTCTAGGACATATCATCTGTAAGGAAGGTTTACTAGTGGATCTTTCTAAGGTTTTTGTTATTTTGGGAGTATAGGAACCAACTAGCCAAAGCGAGGTGCACGGATTCTTGGGGCACACAAGATGCTATAGAAATTTTATCAAGGGTTTTGCCAAGATCGTTGCGCCTTTAGATGAGTTATTAAAAGGAAGAGGTAAGTTTTATTGGGGTGAGGCACAACAACCCACGTTTGAGACACTGAAGGAAAGGCTTATTACAATGCCTATTTTGCACTTTCCTTCATGGACCAAGAATTTTCATGTTCATGTAGATACCTTTTACATGGCCATTGGTGCAGTATTAGCCTAGCCTGGAGAAGGGATTGTTGATCATCCTATTTGTTTTGCAAGAAGGAAGTTGACTTTAGGAGAAAAAAATTACACCACTATAGTGTGTGATGCCTTGTATATGATATACACACTTCATAAGTTTTGACAGTATTTGATGGCTATCCCATTCATCTTTTATACAGACCACATGGCACTGAAGTACTTAGTGAACAAACCTATTTTACAAGGGTGCATATGTCATTGGGTTATGTTATTCCATGAGTTTAAATTTACTATGGTGGTTAATCCAGGAAAGAGTAATTCTGTTCCAGACCATTTATCTAGGATTCAATTGGGATAGGATGCACAAAACATTGAGGATACATTGTTGGATGCATAGTTATTCAGGTTAAACTATGCACCCTCAGACTTAGAATGTATTGCTATCTTTTTTTGAATAGGTGTGGCGGTTGAAGGTATGAAGGCTTTAGAGAAGAAACAACTTGCTATTTGCACTGCACTTTACATGTTGATCATTGGATACTTATATAAATTATGCCGAGATGAAGTTTTACGTTGGTGTGTACTTGAGCATGAGCCCAAATAAATTATGGAGGAGGCTTATAGCAGCATTGTAGATGGACACTATGTGGGAGACACCACCACACGTAATATTCTATTAGCAAGTCTATGGTGGGAAACTTTATACAAGGATTACAAAGAATATGGTAAGGCATGTGACCATTATCAACACCTTGTAAAGCTTGGGCATAGAGATGAGATGCCTTTGAGCCCTATTGCTAGCTTAGAACCTTTTGAGAAGTGGGAAATTTAATTTATGGGTCCTATTTACCCACCCAGGCATAGGATTGGATCACACTATATTATAACTTATACAGATTATCTTACAAGGTGGTCAGAAGCGGTGCCTACAAAGGATTACACAACAAATGCAATAACAAGAAATCTGTGGGAAAATATTATCAACAAGTATAGATGCCCTTTAATTTTAACATGTGATAGGGGTACTCATTTTCTTAATGAGACTATTAGGATACTATTGGATGAATTTATGGATGCACACCATTAAATAACACTCTATCATCCTAAAAAAATGAAACTTCTGAGGCCTTCAAAAATATATTGAGCCATACCTTGACTAATATTTGTGATGTTGGAAGGAAATATTAGGATTATAAAGTCTCTGCCATACTTTGGGCATACATGAAAACCTACAAAAGGTTGAATAAAGCCACACCCTTTTAGTTGGTGTTTGGCTCGGAGGATATTCTACCAGTGGAATTAATGTTACTATCTATGTATATTTCATGCACAGGAGGTTTAGTAGATGAGCAAGCACTTGAAGAACATATTGACAAAATGATAGAGCTGGATGAAAGGCACGCTATAGCATGATGGAGTCAGAAGCAAGAAAAGGCTAGGAAGAAGGCATGACATGATAGACACACTGAGGAAAATAAGCTTGAGGTCATGTAGATGGTACTTTTGTATGATTCAAAGTTTTTAAACCGCCTTGGAAAGCTTAAGGTGTATTGCTTGGGACCGTATGTTATAACTTATATTCTTGATTTAGGAACTTTCTAGTTAGAGATGTTGGATGGGACACAGTTTCTCGGTTACTTCAACGGGAGTAGGATGAAGCCCTACTATAAATAATTCTTCTTGGTGTTTATAATAAGGTAGTATTTCCACTTAGATTAGAATTCCTTAATGCATTCCCTTTTTATGTGTTTCATTTTATTGTTGATATGCTTTGTCAATTTAGTTTACTATTTTGTGTAATAATCACACTTACACACTAGAAGTTGATTACTATCTAAGTGTTTTCATACGCAGAGGACCGCACATACCCTTAGTGTGGGGTGGATAAATAAGGATTGACTGGTGCCTTATCTTAAATTGTGGTGCATGATAAAAAAAACTAATAGGTTATCAGAGAAGGGACATGTTTAGAAAAGAAAATTTCAAGGAAATTTCTCAAATTCAATACAATGTGTGGGAGGATGGACACTCAATATAACACGAGGTGTGATGTAGCATTGAAAACTACTTAGGAAGAGTCACATTGGATAGGTAATTTGGCATAGGGAAGCGCGGGTAGAGGAGATCATCGCAAAGACGTAGTGGGCATGATAGAAGGTTATGACTGAGGCATGGAAATGTGAGGCGCGAAAGAAATAAAAATGTGGATAAAAAATTAATTCTGTGTATGGTGGTACTTGGGAGTAATTAATGTGAAGAAAATTTTAAATTCACTATAAGGTCAGTGTTTTTAACATCATTGTTACCTTGCATTGTTGAAGCTAACGAGTGTGAAGTTTGAAGAAGAACTAGGATGAAGAGTAATTTGTAGATTGACGAGCCAGGTAGGATCAAAGCACATTTTTGTTAACATTCGACATAGAATTGTGAATCAGGCATGAGTGTGTGTACTATGAGGAGGGTTCGTGTGATTAGGGTTTGAAAAAAAGTAGAGTTATAGATACGGTTTGATAGATCAAAGGGTTTGGTTTGTACTTGAGGTACAAAAAGTAAAAAGGTAATAGTTTGAAAGTTGCAAAATGACCCAATTATGTGAGAGAGAAGATATGGCACCATGACAAGCTCCAGCTATTGAAGTAGAGGCCAAAAAAGTGGCAGAGTACTGATTGGTTGAAATTTTATATCCTAAGGGAGTGATCGAAGGGAAACCATGGAAAATAAAGATAACAAGGTGTAAGCTTTCTTATACTAACCACATGAAGAATAAGTGCATGAAGGATATCACCGCTAAGACCATTAGAAAGACCAATCAATGGATGATGGATGGAGTTAGGGTTTTGGATAAATCTGAAAAGAGGTTACTGGAAAGCATAGGGGGCATGTAGA
Source organism: Taxus chinensis (assembly GCA_019776745.2). Lineage (NCBI taxonomy): Eukaryota > Viridiplantae > Streptophyta > Pinopsida > Cupressales > Taxaceae > Taxus > Taxus chinensis. The sequence goes on from CM034149.1 coordinate 80,890,758, forward strand.
TTTTTTATTTTCCCTATTTTGGGAATCCTGAGAAATTATACCAGTGGCTCATGTCGCGGATACACGAAGATTTATTTTAGTTCACGGGTAGGTGGATGTGGATTACCGCTAAGATAATTGGTATGAATAGGTTGCATGACTCAAGCTGAGAGACTTCTAGAGATTTATCTGACAAAAAATGCATTGATGTGATTACCACCATGTTTAAATACAAGAAGGGAGGTCGTGCATTAAAATTTATAAATATTTAAGATATGGTGACAAGGGTTGTAGCATGGCTCATGGGTTTTAATTTAGGTGCCTCCAAACATTAGACAGAGGTAAACTAGAGCTAGCTACACATAAAACACAAGATGGTGATAAAAACCTACTACAACATCGTTGGATACATTGTAAAGATATTAGTGAATGAGGTGTGCGTCCATGCAGACAAAGGTGAATAAATTACTTGGGGCTCTATTCTTCTTTTACTTATATTCAATGAATTTGGCACGATCGATGGTCCAAAGGAGTAGGTGTGGGAATTTTCCTTGGAAAACAAGTCACCCACTTAGAAATTTGTGAAGTATACATTGTGTGGCTTCATATCAAATACCTGGAAGGAGCGATAGGAGAAGTGGTTCAGGCGGTTGCACCGGGCATTTGAAGGGGAGTGGAATATCCTGTGTGAGCTTCCTACCATGTTGGATGACCAAGAAGAGTTTGATATTTACCAACATTTCAGTTTGGGGTGGATCTATGTGAAGACATGTGAGAAAATATGCCCTAGTGTAAGTTACGTTGCACTTTTATTCAAAAATTACCTTTAAGGATTCTGAGAACAGGTTGACATAATCATTAAAATTTAGTTTGACATTGATAAGGTGGACATGGATATTCGTATCTTGCACAAGTCTTATGTATGGCCAAATAAGGAAGCGAATGTAGAAATGTTTGAGAAAGATAATACTGACATAACTCTGGAGACCATGGCCATAGAAAATATTGAGGCGATGCACATTTATGTGTACCTAGGGCCATGATTAAAATAAGGGAAGGTGATTAAAGGTGAGGAAATAGCTCTTCTGGGTCCTCTAAAGAAGAAACAGAGAGTGGGCACTATAAGGCCAGTTAACCTACGTGCCCCACTCAGGAAGAACCAATACCTACTGGATTAGAGAATGTTTTGGAGCGGTAGGAAAAATAACAAGTTGAAAACACGGGGTTGGACCATACACAAAGGATTTTATGTAGGAGACGTTCGTCTAGGGATACTAGTTTGGTATGACATCAAATACCTAGTAAGGAGGTCAATGGCATTTAAAGACTGTTGAAGAATGCTGACAAGAACCAAAGGAAGAAGGTTGAAAATATATACCGGTCAACGATAATGAGGAGGACAAGTCCTCACAACAAATCACACAAAATGATGTAGCCACTCCAAGATTTAAGTATAGGAGGATGAGGATATGAGTGAGAAAATAATATATGAGGAAGTTGGCCTTAGTTTGAGTGCCAAAGAACCTACTGAGGATCAAAGCAACGCTGGTGGAGATACAAAAATTATAATGCATCCTATGCACACAGAAAAAGAAATCAAGGAATAAGAGGAAGTACAAAAGAGCGTGGGCACCGAGGCACAATAGGATGTAGGTACCACTACACAAAAGAATGTAGTAGAGCACGACAATGAGAATAAAGAAGACGATGTGGTGAGAACACGAAAACTTGGACACATTAATAAAGAGACCAAGATCATTCATGCCTAGGTCTAAAATACTTTTTCCAGGGGGTAGTTACATGGCTTGTAACTTAATGGATTCAAAAATGGTGACTACATACACTCGTAAATAGTTATCCTGGAGCATGCAGACTCACATGGATGAGCCTGAATTTGACATTTGCAAGGAGTCATGTGTATCATGTAGGATGAAGAGGGCACCACATACCCACCATATTACCATCAAGCCCACACAGTTTTTAGATGAGAAGGTAAGTGAAATGTGTTGGTTAAGATGTCTAGTTGATTTGGAAGTTATATGGATGCCATAATATTGATAAAAAGACATTTATTCTAAGTATCTTTTGGATGATAAAAAGGATGCACACTACAAACATAAGGTGCCTTATAGAAGAATTTGGAAAAGGGTGAGGTAGAAACATATAAAGTTCTCCTTAATATGGCCGAACAAATTGCTGATGAGGTTATGGAGAAAAGGACTGATTTGTAGGATAAGGTTCTAAAAGAGTTTCAGTTAGCTCTTCATTATTTTCACACAACAGTTCAATTGCTTTTAGAGGAGGGCCCTGTGTGCATGCCCAGACCAAAGGATGCTACCGAAGAAGTAGAGAGATCCAAATTTACTATTGGGAACAGAATATAGCTAAGTTATGACCCATCCTTCTTATTGCAAGCTTATTTCAAAGTGATGAATTTGAAGAAAGCAGATTGCGTGAATTGAGTATAGTGCGTGCTACCAGATGCAATTATAAAGATAAGGACCCCCCATGAGAAGAATCAAATGCCTGTTCCTCAAGGAAATGAAGAATGAGACTCAATTTGAGGCCTATGGAGAGGCTTACGTTGATTGAGAAAAATCTCTGATAAAGTGCTTGCAAAACCCAAGATTTTAAGGACAAACTTAAAGACGTTAGTAAAGTGTTGCGCAGAAAATGGATCAAATATGGAGGGACCATGGTCTCTAGCATGGCTAAAGTTTTTAGAATATTGTAGAATGAGAAGGAAAACATGACTCATGATGAGATGGAAGCCATAGTTACAGACATTCTTGATAAAACATGCCTAGCGCTAAGTAACTGGAATGAATTAGAGGCAAAGATTAAAAATGGATATTCAGAGTTAATCCTGCCTATAGAAGAGCAAGGAACCGAGTAATCTGTCATTTTTTTACAAGTACTTACTTTATTATCTTATTCATTATTCTTGGACCAATATAAGATAAAATATTACAAGCACCTGAGAAGGACTGGCGAATCCAATTAGTGTTGGGTAAGGCTTGGGGATAAGTCCTCTGATAGCCTAAGAATGGAGGGTTCATAAGCTTTAGGCATGCAAACATAGAGTGTATAGGTACACGTGAGAATGCAGCAAGGCAGGGCACGCCCAGGAGCAAGACTTAGCTACTTTCAACATGGGGCTATTTTTGGAAATAAAGTGCAAAACATGCAATGATATGAATACTTACAGAGCACAAAAGGATATTTTGGGATGAGTAGGAGATCGAGCGTTATGCAGAGTTTTGGAGCTAATAATAGGATTGTACTGACAGTGACGGGGGTATTATTAGGGGCTTCTATTATTAGTAAAATTTTATAATTGCGCCCCGATGTATTCTCATGTAATGGGCGAATGGCTATTATTAAGCCACATGTAGCCTATTTTTTAAAGTGCATGGGAAAAGGGAAAGTTCCTTATAAATATGTATTGATTTAATGGGTGGTTTTAAACAGTTTGTGATTATTGTAGTGTTACCCTGCAATCTTTGTTAGCGTGCATGACTATGGTGACTTGATGATGTAATTAAGAAGCTTATGAGTTTTACAATATTGACATAATGGATCTTATTCACTTGATATTGGTGTTGGATGTAAATGAACATGGATCTTGCATGGTAAATCTGATTATACTTTTTATTTTAGTTATTCTTCATTGGTTTAGATCTTGCATGCTTGTTTATCTATACAATTGGTATAATCCTAACATTATTCTCTTCTTCTCCTTCTCCCTTCTTTTTCCTTCCTATCCTACCTATACAAATCAATAACGATGGTGCTCTATCAAGAAAAAATCTCTGATGAATGACTTTGGGTTTTCAATCAAAATATTAGGGTTTACTGATGCTAGCCAACTCACCTTGGATTTTGTGGGATTTAAAGTTTAACCGCAGTTCCATGCTACATGTTGGATTAGTCTAGTGACTCTTAATATCATATGGGTATTTGAGGGAATAAAAATACTTTGTTATGTTTAGTGCTAAGTTGTGCACCCACCCCCATAACCCACACAACATGCCCTCCATGCCTGAGGTTAGAGAAGATGACCTCAAATGTCTATACGACACTAAAATGGAATTGAAAGAACTAAACAGTTAGATTTTCAAGGTGGCAGTTTAGGAATAGCAACATCGGCTTCATCTATAACTTTTTGGTATTCAGTGCTGGCACAATGATAATGGAAAAGTGTTGAGCTTCAAGCTCCTTCAAATGATGGTGGAGCTAGGATTTCCCAATGGATTAACGTACTGCGAGAGCATGAATTTTTTAAATCTATCTAGTTATGGTCTTTCGAGAAAAATTTCAAAAGATTACATCCAATTAGGGGAGTGTTGATGCGATGAAGGGACAAAGATTAGCGACCATTAGGCAAGTTATTACCTTGCCCACAAATATAATTTATGATCAATCATTGAAGAGGGGATGGGGAAGACTGGTGTGGAACTTGAAAGATGAGATATTTGATAAGCAAAAGGCTGGATTCGAACTATTTGAGGAAAACAACATACTTGGCCTTCTAGTGTCTAGTAAAAATGATCAGAATAGTTACGGGTGTGATGATATCCCTATACATCACATCATACCATAGTCAACACATATACCAATACAAAAATAAAACCTTACAAAAGAAAAAACCTTGTAAAAAAACCCTAAAATAATATTATGATTGGTAGTAGCACCTGAGCTTGGTGGGCTTGTGCTTCCTCTTGTTGATGAGGGGCTTGGGGATGTCCTTTGCTGGGTAAAATTTTGGGGCCTTCTTCTTCTCATCAGCTGCCTCAGACACTGCCATGGGCTTGGCATGCAGAGGGAATGAGCCATCATTGTGTTCCTTGAGAGCCCAGAGGCCTCTCTTGTGGTACATTTTGGATTTGGGAAAATGGCCAATGCCCCTTATCAACTCCTTGTTCCTTATCAATCAAGGTTTATCTGATTTGGGTGCCATTTCTTCTCTTCTTCTCCTTCTCCTTTCTTCAACCTTCCTGTCCTACCTCTATAAATAAATAATATTGTTACTCTATCAAGAAAAAATCTCTGATGAATGACTATGATTTTTCAATCAAAATATTACTTTTTAGTTGCTAACCTCAAAAATAGGATTTAAAGGTTAACCATGGTTCCATGTTGCATGTTGGATTAGTCTAGTGACTCTTAATATCATATGGGTATTTGAGGGAATAGAAATAATTCTCTATGTTTAGTGCTAAGTTGTGCACCCACCCCCATACCCCCACAACACACCCCCATGCTTGAGGTTACAGAAGAAGACCTCAAATTCCTATATGACACTAAAATGGAATTGAAAGAGCCAAATGGTTCCCTTTTTAGGTGGCGGTTTAGGAATACAACACATAGGCTTCATCTACAATTTTTTAGTATTTAGTGCTTGATACAACGGTGATAAAGTGTTGAGATTCAAGCTCCTTTAAATGACAGTGGAAAGAAGATTTCCCATGAATTAACGTATTGTGGGAGAATGAATTATTTGAATATATTTGGTTATGATCTTTCAGGGAAAATTTCAAAATATTACATCCAGTTAGGGGAGTGTTGATGTGATGAAGGGAAAAATATTAACCGCTAGGAAAGTTATTACCTTTCCCACAAATGTAATTTATGATCAATCAATGAAGAGGGGATGTTGGAAGACTGGTGTGGAACTTGGAAGATGAGATATTTGATAAGAAAAGGAAGATCTTGATTCTATTTGCAAAAAAACAAATTTCCCTTCCAGTGTCCAGTAAAAATGATCAGAATTTCCGGTGTGATGAATTATCCCTATAATTGCATCATACGATAGTCAACACGTATACCAATACAAAAAATAAACCTTGCAAAACACAAACCCTAAAATAATATAATGATTTGTAGTAACAATTGAGCTTGGTGGGCTTGTTCCCACTCTTATTGATGAGGGGCTTGGGACAATATGTTGGGTAAAACATTGGGGCCTTCTTATTTTGTCAGTGGCCTTATTACACTGCCATGGGATTGACGTGTGGCGGGAATGAACCACCATTGTGTTCCTTGATCCCATAGGTCTCTCTTGTGGTACATTTTGGATCTAGAAAAATAGCCAATGCCCTTATCAAATCCTTGTTCCTTTTCGATTGAGGTTTGTCTGATTTGGGTGCCATTTCTACTCTTCTTCTCCTTCTCCCTTATTCTTACTTCCTATCCTACCTCTATAAAGCAGTAACATAGGTGTTGTATTAAAAGAAAAAAGATATGATGAATGACTAGGGTTTTTTCAATTAAAAATATTAGCGGTTTAGTTGCTAACCTCAAAATAGGATTTAAAGGTTAACCAGTGGTTCCATGATGCATGTTGGATTATTCTAGTGATGTCTTAATATCATATGGGTATTTGATGGAATAAAAATAATTCACTATGTTTAGTGCTAAGTTGTGCACCCTCCCCATACCCCTATAACGCACATCCACACCCGAGGTTATCGAAGATGACCTCAAATTCCTATACGACACTAAAATGGAATTGAAAGAACCAAATGGTTACCTTTTCAGGGGGAAGTTTAGGAATAATAACACATGCTTCATCTGTATATTTTTAAGTATTAAAGTATGACACAACAACGTCAAAAAAGTGTTGAGCTTCAAACTCCTTCGAATGAAGGTGGAAGTAGGATTTCCTAGTAGTTTGACGTACTATGGGAGTATGAATTATTTTAATCTCTTTGGTTACATTCTTTCAGGGAAACTTTAAAAATATTACATCTAGTTAGGGGAGTGTTGATGTGATGAAGGGATGAAGAATAATGACTACTAGGAAAGTTATTACCTTTCCCATAAATGTAATTTAAGATCAGCTTTTCGAATTAAAGGGGATTAAAACTGGTGTGGAATGAAATGAAGATACGTTAATTGGAAGCATTTAAAGTATCGTTATTTTTCATTAAAAAATTGTTTAAGGAGTCTCAACCACTTGCCATTTATGTCAATAAAATGATCAAAATAGTTTAGTGTACGACTAAGAAACCCTATTATTTCGCATCATAATATCAACGTAGGAGTATTACCAATATAAACATTTAGAAATTTACCCCATGCCCTCACTCCCCCAAATCCTAAAATAATAATACATTGTAACACAAAATGCAAATTGAGTTCGGCTTGTGCTTCCTTTTGATCAATTCTATTCCACTAGAATCCAGTTTCCTCCCTACTGTGGACTAATAGAACATCCTTTCAATAATGCATTAGTTGTACGGTACCTTGCAATTTTTTTTATGCCCAATGATGTTCACCGACTAAGGGAAAACCATCCATAGCCTTCAAGAGTATGAAATGTACCTTACACAAATATTTATCATAGAAAAATAAGTAAAGGAAAATTCCTATCATCAACTAAAATATAATGCTATGATTAGTTATGCGATCTCTATTTTCAAATTTAAGAATTAGTTGAACCTAGCAACTTGCTAATCTATTAATTTTAATAAGTAGTGAAGTGTAGGGGTTGCTAATCTTTTTATTTGACACCCAATGATGTTTATAATGAAGAAAATATGTAAAGGTGTGAGCCTAGCAGAGGCTAAATTGAACAAATTGTTTTTATGACGACAAAACATAATTGTACTTTAAATTCATCATGTAGGACATAATGCTATTATACACAATACAACTTGCCCCAACAACATTTAAGATGACATGTCTTTACACTATGATGTTGTATGAGCACTTTGCAAACATTTTCAATAACCATCTTTCTTCTCGACTAGGAAAAGAACACCATAGCTTTCATGAATAAAAAATGTCCATTTCTCACATATTTCTCATCGAAATATATTATGGAAAATGCCTGGAGACTGCTAATATCTATTACTATGATTTTTTATTCAAGTTCTATGTTCAAAATAAGAACTTGTTTATCCTAGTTACCTCCATATAATTCCTTTCTATATGTATTTGAGCTTAATGGTTGCTAATAATTTTCTTTAATACAAACTTTTTTTTATCTTACGTAAGTAATGGAGCTTAACGGTCGCCAAGCATTTTACTAGATATGAACCGATATGAATTATGTGTTAGACATAATATAACTTATTATAAATATATACATTGTGATCCCTTTCAAGGGTATGTAGTGTAACACTTGGCTGTGCAAGGGATTGTAGAGCCAATATGGTACAATTATAATTAATGAAAAATACTAGTGATCCAAAGTTGTAGAGATAGTTTTTTACATTGCTTGAAAAGAAACCTAGGAGTTATAGAGGCTAGCGGCCACTAGGATTATCCTCGAAAAATAGATGCACAACATAAGACATGTAGATTTGTTCATTAACACCTAATGAAAAGAATAGCTTAATGTCCTCTAAAAGCTAAGGATTTATTATTTTAAATGAGGTGTTGAAAAAAATCATCGTAATGGAGCTTAATGGTTGTTAAGTTCTTTCCTATCTATAATTTGATCTCAAATTCCTATGAACTGGAAAATTATGTTTTAGTTTTTCTAGTGTAAAACGTAACTAACACCAAAATATTGACAATCATAAGATATATTAGAAATTTCATGCCACGTGTCAATATTTTATTGGGTGCCATCTACAAATTAATATGGTATATTTTTATAGGTGAAAAGTATTTGTTAATTCTATCGCTAATTAAAAATTTCTTAATAAATGTGTCAATTATATTGTTGCCTAACTAATTGGTTCAAACCTTGCCATGTGTCACATTTTATTGGAATATGTTTTTTGTAAATTAGCGCACACTATATTTAAAAATCTCGAATTCGAATTTGCTAAAAATTAATAATAAATGTGCATATATTTATCTATTAAACTTTAAACCTTTGTTTAGAAATGTTTACTTCTATTTTCTAATAATTTATTTTTTATCATGCTTATATTAATATTTTTTGTTGTCCTCCGAGTTCACAAAGAAACATTTGTCTTTGTCCGACTCGTTTCTAAACTAAAATTTATAAATTTGATTTCCCTATCCCACACTATCCTCAAAATTAAATTTGAATATTAATGAGGGATGAATTCAAATTTTGATATGTGAAATCCCCCGCATTAAATGTAAATATTTGAAATTTCAATATCCCGCACTTTCATTTTACAAAGGGGAAATTCAAATGTGCAAATTTTCCTATCCCGATTTTTTTTAGTTTTTACAATTTCTTTCATTGAATGTATTGGAAAAAATACCCCAAAGAAATATATATTAGGGTTTATTTTTTATTTTGGCATCGCAAAAAATAACTCTTGAAATCAGAATATAATTGGTGCATGCACTAAATTACTGGTCCGCGTGGTTGAATCCTAGTTGTTTAATGGAAGGGAACGTTTAGGTAGTGATTATAATATCGTTTGTGGGTGCACAAATGAGGAAAAAAATATTGATGGGGGATAGATCACAGGTCAGAGTGCAGGAAGCCCAACCATATTTTATAAATATCGATTTCAGAGCAGGAGGCACACAAAGAATGGAATCAAAAGAGGCAAGCAAAAGAGGTTGCATAAAGAATCTTGCAGATAGTTTGTTTAAGGGGGGAGATAAAGCTTTCACAGACATTATCAAACACATAATAATTTTATATATTACTAAAACGAGTATTTATCAAAAACATCTATTTTATTGTATGTGTTCCTCAGTTGATGGCGTGAACTTTTAGTCGCTCTGTATTAGCCTAGTTCTTGTGTTTTGTATGGAAATCCAGCCCTGCCTTTCCCTCCACTGCCTTTGCAGTTCCATTTCATCCCCTTGTCAAAACATGTCACTCTTTCTAAAACCAATTTTTTTTTTCCTTCCCTAACCAAAGAAAATGTAATCCCCTTTACACTTTTTATTCTTTTGGAAAACAAAATTTTTATGTTCTACTGCAGCTCTTGTATTCATCTTTGTTAAATGGATTCCCTTTTTAGCCCTTCTATGTCTCCCTCTGGTCATTTTTTTGTGGATTTTTCATTCTCCTTCCTGTGATTATTTTTTCCCGATGGTGATGGCATGTCTCCCCAGTTGCAAAACATGAGTCACATATCAAAATCATAATGGTTTGATTTAATATAGTTTAGGTAATCATTTTGAATTCCTTTAATGATTTTTTTAATATGAAAGAAATAGTTGAGATTAATTATTTCAATGATCATTATTTATATGATTTCCGCGTTGATATATATTTTTAGTTATATATATTTTCCCACGTAGAAATAGTCAAATGTAATGTCTTTGGCAAGATTTTTTTATGTAAAATAAAAGGTAAGAATATTATATATACGCGTAAATATTATGAAATATAAATTTTAATCATTATATTTATAAACATATATTTACTTTTGTGGACCATATGCTATGACACAAAACCACATAGCCTTGTGTCCTCCACGATATAATTCTAACTAAATGTGAACCCAGAGAATAATAGATTTATATATAATTTAATTTTTATTATGCTACATATCATTGGTGAGATATAGAATTTTATGAAATATATTAATACACTATTGTACTTGTATATTTATGTATCTTTTTATAAAGTCAACTAAGAAAAATATTGTGTATCCTAGCTTCCACCGAGGTATAATACTTCTTTGTTGAAAACATTTGTGTAGAAGAAAATTAGTAACGACTTGATAACTAAGCCAAGATAAAGTAATACTTTTTAAATTCTCCAATACCATATTCTAAGACTAGTGGTCAATAAGTTGGATGTTTAAAACATTTCTTTGCTATTCTAAGATAAGACAAATATTAAATATTTTCCAAAATACATGTATTCCAACAAGAATTGAGATTAGTAGCCGCTAAGATATTGATTTCCTTGCATACAATACAATTACTAACGACTCACCTTAAAACCGAGCTAAACACCACTATTATATTTAGATTTTTTTTATCATGATATACGAAGCCTAACGACTGCTAAGGTTTTAGATTATTACATTGTGTTGATGTAACATAACAAAGAATTGATATTAGAGTTTGTTAGGATAATTATTTTATTGCATTAAAGAAAATTAGTAATGACTCGACTAAAAACTGAACTAAGCTCCATTATTATATTTAGATTTTAAAATACGATCTTTAAAGACTAGCAACAACAACAGTGGATGCTTAATACATTTATTTGATGTTCCAAGATAAAACAAGACAACCAATATTCCAAGACACGTCAAATAGTAACGATTTTATTGAAAAAACATTCTAAAACCAAATTTTAAGCCTAGCAACTACTAAGTTCAATATTATATTCGAAGTCTATCACATGATATTCAAATCCTAACATGATATTCAAAGCCTAGTAGCCGCTAATGTCAAAAATTATCACATAGAATTGGTGCAACATAACAAAGACTTGAGATTAATGTCCAATAGGATAGTTGTTGTCTTGCATACAAGATAATTAGTAATGACTCGACTGAAAATTAAATTAAGCTCCAATATTCTATTTAGAATGTACAATATGATATTCCAAGACTAGCTGTACACACCTAAAATTAACACCACTAATTACCCGTGTTAGTGTTTGCTAGCACCCCTTCATTATCACATCACTATCATATTTATCCATTAAATCCCTATCCTAAGTCTTATTTCCCCACTCTATATTTACTCCATGTAAATATCATATTACAACTGTAAAATCCTATGTTATCCTCCCCTAAAAAAAATTCAAACCAAAATCAAACAAAACAAACCAAAAAAAACATCCTCCAGTAATGTGACAACATTCCTCACCCGTATAACCCCTTTTGAAAACACATCCATCGAGAAAGAAAAATAAAATCTCGATCTAGGAAACTACTTTAACAAATTTCCCATATTTCCCAAATCATCGATGATTCCCCCAATCATCTATGATTATCCCTTGTTGAAATAAAACTCTATACATACACATTCTGGGCCTTCATTCAAGGTTAGCTTCCTCTATCTTATCTTCCTTACGATGGACTTAGCTTATAACTCGACGTTGTCTAAGGACATTACATTACATCTTCTCTGTATCATAGCCATATCACAAGAGTCAAATTCATCACATCAAAAGTTAATATATCAACAATTTCTTCTCGAATATTTAGTCATTCAAACATCCAACAATCAAATTCAATAGTTTTTCAACATTTTCTATCTCCCTCTCTCGAGTAATAACACTCTCTCAACTTTATTCATCAACTAGAACAAGGTAAGTACCTTATATTGTACATTATCATCCTATTCAATTATCATTTGATAGTTTCAATCAACTTAATCTAGTTTATCAGTAGCCTATACACATTTGCAGCAATCACCAATGATTTGTCTAATTGTTGACGATTCCCCGCAATCACCAGTGATTCCTTCGTATCAAGCTAATCAACACCTTATCTCACCTTTCTAACATCTAGATCTTAATCTTGGTTACCTTCGTGCCTTTACAAGCACTTGTCCAACCTTGTTAAGCCCCTTTGATCCACATTTAACATTGTATCAGTTATCTTAATCAAATCTATAAGTGTGCTTGCCTTTGTGATTACACAACCATCTACATCCTTGCTCCTTTAAGCCATTTTTTGATCCCTAGACTCCTTTTAAATCAGGTGTCACCAACAAACCATCATATAGCCATGGAATTTTTCAGTTCCTTTGCATTTGAATTTTTGGTTATATCATTTGTTTTATCAATTTATCTTATCATTATCTGATTGATTTCTTGAATGCAGATTGACATCCTTCCAAGGAAGTCCATTGACTTCTAGGGACTAGCCTTTTCAAATAAATCCACCATATATCATCTATCTAATTCTATCTTCTTAGTTTCTATGATCTACATGTTCCTCTATTGGTGAAATAAGGAAGGATCTTTCATCCATCATCTACGCGTATCAGTAAACCCCACGTCTTCCGAGGTCAATATTTTTTTATTGTTTCATTGCATTAATTTGAGTAGAAAGGTAAAAACATATATAAACATTTTGGCATGCCTAGCGGGAGCCTAAGTCCCTCTTTCATTCATTCAAATTTCAATTTTTTCATATATAGGGTTTCTACTCTGTAATCACCAGCAATTTTGTCAATTTCCAACGATCAGGTGAATCGCCACCGATTCAATCAATTGACGAAAATTTCTCTAATTTATTTTGATTACTCAGTAGTCAACCTTCTAAACCCTATTTTTATGCTATTTTATCTTTTCTGCTAACCCTTTCTTGGAGGTTTCTACTTCTTGGGGTTTTGCTTGCTGGATTGCTAAAAAAATAAAAAAATTGCAAAAAATTAAAAAGTAAGCATTGTTAAGGTGAGTCCTTTTCCTGCTTCTTTTTCTTTCCATATTGCATCTTTTCTATCCATCCTCATCAAAATCAACCTTTTATTTTGGGATTAATAAAAACATTTCATATTGCTAGATCATATATTTTTAATTAGGAAGGTTAATTGATTGCATTCACTTAATTCTTCCCTCACACACAACCAAATCACATAAAATATAAAATTTGCATCAAACACTCCTACCCAAGTGATAACTATTGGGATTTCATCACCCAAGAGGGAAACTAACTCAGTGTTATGACCGAGTATAAAAAATACTTTTCAGTATACTGGCTAAGCACCCGACTCCCTTATCGCTGTGGGATCTTGAAGTGAGGGGGTAGGCACCAAAACAAGGCCCTGTACCAACACCAACATAGATTTGGGCCTCATGTACTTTTGGGTATATCAAAGACTCCAACCTTAAACAAACCTAAAAAAATCCTTAGAAAAACCATATCATTAGGTTTCATCTAAGCCTCTTCCTCCACACATAAATTCTAATCAATATAATTAAAATGATTCTTCTTGACTTATCTATTACATTTTAAGCTCTCTTAGGGCTTTGTTGTGTCATCATCAGTTGATTATCAATTAATATGGATCAAATATCTATATCTACATATCACTTTAATCACTATGTGTCATTTTTACAATCATCTTCATCCACTACCTCTACATATTTTTATCCAAAGCAATTTCAAAACATTTCCTATACAATATCTAATCCTTATCAATCTTGTTAGTGATCAATTTGATTTGAACCTTTTATCCAATGTGTGCCTTCAAAATTTTCCTTTGACTGGTTTTCCCATGCTTAAAAAACGTATGCTTGAAAAATTAATCATGTTAAATGCAAACAGAAATCTTGTATTTAGGGTGTGAATCCTCTTTTTTTGTAGAGGAATGTGGTAACCATGTCGTTCCTAAAAATACTAATGAAATAATTGATTAAATATCGTGATTATCCTTAAAAATTCATCTTGTGTAGTTCTTGTGATATCCAATGTAAATTGCACTTAGTCCTCCGACACCTGAGGATATGTGGCATACTATAACAAGTGGTGTTATGGCGGGTCGTGTTTGCAAAATTGCATAATTTACATGACATTTACAAAATACATGCCTAGCTGTGAAACCCGACAGAATATTCTAGGGAATATTCGAGTCATGAGTGTAAAATGCAAAGAAGGTTCCGCTTCCTGAAGATAATACATGTCTAAATATGGTTGGAGCAGGCAAGTGGATCATTACTGTAGTTTTACACCAAAGGAAAATTATTGTGCAAACTGTGAATATGCCTCCGAATCTTGACGGAAGACACATGTTAGTTTTCTAAGTAATGTCAACAGGAAAATGCTCGAGTCAATAATGTAGTCTTGCACTTATGTGAAATATTGGTTAAAAATGCAAATGAGCTCCGTAGCTCCGCCTCCTTTCAAATTGAAACATGTGGCAACCCCTCATAAAAAGTCAAGAGGTGGAGGTTTGGGTCAAGGTTAAAAACTGGCACTCATTCTAAAGGCAATGAAAATGTGGAAAAAGACTCCCTATCCCCGCAAAGAACCATATTAATCCGCGTGGATGGTCCATGTTCAAATGAAGAAAAAATGATTGATGGCTAGGATGTAATGCATTTATGGGTGCCACCATTAATCTATTTTTTCATGAACCAAGGTAGAACTTGTTAGAAATCACAAACACTGAGAGGGGGAGGGGTGAATTAGTGCAAATTGAAACTTTTTCACTTAATGCTAATTTTAAACCCTTTAATGATGTGCAAATTTAAACTATGATCAGTCAATCACACATATCTCATGAAAACTAACAATGAACATAGAGATTACTATGGGAAACCATTTCGGGAGAAAAACCCACCAAAAACTGTTTCTTATATTACACAAATCAATGACTTGTAAGAATATTACGCATCCTACAATATTTTTTTAGTGAGGCTCCATCCCTATAAGGAGCACCAACCCCTACACCTTTGCTAATATTATGCACAATAAAGAAATCAAGAGAATATTACGCATCACAAGAGATTTCTTTAGTGAGGCACTAACCCCACAAGGAGCACCAACCCCCAAATATGCTAAGCTACAACTTAGAATTAATTTACATATACATTTTGATCATATAGTTAAAACAATTGATTTTGTAATAGATTATGCTCACCTTTCTGTATTTGTTTGTGTTCTTCTTTTCACTCTCTTCTACACATCTGATTTAGTCCCTTTGCTCAATCAATCTACCGCTTTTATGATATTTTCATTTGATGAATATTTTCTTCATTGAACTACTCTCTTGTTTCCTCTCTTTTCTTCTGTCACTCTTTTTAGCTTGATTGCATCATATTATCTCTTCTGAAATCTTCCTTAGCTCAAATATTTCTTTTCTTACTTGAGTAACACCAAAAATGGCTCCATTTTCAAACTATATTCAAAATCGGCCCATTCCTTCACTTTGAGTTGTGTGTCGTGCACCTTCTTGCTTGGTCTCCTGAGAATCTGACCCATTAAATGAATGAAACTAACACAAGATTTTATTTCTTCTATATTCGGCTTGATTACATCATTTTCCATGCATGTGCAAGAGTAATTTATTAGTTGTGATTAAAAATAGATTTTTCTGTCTTTTTAGAATTTGCAACGTGACACAAATGAGAGAGCCGTTTCCTTCTTTAATATTTTATTTCTCCTTGAAACTTAGATTCTCATAAAAAATTTTAATTATATTTCCCCAAGGTCAATAAGTAGTAAATGCTGGCAACTGAAACAATAATTTTATTTTTTCTTCATGGAAATCAAGTCATATACTTAGCTACAATCACCTGACAATCAAATCACCATTAAGTTTGGAGAACCAACTCTCACTTGTTCATGTTTGAATCAAATTGATTACCTTCGACCCTTGTCCAGTCCATATTCTATCATTTCATGGATTTCCTTAGATCCTCTGATTTTCTCCTTTGTATCGTGGCACTTGCCTTTGTTTAGTAACATTTCTCCTTCCAAGGCAGCTTTTTAACGATCCTCAACCTTTCGATGCTTCTCGTGGATTTTGTATTGTCTCATTGTTATCCCCCTTATTTGCTAGCTTTATGTAGATTTGTTCCATGTCTACTCTATTTCTTTTAATTACGGATTTTATAGTCTTCCGTGGAAATCTTCCATCCTTAGCCACTTCTTTAGTCCTTCACAGATTTTCTCTTTATCCGTGACTTACTTCTGACTTTCTTACTTTTACAGATTTTCCTTAACCTCTGCAGATATTCATTCACATCTAAAGCCTTACTATTCACACTTTGTGGCATGTCCTTTGGCTCCATTTTGTTTTGGCGACTTCATCCGTTTACCCGTGGCACTTAATAACCTTCCATGGTTTCATCTAGAGCTCTGTGGATTTCTATAGACTTCAGAAGCTACTCCAAGTCTTCGGAGGCTGTCTCTAGACTTTGGTGGATATCTCCTCCTATCTTCGGCATGTAAAAACATTGACTAATTCCCTTAGCACTTATCCTTAGTCATCCTAAGCCTCTTTAAGCTGACACTACCAATCAACCTTCATCTTTTCAGCTTGCTCACTTTACCAATTCACTCCTTTTTCCATAAATGTAGCTTGACATCAACTGATCCAACTTAACATCAATGACAACACATATAACACATGAAAAAGTTCCACCAACCTTAAAATATTCAAAGAATTTTGAATTTTTAGCATTACATACGAAGATCTGGGTGCCCTAGCTGCATGAATTGGCGAAAGGAAAGGGGAAAAAATGATTAAGAAGTGGAAAATTTGAGCTAAAGAATTGGGAAGTGAGAAAACAGAAGGAAATTTCACAGAGTTTATAAACAAATGGTAAGTCTTAGCTATACCATTATTGATTCTCAATATGTAAATTGAAAATTAAAAGAAAAGATCTACAAGATGAGGACCTTAGCATCAGGTTTCCACATAAGTTCCAACATTACCAGTGATTTAGATAAGGTCATGGAAATGAAGTTGTTAAATGGGGACTTAGATGATTTTTGGAGAAGGTTTAGTAATCCAAATAAAAGTAAGTGGATGAAAACCATTGTTGCTAGTAGCATTATGCTAACAGGTGCTTTTCCACCATCCATACACGCACCTACACTCATATGGTTATGTGCTGAGAAATACGATCTAGAAACGAAAGAAGTATTGGAATAAATTAGAGAAAGGGTTATAAACTTTACACCGGGGGATTTTAGGGAAATTCTAGGGTTACCAAATTTAGATTAACCTATATTTAATAAAATTTAGTCTGCACAGATTGATTATGAGGCAAGGCATGATGACTATGCTATGATGCTAAATGCAAAATGGTTTAAGGATAAACACCCATCTATCAAGAGAATACCAAATATACTAAACAGGCCCATGTTTATCAAAAAAGTTGAGGAACTTATTGTGTCACTAAGTAGAATGGCATAGATAGAGGGAGCTACTGATTTTCAAGAATGAATGTGCCCTTTTATAATGATTATCTTAGAAGAACAAGGAAAATATTGTTGAGCAAGATTTATATCAGCATCCATCCATATGATGTCTTATTTCATCTATAACATTGCTTGTTTAAATTCATTTCTTAGTATCCCATTACAAGCAAGTTTTAAAGATCATACCCACAATTGAGGTTGGATAATTGGAAAGGGAATGCCAGGTTGATAAATGATGCCTTCATTTCCTGTTGGTGTGTGTGATCCTACATATGAAGGGTCATCTCACATGGGTTAGGTTTAGGTTTTTCTTGAGAGTCATGCACTAAGGTTACTCAGCACCTTATATATATCCCTTCATTTGACATTTATGAGCATGCCAAGACACTCTGTTGTCTTTTCTTTTATGTGCAAGCTTTGTTCTGCTATGCAAGCTCTTCCATTGATTGATCAATTCATCCTTGTGATTACGCCGAAGCTACTTTGATTCCATCAGAGTGTAACTTCATTGTGGTGCATCATTTCTGATTCGATTCTCGTAGAATCTTTCATGGTATCAGAGCTGAGATCGGGTAAACATGCACTCATTATTTTTAGTTGTGATTACTCTTGGTGTCGTTCTCTTACTCCTCATGAAATTATTTCTTCGATCATTATATTATGGATTTTATTGCTAATTTTATTAACAAGTTGTTCCTGGAAAGTGTTTCGATTTGATGTGTTCTTTGTACATGTGCAGGTACTCCTAAAGCTTTCAGGGTTTTACAGCTAAATTTAGCTGGCTGTAAATAAATTTGGAGATCAGTTAAAATAGAGGTTTATTTTCTGGTTTTTTAATTTTTTATTAAACTCAAAATTTTTAGATCTTTGTTTTTGGTCTCTTCTCTGTGTTGCATGGTATTTTACAGAATATAGATTTAATATTTTTGGTTTGGAGTGAATGGTTCAAAATTTGAAGGACTATTTTTTAGCTCAACGAGCTCCTTCATTCACCACTGGACTCCTTACCTCAGACCGGGCTCCTACCTACCTTGTGAGCTACCTCAACTCCTGCATCAAGCTACTCAGGCTCGTTCAATTGATTCCTTTTATTTTTTGCTCTAATCGAGCACCTACCACTTCAGATTGAGCTCCTTACTTTCTTTGGTGAAGTTTCACGTTTCCTTCTTACGAGCCGAGGCTGAGGTTCTCCTCTGTGAATCATGATTTTTCCCTCTGGCCCATGTTTTCCCTGACCAAACTTCTAGTGAATCTGTTTCCTTTTTGGCTGGTCATGTTAATTTTCTGAAGCAGATTCATTCTTCCTCTGGTGAGTCCCTTATTCCCTATGCTTCACCATTCTGAGATCCTCCCTATATTGCATGCTTTGCTCCGAGCTTCCATGTGCTTGCCCCTATCTTGGCTTCCTTCCCCATCTGTGTGCCATTTGTCGAGCCCTCTCCTACTCTTGGGGTCTTCCCCACATGTTTATCACCTCTCGCATGACCGAAACCAACTCAGGATCCTCCCGTGTGGTCCCTGTCTCTACCAAGCCCCATCCCATTCAGGCTTCTCCCACCTCGATCACCGAGCCCACCTTGTTGGCCACCAAGGCCTTCCAGCAGCTCGACCCTCCTTCCCACTCACCTCAGTCTCCTCCCTAATGGCTCACCCACTGAGTTGGGCCCTCAACACCATGGAGTGGGTGTTCTCAACCATTTTAAAAGGTAAGTTTTTAAACTTTCTTTTGGTGGGAAATTTCGCAAGTAGGTGTTACTAAACTATACAAGGTATAAGTTTTTTAAAGGTGGTATTTTTTTCAAATTTGGGGATATCTTATCAAAAGGGAGTATTTAATTTTAAATTTAATTAGGGTTTAATTTGTATTAGCTCTTAATTAAATTTTCGTGATTAATTAGATTTAATTAAATCTAGTTTTATTAATTATGAACCTAATTGATCTTATTGATGATTAGCAATCATTTAAAATCATTCTTCAATAATGTTCATTGTCACCTTTTAAAGTCCAAATAGCTCTAAAATTAGCCAAATTGGGTGTTTCCAAACGATAAAATTTAGGTGTTATTGTCAATTTTTTTTACTAATCATGTGCTCAAGTATGCAGTGACACTTCAAGCACCTTTTTGCCTTTTGAGCACTTTTTTGGCGTTCTGGTGATTATCTGGACCCTTCTTGTGTCCATTTTCTCATTTTATTTTACCCTTATTATTGCTTGCGACTAGTGAGTGCATCTACCATAGTTTGTAGCAAGGGGGTATCCATTGCGATGTGAGACACTTTTTCTCACAACCAAGATTTGATTTTGCCCCTTTTCATGTTTTTTGAAAGTTGTGCTTGTATACGATGTCACTTTGCTATGCTCCACGAAACACATTTGTGGTAGCCTCTCTTGTTTGTTATTACGTTGATTGCAAGACGAGTTACCAACTGTTTCACGATGCATGCTCAAACCCAATTGTATCCAATACACTCAACTATAAAGTGTTGAAAGAAGGGGGTTACTATATTGTCCTAGGCGGCTGCGATTCTTTTCTACATTCCTTCTCTCTCTATTCATGATGGATGCTCTTTCAATTCCTTTGCTTATGCCGTTCAAATTTTTTGAGTGGATATAAAAAAAATTATGAAACTACGGGGTAAAGGGTTATATCGCATCACCATAGGAACTGAGACTGAACCAGATGAAGACCCTAAAAAATATAAGTGGTTAAATCGTAGTGATGAAGCTTTAGGTCTTCTTTGCATGTCCATTTCTCTTGACTTTCTCTTCCACATTGAGTTGTCCAAAACACCTAATTCTGCATGGAAAACATTAGATAGTATGTTTGGACAACAAGATGACATAAGAGCGCATCAGTTGGAAAACAAACTGCTAGGGTTAGATCTTAGTGATTTTGAAAACCTACAAGCATTCTTCTCTAAGTTTGTACACACTAGAATGTTGTTAAAGTAATGTAAAGTAGAGAAGAAAGATTCTCAACCGATCTTGTCGATTCTCTCTAAGTTATGTCCTGAATATTCTTTCTTTGTGTCAACTTTTTATGCTACAAAAGCTGCCTTAGGCAATGCTTGGAATATGCCCTCCTTTGACTTTTTTTCATCCCAACTCATTTAAGAACAGGATAAACTCATTCAAATGGGGTCTCTCAAGTCCAAGTATCATGCCCTTGTAGCAAGTAATAGTAAGGAAAATAATACTGATAATAAGATAGAAAGAAAGGATCAACCTAAGAAGGAAACCAAGACCAAAATTGAATTTAACATGAACACTTTGACTTCTGAGCCTAGAGAAAAGAAGGACAAGCTTAAGTGTTCCTATTTCAAGAAATATGGTCATAAAGAGCATACGCATATGATAAAACAAATTGATCACCTTACTCAGTTACTTGAGAAAAATCAAATAGGTGTTTCTGAGTCTATCAAACAAAATGTTCCAGAGGCCGAATCTTCTACTGCAAGAGAGTCTAAATTTTATAATAACAAAGGAAAGGACCTTATATACAAATTCACTCCTTCATCGATGTGGATTATAGATTCTGGTTCCTCACACCACATGGCTTCTTCACATGTTGATTTCTCTAACATAGAACCTTGTGATATGTCCCAAATCACGTTGGGTGATAACATGAAAGTGTCAATTTCTGGTAGTGGATCGGTAGAGATAGATGGGGGAACATTTAACCAAGTGTTGAGTGTTCCTGATCTCTCTACCAATCTCCTATTAGTTTACCAAATTACTCACCTTGGTGAAGGAATGCAAGTGGAATTTGATCCTAACTTGGTGATTATTCGTGAGCTTAATAATGATACTACAATGGCTAAGGGAGAGTTAGATCACCATACACGGTTGTATACCTTGCCCCACTTTACTTCTAATTCGATGCCCACTTCCTTGCTTCATACTGAGATAAGTGTTAAGTATTCTTCGACTTCTACTTCTCTACCTACTAAGGTTCTTCAACTCTCTGATTCAGATTTTGACTCCTCAGATGATGATGTTGTTGAGCGTGCTCCTCTTCTTGACCCTCAGAATTTTAAGCTTTCCTATTCTGATAGTAGAGATGAGGAGGACTATGTCCCTTCTCACTTGAGTGAATAATCTTTTGAATCTGAGCTTGATTCTCCTGGTCCTATTTTGGCTAGTAAAACTTTGCAAAGTGCTAGAGATTTAGTTGGAGATAATTCAGCTATGAGATGTACTCACTTAGATTTTTTTGGACCCCACTCTCTCTTCAACTCTGATTCTAATTATGTTGGATCATCTATTTCCTCATGTGATGGAAATTCCACTAACACAGACTCACTTAGTTCTACTTCCGATGAAGAGGATTGTGCACCCAATTCTGATATCGAGAGTACTTCAGAGGACTCTTCTCCTCCTTTTCTCACCATTTTAGAGAGTGTTGACACATTCCACATCTCATCAGATATTAAGTAGTATCCTATACAGTATCACACAATCATCACACCAACCTCTCTTCTACCTTTAGTGTTTGAGGCTCCTTTCACTCCTCCACCGTCATTGGATGAATCATACCTATATGACATCGCTCTTCTGTTTCTTGAGCCCCCTCATTGATACGAGTATCTACTTGACCTTAGTTGTCTTTTTTTAAAGTACACTTGTGATGTACTATAGGTTCCTCAACCATATACAAGTATTTCAGAGGAGTTCATCAACTCCATTGTTAGGAGTGCCCCTTCTGGGAATCTTACCACTTTCACTTTTCTAGAGACCTTCATTGATACAACCTTGTTTGTGGATCCATTTTCTATTGTGGGGGATTTTTTTTACCTTCACATCAGTTGGACATCCATTTTATAGGTGTTCACTCTTCATACTCTTACAATTCTGCACTTGTGACATTACATTCAGTTTCTTCGCACTCACTTGCTAGACCTATGTCACACTTTCGTGGACTAGATTCAGATTTCTTCATGCTACTGCCTTCTGTTTCCTTCGTGGAGTGGGTAGAATTCCAAGACATCTTTTTTGTCCTTCCTAAGGGTAGACACACAGTTCAGTGTAGATGGCTCTTCTTCAGTCTAGAGGAAGAGGATCTAATCATAAAAATTATTCTGGGAGACTTCTTAGTGTTGCAGAGTTTAGATCTGTCCATGGAATCTTCTGCATCCATCTTGTCTCCTTATTCTTTTCTCTTTTTCATATTTTTGAGAGATTTCCTTTTTGTACATGGGTACCTTTTTAGGCTAGTATATGGCCATGACCCATCTTTGGCATCTTTCTTAGATTTGAGAGTTTTTTGTTCTCTTGTGGTGGATGTTTTTCCCACTGGGTTTTCCTTCATTGCTTGGGACTTCTTTTTGTGCATGGGTACCTCATCAGGCTTTATGTCGAGACCCATTTCTTTTCTTCATATTCTTCTAGGAAGACGTTGTTTATATATGGGCACCTTATTAGGCCTTTAGTTTTCGGGCCCCATTGACACATCTTTCTTAGTTGTTTAGGAGTGTCTTCTTGTTGTGTCTGACTCATCATAGTCACTACCCTAGCTTTGATGAAGGGGGGGTGTTGGTGTGAGTGATTCTATACGTCCTCCACTCACATATGGAGGGTCATCTCACATGGGTTAGGTTTAGGGTTTTCTTGAGTGTCATACACTAGGGTTACTTTGCACCCTATATGTATCCCTTCATTTGACATTTATGAGTATGCCAAGACACTCCGCAATATTTTCTTGTATATGCAATATTTGTTTTGTTATGTAAGCTCTTCCATTGATTGATTGATTCTTCCTTACGATTACGTCGGAGCTACTTCGATTCCATCAGAGTGCAACTTCATCGTGGTGCATTGTTTTTGATTTGATTCTCACAGACTCTTTCATTTCCCCTATGACTTGTCTTTTAAAATTAGAGTATGAACAATTTAGACTATCTACCACTGCTAGGACTAAAATTCTAGAATATGGTTACATCTTTATATAATATAGGTTCTTTACATACTTTAGGTTAAGTGGATTTGAGGGACAACCTGTAAACTACCTAGATATGTGAATGACAAGTGGGCCTTAATGAAATTGTCAAGACAATTGAATTCTGTGTATAAGAATGTAAAAAATTACAAAAAAAATATCAAGTTCCCCATCAAAATTGGTAGATATTCATGCCAAAGTATAATGAAGGCCAAATTGATGGAGGAAGAAATGGAGAGATTCCAAATGGAAAAACTCACACCAAGACCTAACTATGACATTTGATGGGTTGTCAGAAATTAAGAACATGAGATTCACTTTGAGGATTATTGGATGAATTTTATAAATGAAGAAGAAATCAGGTTAAGAGATTTTTTCTAGAATGACCTTGAGTCAAATTATTGATTTCAAGATTGATGTAGTCCCATAGGGAATTATAGATGACAAGGATGTGGTGGGAAAATATTACCATGACCAGAAAATTGAATAAAAAATGCTAAGATCTATTGATTGGAAGGAGAAGGAATCATATAGCCCTCATATGAGGATTTCTAATGTATTGAGAAGAACATTAACTTGGTTGAATGGAAAGGGATTGGATTTATCCTTGCAAAATACTAAGGTATTGAAGGAGTTCCAAGATTTGAAAGTGTAGGAAGAAGATCTCCCCCCACTAAAGGAGGGAGTAGATAATATGGATCCCTTAAATGGACAAGCTCCTCAATTACCTAGTAACAATCCTACCACAAAGAATATATATGAATGGAGATCAAAAACTAGAAAAAATGGGACTTCAAGAACTGTTTTGATTCAAAAATCTGAGGGAATAATTTTGAAGGCCATGAAATATGCCCCTATCACTGAAGTAGTACCAATCCAAGAAAAAGGGAAAGGATTTATTACACAAAAATCTCCCTCAGAGGTGCTACCAGGATTATTTGGCACTGGAATGATGATAAGGGGAACCCTATCAAATGCTGATATCCAATCCAAATCACATAGTACCAAAGAAAGAGAGGCACAAGATGTCAAGAATTTTGAGAGAACTATAAATAATGTTAAATTGATATTTTAACAACATTTGACAAGAGATGTTTGTATTTTAATGAAAGAAAGTGGCCATGCTTGAAAAACAAAAATATAGAGAGCCTGATGTAATTGATCCTCTTGCTTTGATTAAAGACCAATAGAGGGTTGTTACTTCATTATTCCATCAAGTACTGCCATCCCAAACACATGAGAGTGTGCATTCTACTCCAAGTGTGATATTTACCAGTGTAGCTGCATTTTTAGTCCCTATTGAAATTATTCCAATAAAAATTGGTAGTGCTCATATGTCTAGTCAATCAGTTGGAGTTAAGGAAGAACAAGTTCAAAACAAACCAATGATTAAACAACTTGAAAAGAAGTCAAAATAGTTGATGAGATAGTTGAATTGCTTAAATAAATGCCTAAATTGGAAATGATTGATATAAACATTGAGACTCATAATTTTGAGAGTGTAAATGTCCCTGAACAAGAAGTGCATGTTCAAGATCTCCATCATGCATCAAGTGCAAGTGTGGGGATGCAAACCCAAAATATTCAAAGTGAAGGTATAACCTTTGTCATGAATGTTGAAAATATAGTTCAATCAAGTTTGAGTGAAATACTTGTAATAGATGTTGTTTATACTGAAATTAAATCATTGAAGGATTCAAAGACAGTAAAATAAGGTGAGGTTTCTCAAGAAACAAATACCATGAAATAAGGTGTAGCTGAGGTGTTAAAAAAAAAAAAGTAAACTTGTTGAGATTGCTCTTGAAGAAAGTACAAGAAGGAATCAAAAATCACATCTAGAAGGCCATACAACAAAGCATGAAGTAAATGAAGAGCATCCCTAAGAGTATTTATCCACTAAACAACCATTGGCAGGGGGTGAGGACATTACAAAATACAATGAACCAATTAAAACACTAGGTTTGGATAAGGATGATCCAAAAGAAATTAAAAATGTGACAATAACTTAAATAGATAATGTAGATACTAGTATAGTGACTCCTCCTACCAAATATCCAAAGGAAAAAGTGAATGAACCTATAATCTATACACAAAATAAAATTCAAGATGGAAAGGTAATGAGTGACAAGAAACCAAAAGGTATCACTCAACCATAGATCCATGGAGAGGACATAGGGAAATCATGGGTTGTAACATTAGAAGGTGAAAAACAAATTGTAAAGGTTGAAGGAACATCAAAATAATCAATATTTTATTCTGAGACCCCACAGAATGAGAAGAATGGGAATACCCCCATAGTTGGATGGTTAGGAGGACTCTTTCAACAAGGAGATAAGGAAATTAATAAAAAGGAGGCTTTAAGTATCACCAACATTTCAATTCCAAATCCCAAACAATCTTTGAAGAAATTAAAGATCCTTACTAGGACACGAGTAGACCAACATGGGTTTAGGAATTTAGAAGTGACGACTCCTCCCAAGGGTAAGAAAAAGTATGATATTATAAAAAGTGACTATGATTTCCAACACATCCAATTGGGGAGGCATACTAGAGAATCATTGAAGTAAGGTGTTACAGAGGTAATTTAAGGTTTTTTACAAAAGGTAGATAAGGATAAAATATCAAAGAAGTAGATGAAAGAGAAGATAGGAGCACATACTTCATGCTTGAAAAAATTGATAGAGCCTGCAGAAGGGAATCAAGAAGTTTCTACTACTATCACCCTGAAATTACTTGATAAAATAGAAAAGGCTAGTAAGAAAGTTAAGGTTATTGATGTCTAAGTTGAGAAGTTAATTGAAAAAGGGAAGAATATATTTGAGAAAGAAAGAAAGAGGTATGAAGAACTTAAGACCAAACTTAGTGAAGTTAATGATTTGATTGAATAATGTGACAATGATATTTTCTACTATGAAGGAATCCTTCCCAAGCTAAACCATATTAATCAACTTGATGAAGATCTAGTTGAAAAGGAAGGAATTGTGCCACTAGATAAAATGGGAGCCTAGTATGTAATTGAAGATTTGTCTAAAATTAGGATTGAATTTTTGAATGAAGTTAGAGAAAAGATGGAGATAGAAAAGAAATGGGTTAAAAAAATCATTGACACCATAGATATGAAATAGGAAGGAATGGTGTTTGATAAACACAATAATGTTGGGGTTAACATAAGGTTGTACAGATAATATATAAGATCTAAGCATACATGCAATAAAAGAGGATATTCTACCAGAAGAAATATACAAACCAAGAGATATAAATCAACACCATATTTAACGTGGTTCACTTAGTGTGGGATACATCCACAAAGAAACAGGCTAATCTAATATCCAAAGCTTTCAGAAGATATAAAATTAAAGATC
Organism: Taxus chinensis; assembly: GCA_019776745.2. NCBI lineage: Eukaryota > Viridiplantae > Streptophyta > Pinopsida > Cupressales > Taxaceae > Taxus > Taxus chinensis. The sequence goes on from CM034149.1 coordinate 80,917,770, forward strand.
TACAATCTTCCACACCTCTCAGATGTACAGTACTTTATTTCTCTCTAGATTCTCCTTCTTATCCGAGAATTCTCTCTCAGAATTATTCTCATAATAATCATTAACACTCACAATATTTTTTTTTAAACCCTAGATTTCATGCTTATATAGGAATATACAAACTTAAAGAACTTAGCCATGTAATTACAATCAATAGATTTACTTTAATGCTCAAATTAGATCTAATTTATGTGAGTTAAATAAAACATCCACACACAGGTAACTCAAGCTGGTTAACCCTAACCGATGTTGGTTCCTCCTTGCTTGACCAATGTCGGTTATAGGTGATCGATGTCGGTTACCATATTTTCCAACAAGTTGATATAACATGCTAAACTTAAGTAATTGCTCCACATCTCAACAATCTCCCACTTGGAGATAAATTACTGCACTATACCTATACAACATGCCATCCTTGGATCCTTTCCTTAGCTTTGTTTCTTCCTCTTCAAGTACCTCAAAATTGAAGACCAACAAAATTGTAGTGTAGATCAAAATTCTCTTTTGCTAATGGATTCATTAGCATATCCGTAGGGTTTTCATTCGTATGAATATTCTCCAGTTTCAACTGCCCATCCTCTAATACCTTCCATATGAAGTGATATCTCAGCTGAATGTGTTTCATTCTAGAAATGAAACAATGATTTCTTTGCCAAATGAATTTCACTCTGACAGTCACTGAATAATTTGCAATCATCTTGATCCTTTCCCAACTCTTCCACGAACCTGCTCATCCATATCATCTCTTTGTAAGCCTCTGTAGCTATAACATACTCTGCCTCTATAGTAGAAAAAGCCACAACCTCCTATGTAATCTCGATGTCCAGCTAACTACTCGTCCCACCTATTGTGAAAATATATTCCAGTAGTGCTCCTTCTACCATATATATATATACATCCATATCCGAATCAACATATCTACATAAATAAATATCTAAACCTACATAGCATAATTTCATGCTAGATTTCCCTCTCAAATACTTGAGTATCCATTAGATTGCTTTCCAATGCTCTATACCTAGATTGGCCATAAATCTACTCATTACTCCCACTGCTTGTGTAATGTATGGTTCTGGTACAAACCATATCATACATGAGAATCCTATACTATCTGAATCATATGGTACTTGTTGTCATGTATTTGACCTCCTCATGTGATGAAGGAAATTTATCTTTTCTCAATTTGAAGTGTCCAGCCATAGGTGTACTTACCAGGTTTTGAATTCTTACATTTTTAACCTTTCTAGCACCTTGTAGATATAATCCTCCTGAGACAAATATAATTTATTTTTATTCCTAGCCTCTATGTATTTACATGCCAAGGATTCTTTTTGCAACTCCTAAATCCGTCATAGAAAATGTGTGAGCTATATTTCCTTTAATCTCACCAATGTCCTGCATACTAGATCCTGCAATAAGCATATCATCCACATATATTAACAAAATAATATAGCTTTCATTTTCAACCTTCTTAAAATAAACACAATGGTCAAATTCACATATCAAATAACCATGCTTATGCACAAAACTATCAAACCTCATGTACCATTTCCTTGGAGCTTTCTTGAGCCCATATAGACTCTTTCTCAACCTGCACACTAATTTCTCCTTACCCTTTACTTCATACCCAAGAGAATGTTGCATATAAATCTCTTCATCCAAATCACCATGAAGAAAATATGTCTTCACATCTAGTTTCTCTAAATGCAAATCATGTACTGCAACTATAATCAATACAGTACATGGGTCAAAGCATATAACTGTGTCCCACTTTTTTGTAGTTTTTGTACTTTCAGTAAACTATGTCTGACAACCAAAACATGACCAAACACATATAAAATATAAAATGACCAAACATGCATTTTTAAGAGGCTATAAATACCAAGGTGCAGGGCATCTAGAATTTACCTGATTTTTTAAATTTTTATAGTATTTTTTAATTATTTATTTACTAGTCAGATTTTAAAATATTTATGGCCACAAAGTGGGACACACTTGTATGCTTTGACCCACATATGGAAGTCATTTTAACAACAAGAGAAAATATTTCACAAAAGGCAATACCTTCTTTCTATGTAAATCCTTTTACTACAAGCCTTGCCTTGTATCTTTTATGTCCACCCTCTTCTTCCTTGATCCTATAAACCCACTTGCTATATAATTTCATGTTACCTACTGACAACTTAACCAAATGTCAAGTCTGGTTTTTTCCAAGGAGTCCATCTCCTCATATGTGCCATGCTCCCACTGCACGTGGGTCTTATCCTGCATTGCTTCTTCAAAAAAAATTGGTTCACCACTATCAGTCAATAATAAATAACATAAAGAAGGTGTAAATCTTTCTAGAGGTTTACTTACCCTTTGTGACCTTCTCATAGAAGTTTGGGGTACCGAAGGCTTATTCTGGACCTCTTGGACATTTGTTTCCAATTCTCATAGTGACTGATGCTAGTCACCTATAACCAACACCATTTTTGCTAACCGATGCCATTTTGACTCTTCTGTAACCAATACCAGTTTAGCTGACTGATGTCGGTCAGGGGTCAATCGACAACGGTTATTATATAGCCCTATCGGTATTATTTTTAAATCTAAGAGTTCATTTTCATTCACAAACTTCTCAATTGATTCAACCTTGGGTACCAAAATTTTACCTCTTTATATTCTCTTTTCATTTCATTCAATGTCATGAATCCTAATAATTTTAGAATTCTATAAATCCTAAAAATGAAATCTGAAATCACCAGATCCATAATTAATGAAAGTGAATTTCTTGGATTTTGCATCCAATTTTTTCCTATTTTCCTTATGAATATGAACAAAAGCTTCTGAACCAAAAACTTTAAGAAAATAAATATCTACCTATTTTCTGGTCCAAGATTCCTTTGGTATTCCTCCATAAAGTGAACTTGAAGGCCCACTATTAATCAAATAAACCATTGTATAAGCTACTTCTGCCCAACACTACGAGGGCAATCTATCATGTATCCTCATACTTATAGCACATTCTATGATTGTCCTATTCATTATTTCTTAAACACCATTCTCTTGTGGTATTCTTGGAACCATCCTTTCTCTACATATTCCATTCAATGAACAATAATCATTGAAAGCCTTGCTACAATATTCACCACCATTGTCAAATCTAAGGAACTTTAACTTTTAATTTGATTCATTCTCAACAAGGGTTTTACATCTTTTAAAAGGATCAAAAACATCATATTTACGTTTAATACAATAAACCCAAACCTTTCTTGTAGCATCATCAATGAAAGTAACATAATAATAGGATCCTCCATGAAAAGCTACCTGGGTTGTGTTGTCGCCAAATCATTGCATCCTCTGAATGGCCAGAATGTGAATAGGACGTTTAGTGTGATTGGAAAACATGGGATCAACTATTAAGATGTGGAACTTGGGCTCGAGGTGAACCTCCAGAGAAGGCTAACTTCCTCTTCCTAAACTAAGTAATATACTACTCCTAGTGAAATAAGATGGTTATCTAGACCTATGCTAACATTTTTATGGGTTTTAGGAAAAGAAATTTTTATAAATAAAACTATACTAGGGATGATGATGCACCAAATAAAGGGGTGTTTCTAGACTAAGGAAGGGTTAATTTTAAGAGGGTGTGTGCACCATAAGTCAACATCAACTACTGCAACTTGGAGAGGGTACAAAATACCACAGACTAGGAAGCACACATTCCATTTATTAAACTTGATCAGAAAAACAAGTTATCAATCTTCCAGTGAATACGGATGAACTTGAGAAGGGTAAACAAGCACCACAACTCAACTGCATACAATGCTCCACTACTTGATAAGCACAGAGGTCCAAGAACCTGTAATAGAAACTTGAACTTGTACAGTATACCTGTTAGTATGAGAAAGGCACAAAGAAGTATAGAAGGATGAAAGGACAAGGATTAGTCACAAAACACACACTTTTATTACTTCAATAACATGCACAATGCATCATAAATTCAGAAGAGGCAGTAGTTTCCATTACATTCTTGGAAAAGAGGCTTGAAAGTTCCCTCAACATATAAGAACAACTTACAGAAGAAGGAGGAATCTTGAAAAATATGCACTTGTCTCAAAAGTCTAACTTCTCAAACATGTTGGAATGAGCTTCCAACTTACATTTATACAAGAACTTATATAAGAGAAAGAGAGGAGAAATTCCTAGACTCTTGACACCTAGTCTCCATGATTGATTACATCATTAATTGTATTTGGGAATAAAAATCCACTAATATGCCCTCATAACTGAAAATTTTGGATTTATCCACCATTTAATGAAAAATAACATTTTATATTAAATACTTTAATAAAAATAATATTTTAAAGAAAATATTTCAATAAAATTCATATGTTCCTTTGGTGGGACCACTTAGTTAATTTATGCTTGGAAGGGATCTTATTCTCATTTGATTGCCTAGCTTAACAACCAGCTCACCAACTAGTTCACCGAGTTGACTAACGAGCTACCTTACACTTCGTTAAAACAACTCTTCACTTTATTTTTTTGCATTGGATGGTTCCCCTTGTTGAGATAACATGGTGGGTTTTTTCCAAATACACTACAAAGATTCACATGGCGAGCTCTCCCACCATATTGCCAACCAACCTGTATTGAATCACAAGTGTTTGTTCGCAACACGTTTTTTGGTTAGTCATTCCACCCTCACAGTGTTGGGTCCTCTTTGGCATGTCATATTTTGAAAACATCCTACACTACTCCCAATATCTTACCTTGATATCCGCCAATTCCACCCATCAAGTTTCTCCTCCTATCATTCATTTTATCACAACGACCAATTTGGGCATCTTCGTGAGATATAACTAGTCATTACATTGATTAGTGAATACCATGACTCACCTGCTTCCACTTTAGACACCTCAACACCTCATATTTAACTCACCCAATGAGAAGAGGATGACTCGCTGATCCTATTGAAAATGACCCCAAAATTACCTCGCGCTGAATTAGTCTTTATTAGGCTTCAGAATCCAATTAATGCTTAACTTCCATAACTCCCGCCCAGCTAGCTCGACAATAGAGTTCGGTCTTCAATTCCCACCGTGCTCTCGGACTCACCTCTACATCTAACTCATTGACTCAGCCAAATAAGAGATTAACTCCCCATTTTCCATACAATGATATCCCCTTGATGGGTATTCCATCTTGGGAACTTGGATGATGTTTTTCAATGCCATTTTCCATGACATTCTTACCACACAAGCCCAAAATGGAAATACGGAGTTTTGAGGCCATTTTTCCCATGAAAAACTTGGCATGTTGGCTCTTAACTCCCACTTTCCCACCAGCTCATTGTGGACTTTGTGAACTCGCCACTGAGTTACCCGGAGCTTACCATTTCTGACATATTTTCATCACACTACATCACTTCACTTCAAACTCCTTGCATGGTGAATTTATAATTCTAATCTCAAATCGGATGAGCTCTTCCCATTTCCAAGTTCATGTGCTGAGTTCTCAAAAAATGCCAATCTCTGCTCGAGCGTATCTTCAACCGAGTTTGATTTTGATCTCTCCGAGCTGGTCCAATGAGATCCCTGGCTGAGCTCATCCCACCACACATCAAGCTTCTCTCACTACTATGTAGAAACACCATGGTGCGTTAGGACTTTTTCCTTGTCAACTCATGGTTCCCTACACTGAAACAAGATATTTTTCATGTTAACCCATAATTGAGCTCAATCTAACTTGCCTGGTCTGATACATTTGAAGTCTCAAACACCTTCAAACTCGGGATGTCCTACCATCCATCAAATTTAACTCATTGTCGAGCTTCAACCTCATTGTGGCTTCATTACGTCAGAGCTATGACCTCCATGAGTAACTTCAGATTCGACCAAGAATTTTGTTCTTTACATGCTCTGATCTTCATTTTCGAGTTCAAAATTCTATGAATTGATCCCCAACCTGTTGAATTCGGGCTGGAAACCTCAAAATTTAAGCTATGAGTTTAGCACATTTATCCTTATTTACCTCGGCCACTGAACTATGTCCATAATCCAACTTGCAGGTCAGGCTGAGCTTTGAGTCCCATTGAGGAGCATGGTAGCGACTTGAACGATCTCATTGTAACTTGATGATGAACACAGTTATCATGGTTCCAGCCAACACAAATTTTCCACATGATCTTAGATCCTGCACAATGCCAAGTCGACCTTATTGTTTTATTCCTCTAACTTCCCTGTACTTAGGTGTCTTATGAGGCTCGATCTCCAGCCTAATTGATTGCACTTAGCTTGATCAAATCCTAAGATCAATCTCGAACTGATTGCACCTTTGTGTGCCATGGCCTAGTACCTGAGATGCACATGCATGTCCTAGCTATATATTATCCAAAATACATCGGGCTTAGCTTTTGCAACTTCACGTACTCCCACATAGAAATACGTAGGCTCTTCATTCTCATACACTATATCCCTTGGCTAATGCCTTAGCTGCAGGATTTATGCATATTTTATGCCCATGTTGGCATGTCATGGCTTATTGAACCTAAAACGCCTCATTTTTGGCTTGACATTTATTACTGATCTTTACACTTGGCCATGACTCTTGAATTTCTAAGCCATAATGAGCTCCCCAAACTCGTGTCCTAAGGATCGATTTTAGGTGCTCGAGATCTTTCAGAGCTATACTGCAATGTCAATGATTTCAATTAGATTACACGCCTGCGTTACTATAGAATCTGAAATCATTGAGTGATTGAAGTATTTGATGATGTCATATTTACACATGTAAGCCATGAGCTTGCCGATTGAAAATTATGCTGCTATCTTACGTTAACCATCTATACATGGATCAATTCTCCCCTGCAGACTCATCATTATGGTTCCTACAAAACACCTCACTAATAAGCCCGACCATTTCTATTCAGAACTGAGTCATTCACGAGTTCACTATATGAGATGGTTTTACCCCACTGAAATGAGCTTGCTTCCTCCGTATACAATGACTCGGCACATAACTCAACTCTCCACTAGCCATATTTAGATCTCCAGTATTGAGATCCACATACCGATGCCGACATTCTAAATCAAAGAGCTTAGCACTGAATAGACCATTGAGCGGACTTTTGTGAGCTCAATCGAGCTTTGAAAATTGAAGTGACTCCACTACATCCTAAGTTACCATGATTGAGCCCTATGTCTGAGATGATTGACACCAACATATGACATGAGTGTGATCTCACCAGGTAGCTCACCTAGCTACTTGACGAGCTGTTTTTAGTGCATAACCCCCTTGTCACCTTCTATTGATTTCTTTTGCCCTGATTTTAACTTCATGATTTCCATTATTGAAAAACTCAGTCGAGTTAGCTGGAGAATCGAATATCACCTCTTGAACATGTATTTCATAAAATATGGCATTTTTCCCTTCCTGGCCAATCGTGAGCTTACAAATATCGAGCATTTCCTAATCTGAGCAAATGTTTTAAAATCCGAGATTTGAAAAGCCCGAAGAATGGGCTCTGAGTTGACTCCAAAACTAACCTAGGTGAGCTTATGTGCATCACCCTATTAATTATTTTAATCATTTTATCTCTGTGATGTCCCAGAAATGAGTTCCTGGGAGCCAATTTCATGATTTTAGTCTGAAAGCATGATAGACCTCCGTTGTCTCAATTTTTTCCATAGTGTGTACAAATTGGATAACATTTTTGGTGACCTCGTCGGGGATGATTTCTTATTAAGTGTGATTCCTAATATCCTTAATTCATCCATTGGGCATGGAGTCTATATTGGAATCCCAAAAGTGATTCGATTCATTGCAATAGATTCTGAAATTCCCTTGAGTATTGCCAATCTTAGACCTCCCTAGAATGCTAAGCATGAATTATACTGCATCTGTTGAATGCTTGACATCATGAACACTACAGAATTTTGAATGAAGTAGATGTATGAAATTCTTATGGAAACTCTTAACCTTCCTTCCCTTGAGAAACTTCCAAGGATGATATAATGTCCAAGAATGACACAAAACATGACAAAAAGGAAACCAAAATAAAAACAACACACAACAATGTGCATAAGCACTTAGAGGAAAACACCTACTAAACTGTACAGGGGGTGGAACTCTTCTAAAAAACAAGCTTCGAGATGAATCCCATTCACATGAATGGGTAGTTCTTCTCTATTGAGCCTGGATAGAATAAATAAATTCCCATCTTTGTAAATTTTGATGATGTATGGCCCACTCCAGAGAGCATCAAACTTGGCATGCTTTCCTGGTTTGGCTCTATCTTCATCCCATTTGAGGAATAAATCTCCCTCTTGAAATTTCCTATCAGACACCTTCTCATCAAAATATTTCTTAACTTGAGCCTGATGTTGCTCCTAAGTCTTCATAGCCTTGTTCCGTACTTCTTCAAACTCTATGAGTTCAGAAAACCTAACTGTCAGAGGATCATTCTCCACAACTTCAAGATTCTGAGCTAACTCCAAAGAAGGTAACTCAAAGGAGAGCGGAATTTTTACTTCTCTTCCATATACAAGAATGAAAGAATAATTTTTGATGGCCCTTTTAGGTGTGATCATATTTTCCCATAAAGAATTCTTAAGTTGTGTATGCCAAGTTAGTCTCCATTGTGTGCTTAATAATCCTTATGAGGTTTTTGTTGCTAGACTTAACCAATCCGTTTCCTTGCGGATAGTAATTGGAAAAAATTCTTGAGGTAGACTCCATTCTTAACAACCCATTCACACAACTTCATGCCAAGAAAATCCATTACGTTATCTGTAATGACTATAAATGGGACAACGAACCTTGTTAATATTCCTTCTAAAAAGTAAAGAACTACCTTCTCATTACTCTCCTTCAATGCTACTACTTCTGTCCATCGAGTAAAATAGTCTATTGCAGTAAGGACCCATTTATGTCTGTCACTAGATGGAGGATTAATCATTCCGATGAAATCCAACCCCCATTGAACAAAGGGTTGATCCACTTGAATTAGATGTAACAGATGAACTACCAACTTATGTTTGCTAGTGAAAAAGGCACATTCCTTACATTTCCTTACCTTGAGATGGGCATATTTGAACAAATCCGGCCAATAGTAGTCAACTCACATGATCTTGGTAGTAGTTGTTTGTGTAGAATAATGTTCTCTAGATAGGCCATTGTGAAACTCTTCTAGTATCATACTTACATGTTCCAGTCCTACGTACAGAAGGAGAACACCATTCAAATGCCTTCGAAAGAGAATGTTATCTACCAGAACATATGGAATAGAATGAAGAGGGAAATTTCATCTTTGATGTTTATCCATGTTCAAAGGATATACTCTTGAGACAAGTAAACTCTTCATTTTGGATAACCTGTCAACTTGATCATCAATCTCATCAGTATTTCAGAGTGTCACGTTCTCATCACCTTTTTGTTCCATGTCTTCTGCAAGTTGTTAACATAAAAATTCCCCTCTGAAAATTTTGGTAACTTTTATATGCATGTCATACTCCATCACCTTCATGATCCATCCATCATGCTTTTCGTTCATCTCTTTGTTCAGAAAAAATTCCTTGACACCTGGATGAGACACCATCAGCTGAATTTTGTTGTTGGATAACATATGCTTGAATTTCTTCAAAGCTTGAATAACTGTGAATACTTGTTTTTCAATGAATGAATATTTGAGTTCAAAGTGTTTCAGGGATTGAGTGAAGAAAGAAATTGGTTTCTCCATTAGGTTGTCATTTTTCTGGGTAAGGATACCTAAAATGATTTCTTGACCTACAAAAGCATAGAGAATAAAATATTTATCAAAATTGGGGTTCACCAGCATGGGAGCTTGATAAATGACTATTTTTATGGCTTCAAATCTCTCTCATCCTTAATTTTTCCATGAGAATGGCATGTTATTCTTCAACATGGATGTCAGTGGTTTAGCCAATGTCACGAATTGAGGGATAAATCTCTGCACAAAATTTATGGTCCTTATAAAACTCTAGAGGCCATTCCTGTGACTTAGGAGAGATAAGGTTATAATTGAATGAATCTTGGATGGATCAATTGATAGTCCTTCCATTGAAACAACATGCCCCAACAAATTTCCCTCATGTACTACAAAAATACACTTATTGGGATTAAGTGAAACCCCAAATTCACTACACCTTCAAAAAACCTTCCTTAGATGCGTGATGTGGTCTTCTACATGCTTAGAATATATAGTTATGTCATCAATGTAAACCAAGATGATATCCTTGATTATTCCCTTAAATTCCATGTCCATGGCTCTTTGGAAAGTAGCCCTGACATTGGACAATATGAATGGCATTTTTTTGTAGGCATACATGCCCCACTTAGTAGTGAAAGCCATTTTGAATTGGTCAGATTCTTGGACTAGAATTTGATTGTAACCTGAATATCCATCGAGAAAAGAAAATATTTGGGCTCCTACCATCGTTTGAAGAATATAATCCATTGATGGGAGAGGATAATGGTCTTTCAATGAGGCATGGTTTAAATCCATGAAATCTACGCACAACCAAATCTCTTCGTTCTTCTTCCTTAAGGGCACCAGATTGGATACCCAAGAGGATTGCTTGATGGGAAAAATTATATAGGCATCGATGAGTATGGTTAGCTCCTTTCTCATTAGTGGTTCAATTTTGGGATTAATTGGCCTCTATTTCTGACGAATTGGCTTGGAATTAGGATCCAGTTCGATGGTATGTTGTGTTAAATCTGGATCAAAACCATGCTGGTCCTTATAGTTCCACACGGAAATGTCATGATACTCTTGACAAAGTATGATGAAATCTTCTTTCTCTTCGGAAGTACACACTTTTCTGATCTTCAAAAACTTTTCATTTACTACCTTGACTTCCTCAAAATCTTCTCCTTTGACCACTATATTAGAGCTTTGTCTTTTGGCTTGATCATTTGAATTGAAAATGGATTCACAGGTAACTAAGAATTTTGGTAGTTTATTGCTTTTCAATTGTATGATTTGATCACCATATGATTCTTGCAAATTATCTTAATTTTTCGCAACAAAATCTACCTCTTCTTATAGGAAAAGGACATTTTTTTGTCACTATCGAACACTTGCCAACTACTCACATTATCAGGGACTACAGGTTGAACCACCATTTTGACAAAGTAATTCCCTTTTTTCATGATATCAACAGGTATGTTGTATTGTGAGCCAATTGTAGCAAGACTATCAACATCTTGATTTTGATTTCTAGGAATTGCATGGATCCCAAAAGCTTCGAAATCTTCAATCAAGTCCCAAACTAGGTTCTTGTATAATCTTAAAAGATAATTTTTGGATGTAATACATGTCTTCACTTGATGAATAAATAACTCACTATCTCCAAAAACAATTAGATATTTGATTCCCTTCTTTTGGGTTAGTTGAATTCCTTTCACAAGGGCCTCGTATTCAGCAACATTAATAGTGCAACTAAATTGTAACCGGAAAGATGAGAAGTACTTATCTCCATTTGGAGAAATTAACATAGCACCAACACTGGATCCTTTCTTACTCCTTGAGCCATCGAAGAACAATTGCCACAATCCTTCATAATTTCTTGGTGTTTTTACTAGTTGTGGTTTGATTGTATCTTCTTCATGAATGCAGTATGTACCCAATCCCATTTCTTCCAACAATATCAAACTAACCTATTCTTCTACCAACACATCATAGTAGGGATCATACTGATGATATCCACTTACTTCATCTAACAAAATATCGGGGACTTCATCAACAAGAGTGGTTGGTTCATGATCAACATCTCCTTCTTCTGGATCTCTGATGGTGTAATTCCCATTTATAGGACTAGCAGTGTAGGTACATGATTATGGAAGATTCGTTCCACCCTTATAGTCACTTTGGTTCTTTATCGAGTCTGGAGAATCATATGTGACCAATCTATTGATAGATAACCACCCATCTTAGAAGTGAAATCTTGTGATAGGCAGATGACAAAGAGAGGAGGGAGATCAATGATTGATATGTCTTGGGTGAATGAAAAACTTGGGCATGCATGGAAGGTAAGTTGAATTCCCTTGATAACTCCAAAAATATTAATAGTTTTGCTATCTAGCTGAACAAATCCTCTTGCAAACGGTGCATATTGTATGCCTAGTACATCAGGAATTTGTTTGGGCATGACTAATCTATTGGCACCATAATCGATCATGCAATTATGCATCAGGTGGTCACCAATGATAAGGGAAATATAGAATGGTGCCAATTGTTTGCCTTAGGAATAATTTCCCCATCTGGTTGACACAAACTTGTAGCAGTTGCTGCTCCATGACCCAACGATCCGTCAGTTGTACCAAAATTGTTCAAAGCTTCACACAACAAGTTCCTTTGAGAAGGAATTGAAAGTGTGTCCCACATATTAATGCTCAGATTGGTTTTCTTCATTTGTTCTACTATGTTGAAGGGAATTTATACTACCTTATAAAAAACTTCTTTGGGCATTGGGGCCCTGCTTTGGAAAATACTTATTGGGTACTGTGATGCCTAAAGAACCTTCTTTCCTTGTCTCTTGGCTAGTAGATGTTTCTAGCGATTTCTTTCCCACGTCCTTATCAACTACCAATTATGACTGAGGCTATGAAGTGGATGCTTGATAATATTTGGAAGATTGAGATTCCATTTCTCTCTTCTTGGAATGAGTGTTTTCCACCACTAATGAGGAATCTGTATTCAACCCGCAAAAATCTTCTGCTTGTCAGTTTAGCAAAGTGGTTTCTTTAGGTTCCTATGGATGATCTATTGTTTCTTATGTAAATGAATTTTCTATTAGATCTAAAGGGGAAGATACAATTTGAACCATAAGGGCTTGGCCAAGAACTCAATTGAGGAAAATATTTTGACCGTGGGGTTGAGAACAAGGATAACACCATTCGTAGTCTTAAACTAGATTATTATGGATATGTACTATGGCTCTATATGAGCTAGTAGCAAGAGCGTTCTAAAAGTTCAAAGGCCTGACATTCACATCTTGATTTGTATCTTGATTTTATGGCTAATGGTTCCCTTGAAAAGGAGGACGGTTAGCCTGATACTACTGATTTTGTGGTTGATATGGACGATTGCATTGAAATTGTTGCCTCTTGAGTGTAACGATCTCATTTCCAAAATTTTGTTGTAGTGACTTGACTTCAAATAGATCATTTGAAGAGGAAGGGATAGACTGAGATGGTTAATTAGAGGTTACTGGAATAGGAACAATGATAGGCTGATTGTTTGTAAGATCTGGAGACAACGACATTGGCAATCGTGGAGCTATCTTTCCATCCTGAATCAAGGAATTTTCTGCTCTTATGGTAACTTCATAGACATTAGGTAATGTATTTCCTCTCGTGGACTGGATAATAACTGCTACATCATTATTCAAGGCTTCCAAATAGTACAAGAATACATTATTTGGAGAAGGCTTTATGAGTTCCAGAATCCTATTCTAGGTCCTGTGGAATAAAAAGTTGAAATCACTCATGTATTCTTGGGGAAATCTCTTCATGGTAGTGAGCTGTTCCAAAAGTGATAGATGATCACTCTTTTCTTCAAACTATTTACAAATATTTTCTCCTAACTCATCCCAAGTGGTTATAGTGCCAACACTTAACCCCCGAAACCATTGAAGTGTTTTTCCCTTGAAAGAGGTAGAAAGAAGTCTAACACCAATGTTGTCCTCCCTGATATTATGTATTGCAAAAATGCTAACTACATCAAGAATATGTTCCACTGGAGTAACATGAGTTTCCCCTATATAAAAGGGTAAATTTTTGAGTTCCACAACAGGTATAGGGTCATATTAAGCCAACAAAAGAGGACTTCTTACATTGAAAGGGAGAAAAACTTGGTTTCGTGCCATAATAACAAGAGGTTTATTATTCCTTGGTGGAGTTGAATGACCCTTATGAGGTAAAGTTGCAACTGGTGATGTTTAAACACCTATTCTTCTTCTCTTTAGAGGAGATAAGGAAAGTTCAATAGGCTGATAATTTCCTTTCTTTGAATAAGATATTGTCTAAATTCTTCGCATAAGTTAACGCACTGAGACTTGGAATCCAAAGATATAGAATTTCTAGGTACTTTGACTTGTGTAAGTGAGAAGATAAGTTCCAACTCTCTCCCACTGGGCGTGCCAAAAACTGTTGTCACCAAATCACTGCACCCTCCAAATGGTCAAAATGTGAACAAGATGTTCAATGTGATTGGGAAACATGGAATCACCTCTCAAGCTGTGGGACTTGGTCTCGATGTGAATCTCCAGAGAAGGCTTAATTCCTCTTCCTAAACTAAGTACTATACTACTCCTAGTGAAATAAAATGGTTATCTAGACCTATGCTAACATTTTCATGGGTTTTAGGGAAAGAGATTTTCAGAAATAAAACTATACAAGGGATGGTGATGCACCAAATAAAGGGGTGTTTTCATACTCATGAAGGGTTAATTTGAAGAGGGTGTGTGCACTAAAATTCAAATTCAATTACTGCAACTTAGAGAGGGTACATAATACCAAAGACTAAGAAGCACATGTTCCCTTTGTTAAACTTGATCAGAAGAACAAGTTATCAGTCTTCCAGTGAATAAGGATGAGCTTGAGAAGGGTGAACAAGAACCATAACTCACCTGCATGCAATGCTCCACCACTTGATAAGCATAGAGCTCCAAGAACTTGCAATAGAAACTTGAACTTGCACAATATACCTATAAGCATGAGAAAGGCACAAAGAAGTATAGAAGGATGAAAGGACAAGGATTAGTCACAAAACACACACTTTTATTACTTCAATAACATGCAAAATGCATCATACATTTAGAATAGGTAGTATTTTCCATTACAATCTTGGAAAAGAGGCCTGAAAGTTCCCTCAACATACAAGAACAACTTTCAAAAGAAGTGGGACTCTTGAAAAATATGCACTTCTCTCATAAGTCTAACTTGTCCAACCTATTGGAATGAGCTTCCAAATTACATTTATAAAATAACTTATAGAAGAGAAAGAGGGGAGAAATTCCTAAACTCTAGACACCTAGTCTCCATGATTGATTACATCATTAATTACATTTGAGAAGAACAATCCACCAATATGCCCTCATAACTGAAAATTTTGGATTTATCCACCATTTAATGAAAAATAATATTTTGAATAAAATAATTTAATAAAAAAAGTATTTTTTAATAAAATATTTCAATAAAATTCATATGTTCCTTTAGTGGGACCACTTAGTTAATTTATGCTTGGAAGGAATACTATTCTCGTTTGATTGCCTAGCTCAACAAACAACTCACTAGCCAATCACTGAGTTGACTAACGAGCTACCTTACACTATGTTAAAACAACTCTTCACATTAGTTTTTTGCATTGATGAGATCCCCTTACCGAGCTAACGTGGCAGATTTTTCTAAATACACTACCAAAATTCACATTGTGAGCTCTCCCACCATATCTCTGACCAACCTGCATTGAATGGTGAGTGTTTGTTCACACCACATTTTTTGGTTAGTCATTCCACCCTCACTGTGTTGGGTCCTCATTGGCATGTCATATTTTGATAACATCCTATGCTACTCCTAATAGTTGACCTCAACATCCACCAACTCCATCCATTGAGTTGCTCCTCCTATCATTCACTTTATCGCAATGACCAACTCGGGATTCTTCGTGATATATAACTAGTCATTACATTGATTAGTGAGTATCATGACTCACCCACTTCCACTTTAGACACCTCACCACCTCATATTTAACTCTCCTAATAAGAAGAGGATGACTCACTGATCCTGTCAGAAATGATCCCAAAATTACCTCATGTTGATTGAGTATTTATCAGACATTAGAATCTTATTAACACACCACTTCGATAACTCCCACCTAGATAGCTTAGCAACAGACTTGGTCTTCAATTTTTGTTGTGCTCTAGGACTCACCTCCACATCTAACATGTTGAATCATCCAAATCAGAGATTAACTCCCCATTTTCCGTATAATGATCTCCTCTCCATGGCTATTCAGGCTTGGGAACCTAGCCGATGTTTTTCCATTGCAAGATTGTCATGGAATTCTTACCACGCAAGCCTGAAATGGAAATATTGAGTTTTTTGAGGCCATTTCACCTTTGAACAACTTGGAACGTTGGCTCTTAACTCCCACTTTCCCACCAGCTCGCCGTGGACTTTATGAACTCACCACCGAGTTACCTAGAGCTTCCATTTCTGAAAGCTCGAACTCGGCTTGCCATAATGGTTGAATCATTGAGCTCCATCCTCCACCATGTGAATGCTATTTCACTCAATCTTCTTGTTGTGTAACTGTATCCTGCAAGCTCTCTGCAAGTTCTTCCAAATGATCTTCATCCTACACTTTTCTTCATCAAATAATGCCAATCCTACGATCTATCTTTAATGGAGTTTGATTTTGATCTACTCAAGCCAGTCCAATGAGATCCCTAGCTGATCTCATCCCACCACACATCAAGCTTCTCTCACTGGTATGCAAAAACACCATGGTGCATTGGACCTGTGTCCTTGTCAACTCTTGGCTCACTATATCTGAGATCCTCCATGAACTCGATTGAGATCGATCTAACTTTCCTTGTTTGACACATTCGATTCTCAGCATTTACAAACTTGGGATGTCCCACTACTTTGACTTAACATTTTGGACTCAGACCCATTCTCTTCATCAAGTCCTATCTGTGTTTTCTACGAGAAACTTTGGATTCGAACAAGCATTTATTTCTTTCCATGCACTGATCTTCGTTATCGAATTCAACATTATAGGAATTGATACCCAACCTGCTGAATTCAAGCCAGACACCTCCAACTTTGAGCTGTGAATTTAGCACATTTATCCTTATGTTCCTCAGCCACTGACATGTGTCCAATCCAACTTGTGGGTCAAGCCAAGCTTTGAGTCCCGTTTAACATGGTTTCCATGAAATCATTGCAACTTGATGAAAAACCCAGTAAAATTCTTCCACCAACACAAGCTCTCTACAATCTTCAAAGTGCAAATGCTGAGTCGACTCCAGAAATTCCTCAAACTCCCATTTTTTTTATTCCTAGGCTCAAGCTCAAGCCATTTGACTGCATGAAATATGATCACCCCTAAGCTCAATATCAAACTATTTTTCCTTTGTGTGGCTTAGTTGAGTACCTGATCTCATGCATCACCAAGCCATACATTTCCTATTACATCACCCGAGCTCAAGCCTTCACGTATTTCCAGTGGGAAGAACTTTTTTTTCTCCTACATTGCAACCTACCAATGTTAGCTCAAGATGTTTCATAACTTGATATGACATTTTCTTCTAAACACCATGTTTGTGCCTTCATTTACTGATTTTCTCTGCTAACTCTTAATGCTAGGATGAAGAGCTCTTCAAATGAGTGTTAAGCATCACTCCTCTCTGAACCCTTCAACTTGCTGCAATGTCAATATCTCAGGTTAATTCATTCCATCATACTATAGAGTTGTTCATTGAGTGATTTAACTCCTTGATGAGTCATATCTGCAACGTACGCCATGGCTTGGATTCAGTTTTCTGCCACCAACTTTTTTGACTCATTATCTAAACTTCTCCCATGCGGACTCATCGTTATGATTCTTGCAAAAAACCTTTCTAATAAGCTCGATCGAGCCTATTTATCTCCCAATTCACGAGATCTATTTGAGTTAGTTTTATCTCGTGAAAGGATTGATTCACTAAACAATGACTTGACTCATAATCAACTCACCCCAAGCCATATTTGGAACTCAGTACTCCTCCACATACATGCCAACATTTCATTCAAAGAGGTTAGTAATAAATATCTTATTGGTGGCCTCCATGATCTCACCGAGATGGAATAATAATTATCCTCACATCCATTTAGCTCGAGCGGGCTATGTTTGGGGTTGATCGCTCATATGCATTGTGTGAGCTCACTAGGTAGCTCGTCGAGATGCTCGCTGAGCTATTTTTAGCTCATAACCCCCTTGTCACCTTCTATTGATTTCTTTTTCCCTAATTTTAACTTCATGACTCTTTATTGACACTGAGGAGGTAATTGGAGCACAATAGTAGCTCTTGAACATTATTTATCATTTTTGGCATTTTCCCCTTATTGGCCAAACATGGGCTCGCAAATGTCAATTTCTTGCTCTGAGAAAATGTTTTAAACTCTGAGATCTTAAAAGGGAAGAATATATTCAAGATGACTCCAAACTACCTGAAATACCATCTTTACACCCTAAACACAAAATTTACCACTAATGTCCCGAAATTGTTAATGAATCCATTTTTTAGTCCAAAAGAATAACATGCCTCCATTGTCCAATTTCATCCTCAAGGGAAAAATTATATAACAGGTTGGTCCCCACACATCTAAGTGTACAAGCTCCAATTTATGCTCCTTCTTAGTTTCCCCAAACTTTATGAAATCTCACTCTCTTTTACTTTCCAAAGATACAGTGCTCACAGAAATCAAGATCTAAATCTTTCAAATATTATAACTTACCCTTAGCCTTTAAGATCTACATTCATTTTTGACTCATATGGCCCAACCAATTATACGACATGCATGCATTTATATATAAAGTAGATAACATAGAAAAGGAATCAATAACACATGTAGATAAATATAATGTTCCAACCTTCTTACCTCTTGCCACAAAAAAGGCACCCTTGGTGACTTTCCAAGAGTCTGCTATGAATCTAACCATGCAACCATCTTCACCTAGTTTCCCTGCAAAAATAAAATTCCTCTTGAATCTTGACACACACCTCACATTTTTCAATACCCATGTATTTTCATTCTATAATTTTATATGAACTTCCCATATACCAATAATAATGCAAGGTTCATCATCACCTGGATAAACATGTCCAAAATTTCCCTGGACATAATTTCTGAAATAATTCTTATAAGGGGTTATATGGAAAGAAGATCTTGAATCTAAAACCCATTATTCTATTTTATTATCCAAAGAAATAATAAGATCATATTGCATTAGCTCTTCTACAATATTTGCCTCTTTATTTGAATTTTTACCTTTGTTTGGGTGTTGATTATCTTTATCCTTTGACCAACAATATTTATTTGCAAGTCCTTTCTTTCCACATTTCCAATAGGTAATTCCCTTACCTTTGGATTTAGATCTGCCATCCCTTGACTTTTATTTCCCATTATTCTTACTCTTGGATCTCTCCTTATGCCTACCTCCACTTTCTACATTCAAAACATTCCTAAAAGATGATTCCTCTGTACTTTTCCTGTGAATTTATTCATTCAAGATTATACTGACCACATCATCAAACTTCAAAATATTATTAGCAGATGTTGTTTTTACTAACATCCATTACCAAGTTGTCCCAACTATCAGGAAAATAACATAAGAATAAAAGTTCTTTCACTTCATCATCAAACATAATATTAACTGATTTTAACTGATTTACAATAGATCGGAAATCATTTAAATGAATAGATGAAGATCCACATTCATGCATCTTAGAACTAAATAGTTTCTTCATCAAATAAAATTTATTTGAAGCACTAGGTTTTTCATATAAATTATGAAGATATTTCATTAACTCTGTCGTAGAAGTCACTTATGTAATATTGGAAGCCACGGATGCTACCAGACTTAATCTTATAGATCCCAAATCCTTTCTATCAAGAATCTTCCATTCTTCATCAGTCATCTTCGTAGGTCTATAATTTTCATCCAATGGTAAGTACAAATCTCTTTGATACAAATAATCCTCAGTCTACATCTTCCATAATTGATAATTTTGGCAGTCAAACTTCTCTACCTTGTATTTTTTTTCTTCCGCCATTGTTGTAGCTCCCACTCAATCAAAAAAACCTCTATGAGTAAATATGTCAACACATAAAACCCTCAAACAAATCTCTGATACCAGTTGTTGGGGTTAGCACAAGGTTGTACAGATAATATATCAGATCTAAGCATACATGCAATAAAAATGGATATTTTACCATAAGAAATATACAAAACAAGAGATATAAATCAACACCATATTTGACATGGTTCACCTAGTGTGGTATACATCCACCAAGAAACAAGCCAATCTATTATCCAAATCTTTCAGAAGATATATAATCTTCCACACCTCTCAAATGTACAATACTTTATTTCTCTCTAGTTTCTCCTTCTCCAAGAATTCTCTCTCTTAGAATTATTCTCATAATAATCATTAACACTCACAATCCTTTTTTCTAAACCCTGGATTTCATGCTTATATAGGCATATACAAACTTAGGGCACTGTTGGTCTAAAAATATGTCGGGTGGACAGATCTATGGATAGACGAGCCAACAGTGCGCAGGGCATAGCCCCTCTCTAAGTCAGCAAAGTGAAACTGGTTTATTGTTATTCTACCAGCAGGAATCTGTGCAAGTCTCACAATATTCTACCTTTGGGGGTTGGGATCTCATCCCAGTAGAGTTATTTCCAACTGTGAAAAGAAGGGAAATAAATGGGGTGAGGAGATAGGATAGATCTGAAGGGAGAAAAGAAATGAATTCCAAAGTAGAAAGGTCAGAGGGTCTATGTTTTGGGCTGGTAGTAAATAGAGCCGAACCTACTTGCATAGACGAACAAAGCAATACTGATGAATAAATGACAAAAAAATTAGAGATAGATTCAATAGAATAAACACATAAATCTACCATAAGAAAGATTAAAATGCTCATAACACACATATTCAGCACAAAGTCTTAATATTTGTATTAATGTTTTCTTCTGTTACAAAAGCTCAAAGTCTTTTCCTCTTACTTCTATTTTTCATCTAAAAAGTATCCACCCCTTGAACACAACAAGTATCCAAGTATATATAGAAGAAGGAGAAGAAAGAACACAAAAAGAAACCAACAACTAATTACAAAATATCTAAAAGTCAATGTTGACTTTGGACAACTTGGTGGATGACAACATCCCATGGTGCAACATGGATGAGGTCATCATTTGTATCAACATACTCTTAGATATTTACAAAAAGGAAGCCAAGAGGAAGAAAGCTATTCATCGTCGTCTCGTGGATGAAAGGGGGTATCTTGATTCTACTGTTATTTGGGAGAGGTGATGTGGAACTGAGTCTGATATTTCATGAATTTACTGATCATTGGCTGGATTTTATCCTAGGTAGGACCCTTTGTATGGTCACCGATGACCTCACAAGTCTCCCTCTCATCTCTGAGTTTTTCAGGGAGCTTGAAATATTCGTTTCTTGCCTCCATCAGGAACCCCACAAAATCACGGCAAGCCAGAAGGTTGTTGATGCATTTGGTGTCGAAAGTGGTTTCCGACCCTAACCCTTGCGAGACGATCTCCTTAAAGATCTAGATAGTTTCATCTACCTTCCTCAAGGTGAAAGAAGGAGTAAGCAAGCCTAGAGACATTCTCAGAACAATTTTCTTCTCCATTTTATGCATTGCATCTAGGGCTTCCCTCCTTAACTTTGTCAATCTTTCCAGGACAAACTCCATCTGATCGACCCGTAATCCAACGCAGCAAGGATCTTGCTGGGGGTACCCTGGGGTGATTAAAAATGCTGAATTTCACCAGATCATCGACTGAGCAATCGAGCATTTTCTGGAACATCTCGTGTTGCAACCTTGCATGGTCCAACTCTTCGGATATAGGTCCTACGATCACCTAGAGATCTTTGTTTGCCTGACTGATGTTCTGATATAATTCAGTGAAATTGAATATTACCTCCTCGTTGTCTTTAAGGATTTGATCTCTCCAGGTGGAAACTGCCATACCTTGTTCACTAATTTTGGCATACTCATTTATCTTATCCTGGCTTAGGACCTCAGGGGTTTCAGTGGCAATTGTAGGAGGTGTACTGCCCATTTTCTGCAGGGCATGGAGAAGATGTTTGTTTTGTTCTTAGTAACTCTTCTCCTCCTTTGCTCTTGAAGGTTTCTTGCAAAAGGGCACAACCTCACAAGCCTTTTTTCTAACCCGGATTTCATGCTTATATAGGCATATACAAACTTAGGGCACTGTTGGTCTAAAAATATGTCGGGTGGACAGATCTATGGATAGACGAGCCAACAGTGCGCAGGGCATAGCCCCTCTCTAAGTCAGCAAAGTGAAACTGGTTTATTGTTATTCTACCAGCAGGAATCTGTGCAAGTCTCACAATATTCTACCTTTGGGGGTTGGGATCTCATCCCAGTAGAGTTATTTCCAACTGTGAAAAGAAGGGAAATAAATGGGGTGAGGAGATAGGATAGATCTGAAGGGAGAAAAGAAATGAATTCCAAAGTAGAAAGGTCAGAGGGTCTATGTTTTGGGCTGGTAGTAAATAGAGCCGAACCTACTTGCATAGACGAACAAAGCAATACTGATGAATAAATGACGAAAAAAAATTAGAGATAGATTCAATAGAATAAACGCATAAATCTACCATAAGAAAGATTAAAATGCTCATAACACACATATTCAGCACAAAGTCTTAATATTTGTATTAATGTTTTCTTCTGTTACAAAAGCTCAAAGTCTTTTCCTCTTACTTCTATTTTTCATCTAAAAAGTATCCACCCCTTGAACACAACAAGTATCCAAGTATATATAGAAGAAGGAGAAGAAAGAACACAAAAAGAAACCAACAACTAATTACAAAATATCTAAAAGTCAATGTTGACTTTGGACAACTTGGTGGATGACAACATCCCATGGTTGCAACATGGATGAGGTCATCATTTGTATCAACATACTCTTAGATATTTACAAAAAGGAAGCCAAGAGGAAGAAATCTATTCATCGTCGTCTCGTGGATGAAAGGGGGGTATCTTGATTCTACTGTTATTTGGGAGAGGTGATGTGGAACTGAGTCTGATATTTCATGAATTTACTGATCATTGGCTGGATTTTATCCTAGGTAGGACCCTTTGTATGGTCACCGATGACCTCACAAGTCTCCCTCTCATCTCTGAGTTTTTCAGGGAGCTTGAAATATTCGTTTCTTGCCTCCATCAGGAACCCCACAAAATCACGGCAAGCCAGAAGGTTGTTGATGCATTTGGTGTCGAAAGTGGTTTCCGACCCTAACCCTTGCGAGACGATCTCCTTAAAGATCTAGATAGTTTCATCTACCTTCCTCAAGGTGAAAGAAGGAGTAAGCAAGCCTAGAGACATTCTCAGAACAATTTTCTCCATTTTATGCATTGCATCTAGGGCTTCCTCCTTAACTTTGTCAATCTTTTCCAGGACAAACTCCATCTGATCGACCCGGGTAATCCAACGCAGCAAGGATCTTGCTGGGTACCCTGGGGTGATTAAAAATGCTGAATTTCACCAGATCATCGACTGAGAAATCGAGCATTTTTCTGGAACATCTCGTGTTGCAACCTTGCATGGTCCAACTCTTCGGATATAGGTCCTACGATCACCTAGAGATCTTTGTTTGCCTGACTGATGTTCTGATATAATTCAGTGAAATTGAATATTACCTCCTCGTTGTCTTTAAGGATTTGATCTCTCCAGGTGGAAACTGCCATACCTTGTTCACTAATTTTGGCATACTCATTTATCTTATCCTGGCTTAGGACCTCAGGGGTTTCAGTGGCAATTGTAGGAGGTGTACTGCCCATTTTCTGCAGGGCATGGAGAAGATGTTTGTTTTGTTCTTTTAGTAACCTCTTCTCCTCCTTTGCTTCTTGAAGTTTCTTGCAAAGGGCATCCACCGCAGATACGACCTCTCCTTGAAGACTTTCAGAAGATGTTCCCATTGTGACTTGGGTCACTGTATAATCTGTTGGAGATAGATCCTTTTTACCCTTTGAAGGATCGGGACATGTGATCTCCATTACTCTTTCTCCCGACGCACTCTGAGAGAAGTGGGTTATAGGATTTTTCTTCTTAGCCCTCTTTGCTGGGATGATGGAGAAGTCCATCGGTATGATAGGGACTTTCCTATTTTGTTGGCTCAGATGTTGGGAGATCCATGTTAGACTTAAGGGAACGGGACCAGAGGTAGAAGAGGGAGCAACTACAGTGGATGAGGGGAAATGGGTAGAGACACTTGGTGGTGGCATCGAGAGGGGGGCCGAGAAAGTGCTCACGAGAGGAAGGGATACTGCAGGGGAGGTAGACGTGGGAATGGAAGGGAGCTGAGAGATGAGAGAAGAAATGGTGGGGGACAGCTCCATGAGAGAAGAGAAGATGGATGGCGAAGAAGGGGGAACAATAGAAGATGGGGGAGAGGATACGACCAAAGGAATGGTCGCTTGAGTCATGCGAGGATGAGGAGGAGAGGGAGAAGGGATAGAAGGGACCTCAGTAGTTGTATTAGTGGTGACATCCTGAGTGGATGTGCCCATCAAAACACCTTTTGCCACTTCTTTCTTTGGGGATACCAGACTTATAACCTATTATTGTGCAGCGGAAGGAGGACTTTCAAGAGCTCCTTCTTGAGCAGAGCTTGATTCGCCCTCTTTATCCTTGCCTTTGACCTTTAGCAGATGCTTCATCCTGATAGGTGCATTTCCTAATGGGCACGTAGTGAAATCTACTCTGAGGTAGATAAGGCCATTCATTCTGCACCAGTGTGTTTCGCACATAATGTTTCCATTCTTAGAATAGAGTTGCTTCTATCCTTTCATTCCCTTGAGAAACAGATAAAGGTTAGGGCTAGGAGGAATACCTGTTGGGTGTTGGGAGGGTGTGCGCGTACCGTAGAGAGAGATCAGATCGATTGCAACTCCTTTTTTTCTGAGAAGGACTACCTGTGAATAAGAATGCAAGACCACCATATTATAGTTAGATAATAAATAAGGGAACTGCCTTGGGCCCAGGAAATATTAGACTTCCTTTTGAAGGTGGTCAGTTCCCCTTTTAATACGAATTAACACAAATGCTAACAAATAAGTTATTGCGAAATCACAATTTAGTTACCTCGTTAAAAGGAAATTGAGGAAAGGCTGGTTTTGGTTTGAGTCACAGTGATCGATGTCGGTCAATGTATAACCGGTACCGGTTGCTGATAACTGATATCGGTAGGGGCAGTGATTTAGGGGCATTCAATGAAGGTTGGTTGTAAGGTGGTTATGGTGTTTATAAGATTGGTAAATGATTAGGGGTAGGCAATAGGGTGATGGGGAAGACTAAGAGAGTGTGGGAGTTGTTCTTGGGGTAATGTAAGGGTAGAGGAATGAAAGCTAGATGTAGGGTGCTATCGGGTAGTAGATCTAGGAGTGAGCTTATAATTACTATGAATCAGAAGTTCAAGAAATGGTATTCAAAAACGTACAAGACACCACTTACTAGTTCCTGATGAAGATACAGGTTCAAGGACTGTGATGACGAAGGCAAGGCTCAGGTGGGATGATCCAAAAATCAAAAGTGAGCTATCTTCTCTCCCAATGCTTAGACGAGTGTCACTGTGCTCTAGTTACTCAGTTGCAGTCTTGGGCTCGATGTCCTTCTCTGCAAACTCTTCTCTTTCCTTCACTTGTCTCTGCTCTGCCAAGTGAATTCTGGATCTTTCAAATGAATTCCCCCTTTCTTTTTGGTTAGGGGAGGTCATTTACAGGGAACCGATGGCGGTTACGTAACCGACGGCGGTCGAGTAGGAACTGATGTCGGTTAAGTCAAAGTGGGCTATTTTTAGTAAAATAGCCAACTTTCCCTCCTTTTCTCCTGAGGGATTAGTTGTGGGCTTGGTCAAGTCATTATTAGGTTGGTTTTGGTGCAGGTGAGGAGTAATTAGTCATGGGTGTGGATGTAGACCAAGTTATAGGTCTTAATTAGGTTAATTTAGGGTTAGGGCTAGGTCATGATGAGGTGGCAAAATGAGGTGGCAGGTTTGGAGATGTGGATTTATTAATTATAAGGTAATTAATAAATAATTGTGTAAGGTTTAGGTGGTGAGGTTAGGTTGCGAAATGAGATGCGGGGCACAGGGTGTCGTAAGACACAAATTTGGTGTCTACACAGTGTTATATCCTCCACAATGTCTCCTTGACCCTTTCTTCAATGGTTTGGGGTGATTTTGTTCTGTCAATTGTAGCAAATGGCCAGTTGTCCCCATCCATGTCAAGATACACCTGATCAACTTCTTGATTGGTAGTCTGATAACCTTTTGGAACAATGGCCACGCCATACTGAATAATCTCTGCTGGGGCCAGGTGAGATTGATCCTTCCTTCTAAGTTCAACCTCATGATACAGGTCGATATAGATGTCCTCGATCTATGGAATGTGGATAGGATCGAGTTTTTCCTTGGGAAGGCAATTCCTTGGATCAAAAGTGGGCCTCGCTGGGAAATTGTGCTTAAGGTTTAACAGTTCTAGCTCTGTAAACATTTCTCAGGCTTTGTGGTGGGAAATGCAGGTGTACCTGTCCACTATAAGGGGGAAAGGAGGTCCACCCTTCTTTCTCTTCAAACACCTCTCATGGTAGGTTATGAGCTGTCTGGACAGCTCCAACATGATCAACTTGGGGCCAACATATCTCGGCAATTTGGTGGGCTCCCCCAAGAAGTTGGCCGCTTTGAGATAGGTGAAGGTGGGGAATTGGGTAAATAGTTCCCCCCACTTCTCAGTTGTTGTGACTATGCTCTTGGTCGTCTGAGCATGAGTCATATTTGGGCTCAAAAGGTAGACGATGCCATAGAAGAAAGCATCGTTGATCTTATTAAATTGTGGGATGTTGTTTTCTAGCTTCAGCTCCAGGTAGTACTCATATATTTTTACCTAAGGCCATACTCTGCATCGGCTCAGAGCTGGATAATCCCTCTCCGAGGCTACAACGTAGACTACGTAGGAGTTCATGTAGAACCTCCCCATTGTGGTGAGTTGTTGGAGATGCTCAGATATGGTGCCACTTATGATCTCCGCCCACTCAAAGCGTTGATCTAGCACATTCTTGTTCATAGTTTCAAGGTACCTGAGCATCCATTTGTGAAAGTAATGGGCATCAGAAAGCCCAAAAAATCTACTTAGGAATGTGATGGTGTCTCTCAATTCCTCATAGAAGTCACTGCGGTGAATAACCTATGGCCATCTGGTTATCACCTTCTTGTTCTTTAAGTAGACTTCATTCATCAGTTGCATGCACTTTTCTTCATTATCCTCCCATGCCTTGGTGCAGTCCTCTTGGCTTACAACCATAAAGTGTCAGTGGTGAGGAATGCCTGGCATGATTTCAAAGTGCCGGGTAGTGAGGTTGATTATGACCTCACCCTTTTCATTTTCGACACACCTTGTGTCTTTGTTATAACAGCGGGCCACTACCATCATAAATTCATTATTTATCGCACTGACAGGAATTCCCCCAGCAAAGTGTAGACCACTGCCCACCAGCTTGTCCATCCAAGGACTTCCTGTGACTCTTCTGGTTCTAGCCCAAAAATCTTCCATGTCGATGTGACCGAGTTCAGAGTCTCTTATGTCCAGGTCACATTCTGCCTGGGACTCGGGCATTCTGACCCTCTGGTATTTATACTTCATCTCTTCTTCTATAAGCTTAGCCTTACCCTTTGACATGGTTGGCCTTTTGCTTGATGTAGACATATATGGATCTGAGTTCGGTTGCTGATCTGCAAGAAGAAGGAGCGAAGTCCAACGCAAAAGAGCCATGTTAGCTATCAGATCTTCCATTAAAGCACTACAGAATGAGGAGTTAGCAATTTTAAGGCCTCGGGGCGCAGGGCACAGGAACACTACAGGTTGCAGAGTTAATAGAATGGTGCACTAAATCAGAGTGTTACAAGGAACAAATCAGTGCCAAAGGGTGCAGGGCGCAAGGATTTTACATATGACATTATTGTTATTGTAAGCGGGGATGCGCCTGCACCGTTATATGCGGTTTATTACTGAGTGCAAATAATATTGGTGTTGCATGGGGGCAGGGTGCACCAATGGCGCATGTATTTTGCGTGTAACATGGAACTTTGGTATGCCGAAGGGCACAAGTTTAATGCATGTAACACCAAAATTTCATGCGCACAAGGGGACTTTGGCACGGCAAAGGAAAAGCTTGCATGACACTTTGTTGTTGTAAACGGGGATGCGCCGACACCAAAAATGCTTAGTTTTTTGTATTACGCAAGAATGGCGTGGGTTGCAAGTAGAAATAGTGCACCTTAGGCACGACTGTGTTTTTTACAGCAGAAGTGGTGATTGCGCCAAGGGAGAAATGCAGCCCGGAAAAAACTTTGTAGGTTCTTGACTCTTCTGTTCGTGATTTTCAGGTTTTCTTGACATATTTTGATAGTGGGAGAAACACAACAAGGAGGTCTAGATCCATTTTTGAGGTAGATCCCTCTTGGCCAGCAGATCTGGAAAGAGGGTGCAAATAGCTTAGGAAGAGAGATTTGTAAGAATGGTAGGAAGGGGGGGGGGGGTTAAAGCTTCAGATCCAATGCATTCTACCCCATAATCAATCAAAACAAAACACGAGGAGTAAGAACCACTTACCCAGAATATATAGAATGTGAGAGACGAAGCGGGGTCCATGAATGTGATACGAGGAGGACGGGCGTGCTGACAGGTGCAGAGCAATAAAATTTATCACATGTTTTCAATTGTGAAAGTGACAGGGCGAATGCGCCTATATATAGGCAAAGGTGCAATAAATGCACCAACCACTTTTTAAAAGGGCACACCAAAATGTGTTTCGACACGTAGAAATTTGTGCCCTTTGGCACGGATATACGTGTGTCAACACGGAATTATTTGCACCCTCGGCACAAATTTAGTACTGTCAACACTTCATTTTGAGCGCCTTTGCGCACCAAAACACAACGCAATAATTCAGTTGTTAACATGAAGGCGCGTGCACCTTGGCGCATGTAAGAATGGCACATCATGGTGAGGCACAACAATTGTTGTGTTAACACTTCAAAGGGTGTGCCAAATGAAATGAAGGGGGCGTGAATTTAGTCTGTGTTACACAGAAAAAAGGTGCGCCTAGCCAAAAAGGGACCAAAATGACTAAGTTCGGAGAACTAGATTTCCCGGAAAGGGATTCTGTAACATTCCGAATGCAGAGGGGTCCCTGACTAGGGACCAGGACAAAATTTTGGTATGGTTACTTGTAAAATTTCCCTTGTCAATTTTACAGGATAATAGGCACTTAGCCATGCAACTACAATCAATAGATCTTCTTTAATGCTAAAATTAGATCTAATTCCCGTGAGTTAAATAAAACATCCACACACAGGTAACTGATGATATTTAGCCCTAACCGATGTTGGTTCATCCTTTCCTGACCGATGCCAGTCCCTTCATAACTGATGTTGGTTACTGTGTTTTCTAACATGTTTAATATAGCATGCTAATCTGAAATAATTGAGCTCCACAACTCAACAAATAAGAGTTATGGTGACTTGAAGAGTGACTTATTAATTATTTTGAGAAATACATCCGAGATGAAAGCATTTCTGATGAGGTTATCAAGAGGATAATGGCTATAGAGAACATAATTGTAGAATTGAAAGGAAAGTCATGGGAACATGAGCAAAAAATGGATCAATGTGGGGATGCATTGAACAAGCAGACCCTAATATTCCAACATCACATAGGTCCAACTGAAGCAGATGTAAGACAATTATTTCAAAGGTATGATTTACATATGGAAAGGCAGCTAAAGGAGGAGGAAGATGATGAAGATGAGGATACAACCATGAAGACCAATGAGCAAGCTTAGGCTTGTCTTCTTTAAATAACTTTTCATCTTATTAAAATTGGTACTCTTGTTTCATAAAGGTTGAACATTATTTTGAATTGTTGTTTTCAAACATAAATTTAACTTGATATAATACATTAGACTTTTTATATTTCTTTGATATAATTATAAATCTATTATGAAGCACGTGTATTGATGTAATAGTTTGAGTTTTCTGTATTGTGGAAAAAAACAAAATAGGGATTCTATAAGGGCCCTAGGCCATGAAAAAGTTCCATACATTCTTGAGAATTACATCACAAAATAAACTAAGATAAAATACCTAATTTTAAATCCTCTCTGTAAAGAGGAAGTTTCATCATAAGCATATTATTTCTAGAAACAAATTCCTTTGTTCTCACCACCATTTGAACAAACACAATATCTCCTACTAAAGTATGATACATACCTAAAGACATAAGCTCATCAATGCTAGCCACAAGACCATCCAACAAACTAATCAACTATGATCTCTTCTCATAGGATGAATCCCATTCAATAATGTCTAGACCTCCTTTAGGAAAGGCCTTCTCCTATACTACTTTGAAATTGGAGGATGGATTGGTACTCTGTGCAGAAGCTGGAAGTGTAATTATAACTGGTCTTGGAGCAGATGGAGCAGAAGGATTGGAACTAGGCTCACCCCTACACTTCTTCATAAATACTGGTGCTGCTTCAGGAGGATGCAAAGATATGGTCCTTGATGGTTTCCTCTCCAAGATTGAGACACGTTGCTCTAGTTCATTCATCTTGTGAAAGAGAGTAGGCATGGTACCTAATGAAATCCCTTCATCAAGTGTATAAGATCCTAAGGGGATCTCCTTCTCATTGAATCCTTCATAAAAAATGAAATGGTATATGTAGTTAGATACACCTTACATAATAGGCATGATCTTGAGCCAAAATTGTTTCAACACATAAAGAGTCTCTTGGTGTTCTAGTATGAAGAGATGAAAATACATCATCTGAAAGGCAAAAAAGATAGGGTGGATCCTAATAAGCCTTCGATCAATGATATACGAACATCTTGGGTGGTCAATGGCCCATTATAATCCTTGGGGTTTGCAATGTCAAAGAACATCCTTAAAAATGCCTCGTTAGGGCCTACCAAGTCGAATATTTGTTTCAAATCTTTAGAGGAAATATCCTTCAAGTTGGGTGCCATTGTCAATCCCGCCATGTTGAAAATAGATAATTCCACCAGACCTTTTTTACACTCATAAAAGATGTGAATTTGTAAAGGAAATAATGTGCATTTATAAGAAACGTAAGGTGGGCAAGCTGAGTTGAGTATAATCATAATGAGATGTCCTCTAAGATCTGTATGTGATACCCACACGAAAGAAATAAGTTTGAAGTAAATTGACATTATAGAAAAGAGAATGGTTGGATTTATGTGACATAGTCCATGTGAGAACACTCAACCCATAATGACATAAAAATGAGTGTGTGTTCTCTGAGATGGATTCTCAAAATGAAAAAGGGATTACACATCAAATCAAACCATCTGGAGGTGCTTGAAAATCATTAAAAATTATCTCTACTCTCCTGAAAAGGAATTGATTAAAAAAAAATATTAGCAAGGTAATGTGGCATCCCAGTCATTCTAAGAGAATGAAAGAAGGTGAATCACTTCCATTTTTTCCACATGACAACATGAAAATATAATATTTTCAAAAGAATAATAATGGATCAGATTCTATGTCGTCAAGGGTTATATTCTTTTGAAGATTCACACATTTGGGGGAAAAAGAGAAAGATGAGAGGAAAGAAATTGTATACATACAAGATGAATGTTATTGTATTAAAGGGGGTTAAAATTTTCTAATCTTTTAGAGAAAATAGAACAAAACTGACTGTACTTTTCCTCAAAAACCTAAATCAACCCGAGAAACCATTTAGTTTTTTTACTTTGTCCAAATATTATCATGACAAGATGATTGCGAGTGTATGGTCATTGGAAAGCATTGAGGCCATAGAATTTATGGTCCCTTGCTAGGAAATTTACATTTCTTAAAATCAACTGTGTGTTGTCTCCTGAGAAATGTTGTCTTTGTTCTTAAGGTAGTGTAATTTGAAATAGTTATTTGTCTTCCCTATTGCAATATTAGATCAATAGTAACTTTCAATTACACTATATCTTGCTTAGATTTGAAGCATTTTGGAAACTAAAATTGCATCATAAATGGAGCTTTATTTATGTAATGTGATAAACATTTTTAAATCCATGTTTTTTTTGTTCATTTGAGAATATTTTTACAAGCTTTTGAGTGTATCTTGAGCGCAGTTGATAAGGATCTATAAATATTTTGTTGAGGATTTAGCATGAGATTTTATGTTTAAATTCTCAAAGATTGTGTGAAATCATGTACTCCTGGGCCTCCATTAGTGCATACCTTTTGGCTAAAGTGTTGATACTAGATGTGTTATGTGTTCTTCTTGCATTGAAGCAATTTCCAAGCATTTGTAAAGTTTTCTTGTGAAATTTGTATACTAAAATTTATCCTACTTTAATCTCCCATTCAAATACACATAAATTACAAACTAAAATTGTCAAATCCTTTTGAATTATCCATGTTTTCCCTGATTATAACCAGTTTATAAGGGATTTTACCATTTCTACCCTCCCTTTCGTAAATATGTGGAAGTAAACTAAGATCTGCCCTGTCTAAAGTGACCTAAAGTCCTATTCTGAAAAATATCTGCATTATTTAGAATGAAAACTCATGAGTGTTAAATAGTTTTTGTATTGACCATGTCTTTCTAGGATTACCTTTCATATCTCAAAGATAACATTTAGAAACTATAAGTTCATCCATTATTCTCATAATTATAGGTCACAAGTTGGGTCCTCTCACCCTGGTTAAAGGAAAAACCTAAAGTAGTAGGGAAGGTCATCCCCTTTTGTGAGTGCAACCTAATATTTTTCAAAGTCAAGTTCCCAAGGATTTTATCAGATAGTTCCCCAGCTACAAAATGAATATATCTTTATTCTGATTCACTCTAAGCATCCAATTAAAACTGAAAATGCTGCTTTGCTCTCAAGGTGGTGTAGATTTGGGCACCAACAAATATTATCAACCTGTCACATCCCATTTAAATTCACTTAGCTCTGACATGTTCCCAGAGCCATCTAGATCACTTTTTTTTCCCTATGGAGCCTCTACCTTTTAGCCAATACAACAACCCTTCCAACAATCCTATGACTATGCTTCACAACGAAACTACTTCCAAACTATCACCTCGTAGTCCTTGTTTATTGTATCCCATTAATCGGTTCTTTCTGCATCCTCTCCTTCATTATAATCTCATCATAATATAAACATCCCCTATAGTTCATCTAATCAACATATCTCGACTTCAATATCCCAGACATCCCAAATTTATACACACATCCCTACTCAATCCCAAATAACCCCTGTCATCCAACAACATCAACAACATCAACATTTTTCTACATCTCCCTACATCCCTTTATCACAACCTACCCTACATATAATACCTTCTCAAGCTACCCCTCATAAACCTCCACATCAAACCCATCAACAACAGGACCATCATAATCTACATTTTCATCAATCAGATCAACTACATTCTTAGCCACACTCACATGTTAATTCCTCCGCATCTAATCCTAAAAATTATCCCATTTAAGCTCTGTTAAAAATTAGAAAATTTAGAAGCCACTGCCAAGGGAACCAAACACGTCCTTACTTATAATCAGGTTTGTAATGAACCCATCCATCCATCAGTACCGTATAAGCCTTATCCTACGCATTGGAAATTACCTGAATTTACCATGTTCCATGGCAAGGAGGATCCTTAGCAACACATATTATACTTTAGACATTTGTGCTATCTCATCATCCATGATAAATATCTCATTTTAAGAACCTTTCCTATGTCAGTAGCAAGACTTACCTTGGATTGGTACAACTCCCTCACTTGACACTCTTTGTTCTATTTCATGCAGCTAGCCTTATTATTTCTCAATCACTTGACATTACTCACAAAATCTCCATTTCTGATCTCTCTACCGTTAAACAATCTGAAAACAAATCCCTTGTTGAATTTGTCACTAGGTGGCAAAGCATTATTAATCAATTGACCTTCTCAATGCCTCAATCAGAAGTAATCGATTTGTTTAATCAATCATGTTCCCATCACATCTCATCTGTCCTCCAGATCCACACATTCCAAAATTTTGATGAAGCCTTCACCATGGCTAGAAAATTAGAAATTCAATGCGATGCCCATTAAAAACAACCCACTTGAGACCCAAGAAACAACCTAGGGTTAGCTAGAAAATTATGGTATAATTTTTTTTATTAGAAGTGTTCACAACCAAGTTACAAGGAAACAATTAACCCTATTAGGTTCTGGATCAATTCTAAATTAATAGAACATACTTTTCCTTCATTAACATTTTTCAAGTTCACATGGTTCATTTAATGGGGTTAGAAGTCTCAGTTAGGTTCAAGAAGTAATTTACCCCCATACCCACTCTCTAACAGGCTCAAAGTTTCAACTTGATTTTTCTCATACTTAACACTTCTAAAATTTCTCTAAATCATTCCCATTGGATAGGAATTATTCTCACCTTTTCGGTGATATAAATAAGTCCTCCTAACTCCTTCAGAAACTCAAGATATGGACTGGCGGAGTTTAGGGATCAAATTTTCCCCAAAGGGGACACGTGTCAAGAAGGGGTGAAAGGAAAATTTTGGGTTGCCGGGTTGCAGGGTGGCATTTGGGATTTTTCTTGCGCAGGAGAAATTTCCCAGTTGCACCCATACTTCCATGGGTCCTCTAAGGACATGTGGCAACCTTTGAGTCATTGTCAACAATAAGGAAAGGAAGGGCGGGGTGATGGGAGAGTTTGGGGCACTTCGCCAAAAGGGAAAGAAAACAAAACAACACCCACGCGCCCGCGGGTCTACCAGGGGCACATGGCACTCCATGATTCTCCGTGGAGAGAAGGGAGAGGGAGATACAGGTGGCGGAGTTGATTTACAAATTTTTCTGAAGGGAGGACAAAGGGGAGGTTGGATGCGTGGGTCCGCGAGAAGAATTTTCCAAGGCAAGGGTGGGAGTGCGGGGCTGCGGGGAAATTTATCAAAAATTTCCAAAGACCAAAATCTCAAAAAAAAAAAAAAGGGTCCTCCCCCCCGCTAGCACCCAAAGCAGCCACGTGGCAGCCTGTGATAGGCCGCTGACCAGCGGGGCAAAAAGGTAGAATTTTCCAAAATTTTCAAAAAGTTCTAAGGAAGAAAAAGTGTCACGCCTCCGCCACTGCCCCATGAGGACACGTGGCATCCTCTAATTGGTTGTAGGCCGGCAGAGGAAAAAATGAAAATTTTCCCGAGTAAAAAATTTTAAAATATTTTCTAAGGGTAATTTCGATGGGAAATATTCGAGCCGCGGGCCCACCAGGTAAAAATTTTCCAAATTTTCCTGCCAAGGCAAAAAAACTTCAAAGGGCCATAATTTGAGCTAGAAAGCTTGGTTTTGGGAAAACAAGGACTTTTTGGAAAGCTCTCGATGCCCCATTTGCATAGAAATCATAAATTTCACTTTTGGTAAAATTTAAGGGTTAAATTTTACAAAAATGATCTACAAGATTTTAAAAAGCCAACTAGTAATTTCCAACTTCTAAATTTGATTAAATTTGATCTCCTCCTTCACTCAACATGTCAAATAGACATGGAGGATTTCTCTAGGAAGGATTTATAATTTTTTAGGGAAGTAAATTTGTTCAATTTCTTCAAGTTACATTTTTCCAACAAATGACAGAAAAGTGACTGTTAGAGGAATTAGATTCGATTTTGCATTAATTTAACTTGTTTTCTTAAGTGTTCTTTGTCAATTTGAGTTCATTATGATACAACGTACTAAATTTTAACATCTCCAAGTTGATTAATGTGTGCAGGTACGAACTGTACATTTTTATTAAAATTAATTACGAGTTTTAAGTTTGTAATAGAAGTCCCATTTCTAGAAATTTGTTTATCAAATTCATCCTTCAAATGTGGAATTTCATTCCTAAACTAGTCTAATACATTTGGTTATTTATAAGAAAACCATTTCAAAGCTAAATTGCAAATCTGATTTCCACTTTAATATATTTCAAAAAAAGAAACAATGCAATAAAATTCCCTCATACGTATTTCTTCTTCTTTCAATTTTCAAAATAGAGATTTCAATCACAATTTAGCATTCCAACTCAACCCAACAATGCAATGAGAAGTAAACTTGCAATTCTTTATTAACTCTGAAGAGAATACATCTTTACATTATTTCATTCCTTGATTGCAATTAATAGAAATTTCATTTCTTTCTTTTTCATGTACAAAGGTAGAATGTAAATGTCTTTCACAATTCGAATATATATATATATATTGCTGAAATCATTTACAAAATCATTTCTTCACAAGTATACATTACAATCTCCATCCACATCAGGTGGGAAAGGATTACAATGAAATTGTTTTCACAAGGGATTGTCAAAATGTATTTTTCCTTTGCTCCAGGACAACAACATGCACATTTTCTCTTTCTCCAAGTTGATCACAACAATAGAGGGAGAAAGGAAACACTCTCAACCCAACCAATACATCCATTGAAAGGAGAATCCTTCCTTCATCATTGGCCCTCGAGCCCCAACCAAAACACAATAAGAGATGTAATTCAACCCATGGCAACAACTGACTTCCATAACACATAACATTCTTTCAAACATGCACATTTCAATATAAAACATAGGTTAATACAAAACAGTAGTTTACAACTGCAATTGAAAACATACCAATCAAAACTCAAGCTTGCTCATGAAAGCGAAAGGAGCAAGGTCTATGGGGGAAGCTACTTATGCCTCCCAATTGGGAATTGGGCATCCACCAATAACAAACCACCAATAAATTTCACCATACATATCCTTATACCCCCCACAAATCCCTCCTTATGCCCCCCACAGATTTCCTTATGCCCCCCACAAAGTAAGAAATGTAAGCTATTTATTTTCAATGGTGGATCCCAAACCCAAAATCCATCCACAAAATATGATGCCAATGGCACTTCCTTATGCCCCCCCACATGGATTCCCCATATCCTTCTCTTACACCTTCCTGAAGGCAGTCTACCCAACTAGCCAACAAATAAAACAAAACATGCATCATTCACACAACACAGCAAGAAAATAACAACATAAAAATGAGAGTTAAATTCCTACCTCTCCATGGTTACTTTTTTTTCCAACAGCAAGCTTTAGATGCCAAGAACACGGTTCAAAACAGAAATGCCAATTATGAAGTTATCTCTAAAATTCTCCACAATCCACAAGAGCTCCAAAATAGCAAAAATGTGCCCCCAAGGAAGAATGCAAAAAGGTTCAACAACCCAAAATAAGCAAGGAGTTTGAATTATATAGAAGAGGGATAGAAGAGGATGATTTGGATCCATGTGGGATGCCACATCATACATCCTTCAATTCAAACACAAAAGAAAAAATCTATTCTCCCAAGCACAATAAAGAGGTGGGTGAAAAATGACAAGTTACTTGCACAATCTAAAAATCCCACACCTCAAGGGATGACAAAATAAATAACATGTAAGAAAGTGCAATTAAAAATATGCAACATGATTAATAAAATTCATTATAAAAGTCACAAATCACTTCTCCAACCTTAAGTATGGTTGGTAAATTAAATTTAGAGGCATGGGACAAGTTTTACTTTTCCCACAAGCCTCCAAAAACAGCCCCCAAGGACAAATTCGAATTTTTCATGGAGGTGAAGTATTTCATATTCCAAAACTGACTTACACAAGCTCTTACACAACTTACACATTCCTTAAAAATTTAATGCAAACAACCAACAACTCTTATAATTACTTTCCCATATCCCAATTTAATTTATTTAAATTTTAAATCAAATGATTCTCACATTAATTATATCACAATTTTAATTAATTAAAATAAACACATCACAATTAAAATACATACAGCAATAATAGAAATTGTAACCACATTAATAAAATACATAAACCCATGGTCACATATAAAGGTAATCCCTCCCATGGGGATCCCTAACAAAAGACAACACACACACGCACAAGACATGTTGCCATGGTGACCTTTTCGAATTCACCTAGAATTCCATTTTGGTTGGTCTCCAATCCCCCGATGCTTTGTTGTGATATTTTTAACCTGTAAAATATAAATACCTCCTTTGGCCTCATGGCCATATCAGAACATCCAACGTGATATAAATGAATCACAACAACATCAAAGTAACAACTACATCATTTGCATTTTTAATCAACAACTATATCATCATCATAAAATATTCATTTCTAATTCTACTCATAATATCCAAAATCATATGTCCAAACAACATCCATGAAACATCCATGTCAAATAATATATCATCATCCACATATAATGTGTCTCTAATGCCCATCATGCATCATAATCAAATCAAGATAAACAATTATCCATGATCACATGTCTAACATCCCATTAAGTCAAAACATAATAAAGTCTATATTGTAATCACAGTATCAAAATAAGCATATAAAGGTGTCAAATGGGAGTGGGCCCTACATTCAAGTCTTCGAAGAAGGTCATCTATATCCTTAATCTGCACATGTACCATATGATTCTCCTAGGTCTTCCTATGAACCTGATGAGACTACCACACATAATATCATTACTTTTCTTCCTGGCCCAACATCTTCGATAGACTCAGTCCATATAGATACTACACATCCTGTAAGTCACATTATCAATATTATTACATATGATCTTCCCCATGAGGATATCCGTTCATCACCAATGCTTCCCCTTGAAGAATCAAAGCCCCTACATCCTATTTTTGATAATCCTCACAGAATAATGTACCCCTCATCTAATATCCAATCACCTACTACCTCCTTGTAGCCTCTATACTCCACCGTGGAGACTGTTACTGACGAGACACCTACAATTGAAGATCTCTACATCCAACCATCTTATAAAACAATCAAAGAATTGGAAAAATCACATAAATATAACACACCTAAATCATATCTCAAAAAAATATATCCCTCATCTGAACCAGACTCAATCCTATCCCCAGATACTCACTTACAATCTAGTATAGAACCTTATCTTTAATAAAACACTATACAATCAAGTACCATCACAACCATGGCCTCATCCTCATCATCTTTTCTAAAACCCCCTCCTTAACCTAAAATCAACATTATAAAATCAAAACATACATCATCTAAGGTCTCAACCTCACCATCCATTTTAGGACCTCATCCTTTGTCACAATCCAAATCTATAAAATCTACAGTTTCACCCTTACCATCAATTTTGGGCCCTAATCCTGTATTTGAATACCACGTCACACAGTCATACCCTATCTCATCCATAATACATCCCTCCTCATCTATTTTGGGACCTCATCCATCATCCAATTATATCAATCCCAAATCATATCCTCTCTATTATACACCTCACAACGTACCTATGATGTTTCAA
The DNA here is from genome assembly GCA_019776745.2 of Taxus chinensis. Classification (NCBI taxonomy): domain Eukaryota; kingdom Viridiplantae; phylum Streptophyta; class Pinopsida; order Cupressales; family Taxaceae; genus Taxus; species Taxus chinensis. The sequence goes on from CM034149.1 coordinate 80,957,024, forward strand.
CACCATATGAAATCCATGTATCTACCCCCATCCAAAAATAAGATGCATCCTATTAAGCGTTCTTGCAAATCAAAATCAAAATCAAAATCAATTAATCCAAAACCCCCAAAAGGTACTTACATTTACATCCTTAAGAGGCTCATACATGCTTCTGTTATCACATTACCACTCATCAAAACACCTAATCCACGTTCTCAAAAACCTACATGGTATGATAAAGATAAAACATGTTCCTACCATAGAAGCCTAGTTCATAGTACAAAGAGTTGTAAAGGGCTTAAATCCATAATCTAATGACTCTTAATCATTGATGATCTTCAACTAGAAGAATACCATCCTAATCCATCATGAATATGATCTATGGCTCCATCCCCGATGTCTGCAGGACAAGGGATAAATCCTCAATATACTATTATCAAACCTTTATCAGACATCGGATCAGCACCATCCATTGAAGGTATCACAATCTCGTCAATGTCAACACCTTCCCTTGAAGGTCTTTCAATTTTGTCAACATCTACACCTAAGTCACTAATAGTGTCCTTGCCAACATTTTTAGGATAAGGGGTTCATCCTCGATCAGATCTCAAAAAAACTTTCCCATATGTCTTCTCATCACCTTTCAGTCAGGGTCCCTCATTTCAAAATAGTACGGTTCACACACCTACACAAATCAGAAATCATCATACATGAAGAAAAGGTAAAATGAATGATTCATCCTATAACCCTCCTCATCAATTATCTTCTCATATCCTATCCAAAATTTTAATGGCTCCTTTGTCAAGGCCTCCTTTTTTTACCATATACTCAATCAGTCAAGATCAAAAATTCCATCATCTTAATCTAAAATCCATCGTTCCTTTTAGCACATGTCATTTCTATCAATATTATCATGCTAAGGGGACTCCTCTCTACTGATATTTAAAAATTCTTACCTTATACATTCCCCTAGCTCATCTTCACCAAACCTATTCTCTCAATCCAATCAAAATGTAACTAATTTGGAAAGCAATAAACATGGGAATTTTTCCCTTAATTGGATTTGTCCATATAACATGCGTCAACCTCTAAATGCCTTACATTTGCAATCTTTCTACTATTAACACATTGAATATCATGACAGTATTCACATCAAATATCTTATTCCATCATCAGCAAATCATTTTATTATCGTAATGATTTGAAAGCATGTGGTCTCCTATCACTATCCTTACAAACCTTAAGGATGAGCACCACAACTCTATTCATCACATCTTTCACATCGACAAATTCCTCCTTAGCAGGAATCTCACAATCATTACATCCATCCACCTTTTCAACCAACCAAATACATGTCTTAGGGCACACATGTGTAATTCGGGTACACATTTCTTTTCCCCTCCTTAAAATGACCTATTAGGTTTTTCCCTTAGCTCAAAGTAAATTCAAAAATATCTATGGATGCTTCTTATCAAAAGTAAAAAGTAAAGTGGATCCTTCGATATTTGAGAGGGACCATGGGGATAGTTTTATACTATAGTGGATCAGATATGACAGGAGATGTAGACACTAGGAGGAGAATGACATGTTATGTTTACACTGTAGGTGGGACAACAGTAAGCTATATTTCACGACTACAGAAGCTGGTGGCCTTGTCAACCATGGAGGCTGAGTATGTTGCTCCTACAGAGGAAAGAAAAGAAATGATTTGGTTACAGCAATTCTTGAGGAGTTGGTGCATAAGCAAGAGGAATAAAAGTTTAATAGTGATAGTCAGAGTGCTATACACCTAGCTAAGAACTCTATTTTCCACTCTAAGATGAAGCATATACAGTTAAGGTACCATTTCATCAGGAAAATTTTGGAGCAAGAGAAGTTGAAGCTAGAGAAGAATCATACCTGTCAAAATCCTATAGACATGATGACCAAGGTGGTCATAAGGGAAAAATTGAAGTTGTGTTCAACTTTGGTTGGTCTTCACGGAAACTAGTGAAGGGTTGAGAAGCTTGCTTAGAGGAAAACTAGTCTCAAAGTGGGAGATTGTTAGGTTGTGGAGCCTGATTTCATGTGTGAAAGTGTTGAAGACTATACACTAAGAGTACTGTACACTTTCCACAGTTGTCTCGTTGGGGTTCGGGGCCGGGCCAGGCCCCGAGCAGGGGTCCGGGGGAATAGCCCCTGAATTATTTTTGGGACTTGAAAAAAACATGCCCAATATACCAGGAAATGTGTTTTTTCTGGTATGGGTGGTATTTTTGACCCATAGGTTTATGGAACGGTTTCGGCCCATGGTTTCGATACCCATGGTTTTGTAAAACTGCTGAAGCAGTTGTCTACTTATGTGGTTTTGTGCATATGGTAGGTATGATGTAACATTGTAGATGTGTTTTGAATTCATGTGAATTTTGTAGAGTTTTTTTTAGCATAGCTCCAAATAGATTTAGGTATTGTATTGAGAGAACAGTGGCTTGTAATAAAATATGAGCAAGTGATACTTGGTGGACGTAGCCGAAATAGGGTGAACCATGTTAAATATTGTCTATTTGTGTTGTTCTTTTATTATTCTACACTTTTATTTTAGATCTGTAATATTTTCTGCATATTATTTTCTATTGTTGTGGTTCTGTGAGGGATTGTTCTACATATTTTATCCCTTATTACCTAAAAGGCACATCTCATAATTACATCGTTATTTCTAAAACATCACATCTACTCAATAAAATCAACATTTTTCAACCAGCTTCCTCCTCAAGTGATATACCCCTGATCGCCACCAGGAACCCCATCTAGACCTTGAAAGCCCACCCTTGTGGTAACATCAAATTATGGTTCTTTTTACCTCATCAAATCTTCATGACATTCCCATCGATGTTAAGTCATATGTCTATAGGACACAAACCCTTTGGTTCCTCTAAGAGGTTGTGTCATGGAAGGTATAGCGGCATGAGGGAAAAAACCCTAGTGGGGGATACGATCCTTATGAAATTAGGAGGACACATTGGCATTTTGGTGGTGGTTTGGAAAACTCTCTTATAGGAACCATGTTGATTTCTAATCTTAGGTGTGGATCAAAGAGTTATGGGGGTGGAAATTTTGGTTGCTGAGTAGGTAATGGGAGAAGATCCATGAAAATTGGTGAAGGTGAAATTGTGTCCTCATCAAGAAGATCGTCATCATCAAAATTTTCTTCGAAAGGACACAATTAGACAAGAGCATTTTTTAAAGCCTTACAATTCTCTACATCATGTCCAGGAACATGATGGTAGGAAAAAATTTTGGTTTCATCAAACCCTTTTGGTTTGGGCTTGAGTGGGTCGTAAGTTCTAAGAGGTGGTAATGTGATGACATAAATTTCAAGGAGATTGGTTAGGATTTTGGCGTAGGACCCTGCCAGTGGATCACAATGGGAGGTGAATGTGGGTTTAGGTACAAGTGTGGCTGATTTTGGGGGAAGAGACTTTACAGGAGGGGGAATGGGTTGGTCCACTAGTTTGGTGTGTGAAGTGGTCTTAGGTCTTGGTTGCATCTACTTGGGTATGGGTATGGTAGAAGAGATAACGGAAGAAGGTTTGGATGGTTTAACTACCTTATTAGAGGGTAGATGGTTTTTAGCTTTAGGCTGCACCTTTTTGGGCAATGATGACATGAGTGTATGAGATGTGGAGGGAAAAGAAGATGATGGAAGAGTATGGGTTACCCATGGGGGTAACCGAGGTGTTATGGAGGTGGGTGGTGTAGGTTGGGTAGAAGGTGTGAGTGAAAGAGAATAAATTTTCATGGGTAGTAGAGGTATGGGTGGTAAGAAGGTTACGGGTGATGGCGGAGGTTGTGTGGATCACTTGGGTATATCAGAGGTTCGTGATGAGGTGGTGGGCTATTGCATTCTTGGTTTACTAGTGGAAGGAGGTTGCTTAGTCAGGGTCGAGGGGTGAGGTCCTAGGATGGATGGAAGGGGTGAAGATGAAAATGGTGTTGTAGGCGAGGTTGGTATATAAGGCCTAGGAGGTTGGGTCTTCTATGTAGAGGCCAGAATAAGTTTAGTGTTGGTTTGAGAAGATGTGGCTAAATCTAATTTGATGGGTGGGTGAGTAAGGTTCGATGTCGGCATGATCCATAAGGTAGTGATGGGTTTAAGTAAGGGAGATGATATAGGCATGGGCAGGTGTTTGGGTTTAGATGTATGTTGGGTTGTGGGTAGAGGTGTGTGTTGGGCTATGGTTGATGACATGGAAGATGTTGCAATAGTCATGGTTGTGTTCAGTTTGGTCACTCGAAACACTTTTGGATAGATAGTGGAGGTGTCAGCAAGGGACAATTACATGTGTTGAAATAGGAAGTAGAAGGCATCCCCAAAGTAAGTCTCTATCGACATAGTCTAGGTGATTGACCAAGCATGAGAATGATATTGACGTAGGTAGGGCTGATGTGAATTGAGTGGAAATCCCCGTAAAATGTGTTTGAGATATAGGGAAATGGCTAGCCTTAGACTCTGTGGGTAAGAGAGCTGAAAACATATCACAGGGATCTTAAAGGTCCAATGGTGAAGGTTCATCAAAAGACACTGGTACTTTAATAGGATCCTCTATGGGTAGAGGAGAGGATTGGCCAAACAAGGTTGACTCTCCTTGTGATGGTGTAGGTAGTGGACCTACATATTCTATGGTTAGGAGAGGTGACACTAACAATTGCTCAGAAATTTGAGGGGTCAAAGGCAACGTGCTAATTATAGACTCTTTGATAAGAACCTTGCATACAATAAATCTATAAATTATAGAAGATAACACAACACCAGATATATGTGGGGCCAAGATTCCCTAATATCAATATATGCAGAATAATACCCTTAAGGTAGGGCAACACCATACAATGCTCCTTAAGGAAGGAGTAACTCCACAATCTCCCAAGATGGGAATCCACTTTGAGGGGGACACCTCCAATATGCCTCTACCAAGTAGAAGACTCGACTCATACATACTTCCCCACTCATAATGATACTCACATCCTTTAAATAGGATGGGTAACACCTAATCCCAATGTAGGCCGACCCATTACCCAATATAATTAATTCCTATGTGAGCCCATATAACTAACTAAGGGGATGTGTGTCACATGTCGGCATCTCCATCAACCCATATACATTGTATTATCATATCCCATGTGAACCCATACATATAACTAAGGGGATGTGTGCCATATGTCGGCATCTCCATCAACCCATATATATTATATTATCATATCCCAAGGTACATAGCACTCTTCCACCGGTGAAGAAGAAAATGAAGAGGGTGCCTCTATGGGTGGAGGAGTAGATGAAAGAGGCTCTTATGTAGGAAGGGGAGCTCAGGCTAAGATTTCATCTAAGGAAGGAACATGAGGCAATTGGGAAGTAATTGGTATGTAATAAAAAATAGTGTGAATCTCGCGAACATTGTTATAATTGTTTGAGGTATCACCAACTTGGTTGGAAGATAGGACATGATTAGGGAATGGCTTCTTGAAGATGTGAATTTTTTGGTTAGCGGGTGCATTCGGGCTATCCAAGATTAGATCTCCATTGTCTAACATTTCTTGGATGATATTCTTTAAGGTGATGCAGTTATTGTCACTATGATCTTTGACATGATGATAGTTGCAAAAATCATGTTCCTTATACCATGCTGGCATGGGTCACTCAGGGTCAAAACTAGTATGTGGTTTTATAGGTGGAATGGTAAGGGCACTAACCTTAACAATATTTTCCAAAACATAAGAGTAAGATTCTCCTTTCGAAGTGTACTTTTGTTGTTCTCATCTGAACTAGAAAGCTTGGATGGGAGAGAGATTAGAAGGAGGTTTGGTTGGGTTTGATTGATGAGGGGGACCAGCCTTGAGAACTACGGCATTGGCAAACCCTTTTGGTTTTGAATAGTTTTTTTAGGGTTTCAAAGATGAAGAAGCATCATTTGATTTGAATGTGATGTTCTTATTATGAAGTTGAATTTTCTTCTCTTCAATAGCATGAATTTCCAATTTCCATGCCATGGTGAATGCCTTGTCAAAACTGTGAAAGGTTTGCACCTGCAGGGTTGGTGAGATGTGTTTAGCACAAGCCTGAGTAAATAGTTCTATGAGTTTAGTTAGAGGTAATTGAAATGTAAGCTAGTTAATTAGGTTGCGCCATCAAATGACAAAGTAAGCAATAGACTCATTATCATATTGTCGTGTGCAATAAATATAAGTCATGGTAACCTTCTTAACAATGTTGATGGAGAAGTGATCTAGAAAGGCTTGGGATACTTGATTAAACAAGTAGATGGAGTGTCTTGGTAGCCCATTGTACCAGTCCAATGTAGGTCCGATCAGGGACATTGGGAAATTCCTCAGAAGTAACGCGTCATCAAGGGCAATCAGGTAACACCCATGTTTAAAGGACTGCAAATGTTGTTGTGGGTCTTATTTATTATTGAAACGGTTGAATTTTTGCATTTCCAAATGTACAAGGTATCAACAAATAGGGATGGATTCATGAATGGGCTCGTTACAGATTTCATCATAGGTGAGAGAATTACGTGAGCCATAAATTGATGCTTCTAGTGTCTACATCCTTTCCATCATTAATTTGATAAGGTCATTGGTAGGTTGTGGTGGAAGGGTTCCTCCTATGGCATAAGCGGGCTGGTATTGAACATGTGACGTGGGCAGCATTCCATCGTATGGTGATGCCAGATAGGGAGGTTGAGAATAGGAACCGACATAGAGGGTATGTATCTAGAATGGGTAACAGACGAGATAGGGGTCTTTGATAGTATGTGTATGTAGGTGGGATGGTCATCATGACTCTAGTAGCGATTGGGAGCAGTGTTTGTTGTAAGGAGAGGACAAGATTCTGGAATGGAGTAGGGGTCATCGACACCACAGACGGTTGTGTTGCAAAGGGTATTTGTGAGACAATGGGTGTGGGTGGGGCTATGCATGGGTGGTCAATGAGGGGACAACAAATACAACATGTGTGAGTGATACTACAGATGCAACATCCATGGTGGGTATGGGTCCTAGTTGTGAAACTACTAGGGGTGAAGCAGGTGAGGGTAATGCTGAATTATTAGGGGTTGATACAGAAGTGGGAATAAGAGTAGGAGAGACGGATACAGGAATGGCATATATCAACTGACCTGAGGAGTCCCAAGTAGAAGAGTGGGAAAGGTAGAACTGTAAGGCTGTGGGATTCTGATCAAGGAGTCATGCAAATTCCTCGTCGTCTGCAGCAATGGTGGTAGGTAAGGTTAGATCCATGGGTGACAGGATAGAGGGTGGTGAAGGACTAGGTGAGAGTGGTTGACAACTCGCGTGAAATATAAGAGTGTTGGCTTGACTATGTGTCAACACCATGTGAATGGGTATATATCAAGTGATTCTATATCCTACAGATGACATAGGGGGAAGTAAGAATGAAGAAAATAGGTGTCTATATGTAGATTTGGGTAATATATTAGTTGATGTTCAACACAGAGTAACCAACGCTAGTTAAGGTTGACTGATGCCAGTTAAGGGGTAACTGAGGTCGGTTACTATGAAACAGGAACAATTTTATCAAATGAAGCAAAGATTGTTAACGGTTAGATGAACAAGTTGAATAATGATTGTTTATCAAAGAAGAGAGAGTACAGAGACTCACAAGAACTCTGACAGTGAAGAAAATGAAATAAGGGTTCTTTTAGGTAATTCAACCCAAAAGAACAACAAACTAATGTCGGTTAAGATGAAACAGATGTTAGTCAGGGGTAACTGATGTCGGTTACTGTGAAAATTGGAAAGATGTAGAAAAATGGATTGTTATGAATTTTAATGAGATAAACAACCAACCCAAAGGTCTAGGGATGATGCAATGAAGTGCTAAAACACTCAGAAGAAGTCAAAATACTCCAACTGTGATTGTGGAGTGTGTAAGGCAATAGGATGTAAAAATGGAGAAGCGTATCTTCACACCTCAAAACACATCTCAATCAAACACTAAAAACACACTCCTAAAAAGTGATTTTCAATGTATTGAGCTTATGATATTTATAAGACTGAATCGTGAGTTTTAGAATAAATTTTTTGGTGAGGAAGGCTTCCTACAAAGAAAGATATCTAAAAGGAGAGGTTTCAGGTATGTTGTGGTGGGGGTGGGCTATCCTCTGAGATAATGAATCGACAGAGGTAACGAGCTGGGGAGTACATGCCAATATGACCATGTGATTGCAGAGAGGGTTTCCCAGGTAAGATGTTGTTTAAGAAATATGTGTATATTTCAATTTTGTGCAAGTTTGGTAATACACAGAGAGAGAGAATGTGCTTCCTACGATTCTATGTGTCATCCATCAGTTGGGCATGACTTCTAGCATATCTAGGTTGTCCTCATTTTAATGTGAGCTAAATGCAGCAAATTAGAATGTAATGTAACCAATTTTAAGCCCAAATCAAAAAGATTACATTCGATGAAACAAGCGATGAATAGGAAAGGGTATGCTCTTTCACTAAATGCAGAAAAGCAAGAAAGAAGAATGATTCCTTTTTAAATGCACCAATAGAAATGTTTCTTTTAGAGCAATTAGAAAGAAGAGAAGATTACTAGAGAAAAAGATTATTGTGTAAGCCTTTTAAATTGAAACAAACACACAAATTTAACCTAGGATTGAAGAAAATGCAATAGAACCCTTGATGGCTCCCACTGGGCGTGCCAAAATGTTTCACAGTTTTCTTTACATTTTTTTAATGACAAAACATATAAGGCTAACGGATGGGAGGAATACCTGTTAAACGGGCTGGTTGATGGTTGTTTCACGTGTTCTAAATTCTTGATCTAGTTCCGATTGTAAGAGCTTCCTCTTAGCTAGGAGGAACTACTTGTAATAGAAAATAAGACCACAAAAGAGAAGTTAAATGATATATGATAGTGGACTGCCTAGTGTATGCTAGTTCTGGGAAGTGTGATACTTCCTAGATGGATTTCAATCCATTGTTTAAAACAAATCAATGTGACAGATAAATAAATTCCTAATGTATTTGATATAATTTAGGTATCTCATTCAAGTAATAAGTGAATCCAATCACAACATGCTAGGTTATAGTCAGATCTAAAGGATGAGGTGTCTGTCAAGGTATTGAGACTGGTCAGGGTCTGATTCTAGGTTTTTTAGGTCAACTGGTAAGAGGTTGTTTGGCTCTTTTCTTGGGTAGGGTATAAAACAAAGAGACCTATGTCAGTTGGGTATAACTGACGACAGTTAAGGGAGACCGACAACGGTTATGGGTAGTTGGCGTCGGTACAGTAGGGTGACAATAATTCAATGAAAACCTTATTGTAGAGTTTAGGTGAGGTTAAATAGGGCTAAAGAAGGAGATGGTGAGGTTTGTGGGAATACTGAGAACAATTAAAGAGATGGAAGGGCCAGGATAGGTGATCTGATAAATGGGTGGGTGAGGTTTTTGGGTTTGTCAGAAAGATGGCTATGGAGGAATGGGAATGTTAATAGAAGAATGGTAACAAAAATGATAACAACTCTATGAACATAATAGGAATGGAAATGATTAATGATAAAACACTTACCAATGTTGCAGGTCTAATGGTTGGGTGGTGGTGATGATTGGTTGATGGAATGGAACTTGGTGCAATAGTGACACTTCCCAAAATGTTACGGTGAGTGCCAATGCTTTTGGATATGTCCCAGTGCTAGTTATAGATATCTGGGTGCGTGAAAAGGACTCTGGTTCTACTTACATGCAAATGTCTTCTCGTCTTCTTGCTCTTGCTCTCAGAATGTTCCAACCCAAAAACAAGGTTTCTTAGGTGAATAAATGGTAACTAACGACGGTTCCGGGTTGACCGGCATCAATTTAGGGGTGACCGGCATCGGTTAAGGTGGGATTCCCTAGGTTTACTAAAATGTGCAGATCTTTCTAATTTCTTAGGCCCAATTAGTTTGTTTTCACGTATTAAAATGGAAACTTCCCTTCTAATGAGTGGGAATGTGGTTAGAGAAATATTAGGAATTCATTTTAGTGTTAGACCAAATCTTATCTCATTAAGGCAAGTAAGACTTAGTTATTGTTAGTTATGGAAACATGCCAAGAATAGGTCTAGGGGGAGGTGGCTGGATGAGGTGTGTAGGTGAGGTGGTGGGGTAGAAATTAAGATAATTAGATAATAAATATTCTAAGGATATATAAATTAATTTAATTAAATTAATAATGATGTGGGGTGGAAGGGGCCATGGTTAGGTGAGTATGTTTGAGCTGGTTATATGACTAGGGACCAAGGGGAGTATGACCCAATTTTGGTGTCTATATTTTTCCCCTTTTTGTTACATAGCTCATATTGGTAAGTGACCTAACAAAAACAAGATGTGGTTGCCCAATGTGTGGGTGAAGGTGATCCCCTTCAAACTAGGAAATTATGAGGTAGAAGACAAAATTGGTGAGTGGTTTGATAAAAGGTGGATGTGATGAAGGGGAAGGTATAAAATGGGGGTAATGTGGTAAAGGTCTAATAAGGTAATCAAGGTAATGGGCCAAGGTTGAAGGTAGTGATAGTCAAACGCACGCACACATATAAACTGTGGCATGGTATCAAGTTGAAGAGCATGCAAACTCTACATCATCTAAGGTCGATAGGTTTATCGAAACAAGGTTGAGGTGATTCAGGTATCCAAGGTATAGGATATGTTGTTGAAGCACATCACAGGTCAGCTGCAGTAACATGTAGGTATGTTCCGGTGCACCAAAGGTTGGGTCAGGATAAATGACATGACAATAGGCAAGGTAAGGTCATTAGGTCAAACAACACGAGTAACAATGTTGCAAGGTATAGCGAGCACATGAGTTCATATGTCATTAACAATGTTTCGGGTCCAGGTTGTGAGGTCACGGCATGGGTAGGGCTGGGGTATGAATAAAATAACAAGTCCCTAAATGTAATGAAGGATAGGTATATGTAAGGTAGGTGTGGAGGTAGGTTGAGATAAGGGTGGGTCAGGTCAAATAGTGGCTGGGTTGGTCAAGTTGGGTCAAAAATGGGGAAAGGGAATTGGAAAAGAGTATGACAAGTAACTGATATTGGTCATATTGAATTGGTGATGATCTAGGTAGACTGACCATGGTTTTCTAGGGCACCTATCTGATGTTATTTTAGGTACAACCAACCATGGTGTGCTAGGACACATAACTAATGTTAGTCTAGGTATAATTGATGTCGGTCAGGGAGATGTGGGTATATAAAAAGGAAAAATCCATATAATACAGATTCATTTGTATGTTTTGGATTTTGGGAAAATAACAGAGTACTGAACGAGTTGTGCTTTGTCGAGAGGAAAGGACGAGGGACGATATCCTGCTGAGGTGGAGATATACGGTTGGTTAGAGGAACCAGGTAGACGAGTCAATGAGATCAGGTGGAGAGAGGTTCTTGGTATAGAGGTTGAAGGTTGAGGAGTACCATGGAAAAGGAAGGAGAGGGGTCGGGTAGACCACCAGCACAACGGTTAGATGTGCCACTGCGGAGGTGACATCGAGACAAGGTAAGAGCTAACCTTTTCTATGTATTTTTGTTAAATGTAGAAGGGAATATGGGTCAGGGGGTGTGGGGAGGGTAGAGAATTTTAAATTGGGTGGGTAAAATGGGTGAGAAGGGGTGGGAAAAAGGCATAAGTAGGTTGAATAGGGTTGGGGGGATTTGGGGGAAGGTTTGGTAGGTGTCTAGGAGAAATTGGGGGAGAAAATTAGGGGTTCGGGTTTGGGCGTAGTAACAGTGACCGATGCCGGTCAAGGTATGGCCAACGTCGAGCTTGTTACACCGACCTCGATCAGGGATGAGGGGAACCGGTATCGGTTATAATGGACCGGTGACAATCAAGAGTAACCGGTGTTGGTTAGGGTAAAAGGGCTAGAGGTCTAGGAAGGGTAAGGGGAAAGGTTAGGTAAAGTGGGTAAAATAGATAGTAGGTGGGGGGAAGAGAAGAAGGATGGGGTTGAAGTTCAATGTGGGGTAAAATCAAGTTTAATAATGTGTGTGATTGGTTGAATGTAGGCTAGGGACCAGCTACAGATGAGAGATAGGGTACCTCCCTTGCTCATGGAGGTACGGGGGGTGCGATAGCCGATCACTGGTGCCATGTTGCAGAGGTAGGCCTGATTGGGGTTAGACACTATTAGCACATAGTCCAGGAGCTGAGTTTGATGGTTGTTGTCATCGACAAATGGGACTTAGCGACCAATACCTTCCATCTTCCGATGGGTGAGATCACAGTCACCCTAGAGGATGTGTACAGGATCTTTCACCTACCAATAGTGGGGACGTAGGTGTATTCTATCTCCTCATAGGCCTCTGAGGAGTTGATGTTGACCGTGTTTGGAGAGAGGCTGGTGGAGATGAGGTTTCATAGCACCAGTATGAGCTATGGAGATATGTACTGGGCCCATCTAGAGGAGATGAGGCTGGTAGTGTTGTTGATAGAGGTAGTCTGCTACTTTGCACTATTGGATGCAGAGGGTGGGAGATTCCCACGATCCTTGATGGGGGTTCTACACAACATGGTGGAGGACAGGACCCATTTTGCATGGGCACCCATATTTTTGGTATAGTTGTACAGAGAGCTATGGGCTTATGGGTGGCTACGGAGGTTTAGCCTTTGTTGTACTTTCCTACTTCATTACTGGGCGTATGAGCACATTGTATGTGTGCATCCAGTCGGTATGCCCCTAGCTGATGTATTCGAGCTGGGTTTTGTTCGAGTGGGCTTCAGGTGATGGGTGCCTGTGATCAGGGAGCACCGAGCTACTAGAGTTACACACGATGTAGCCTATTATAGGAAATTGCTAGAGGGGTTGTCTGGCGTGGACATTATTTGGAGGCCCTTTGTGGATTTTTTATTATATGGGTGGATGGGAAAGGAGCTACAAGAGCTACAGATACTTTGATGGATAGAGGGGCGATGTGTAGTAGAGCACGAGATGGTACATGTTGACAGGGTGAGACGGTAGTTTGGGCTACTTCAGGATATACTACCACCTTTCCCACAGTATAGGAGGGATGACGTGGAGAGGCCTCTACCTCTACCATAGCTGAAAATGCTGACAAGGAAGGAGGAGTATGTGAGATACCAGAGGATTGATGATGTTGGGGTGACTAATAGATGCATGTAGTGGTGGACCGCACATTTACGAGTAGTACTACCGAGGCTGGGGTAGCTGGATTTAGCCACCATCATTGTTCAAAGGGACGCCCTACAAGGGTAGGTGGCTACCCTGGTTACATAGTTGGGGATAGTGCAGGGAACTTAACAGGCTCAAAGGCACATGTTTCTATTTTGCAGGCACATGATGCCACTCTGCAGGCATAGGTAGCATAGGGACAAGTACCCACATAGGGTGGAGATGGGGATGGGGTACATGTGGCCACCCTATAGGAATAGATTACAAGTTTTTAGGGCCATTTGGCCACTACACATGCACAATTTGTGGCCCTTTGGGCCCAGATATAGGCAGGAATGAGGCAGGGTCCCTCAGGACAGTCACAGGCATAGGGACAGGGTCCCTCTTTACAGGTACCAGCAGAAAAGGGTCCTGAGAGATAGGTACAGGGGACGAAGCTGATGACACCACCATAGATAATACCAATATGTAGGATGAGGGATGCCTTAGGTGAGGTCTAGTATTATCAGGATATTTTGATGGCCGAAAGGATATATTTTCTATCCTATGGGGAGTATAGAGCACAGTAGGCCTTGAGTGAGAAGATCAGGTCATGTACCCATAGTGTAGAGAGTACAGGGTGATACTACCAGTGCACGGAGGTTAGCTCCAGGTGAGGGACCATTAGAGGACAAATCGGGGTGGGGTGGAGAGAGGTTGGCAGGGCACCCCACTGGAGGGGAGATAGAGGACACTGATGAGACATGGATGGATATTAGGTGGGGTGATGATTATTCATCATTAATGATCAGTGTATTGATGTTTTTGACATATTTTTGATATGTATACCGTCTTGCGTGCCGAATATGGTGAGGATGTAGATGAGATTTTTTGTTAGTTTTGATCATATAACAGCCTACGTGCCGAAGATGGTGAGGTTGTATATGAGACCCTTTGAGAGATTATGTTTATTATTATTTGTATCTATGTTCACATGTATTTTTACATAGACTTTCCAATTTATAGATGAGGGTATTTATAGTATGGATGGTGTACTTGTTTTAATGTGCATTGCTATATATAGATAGGTGGAAATCAAGTGGATTAGGCCTGATAGAGTCAAGGTCATGTAGGCATGGATGGAGTTAGGTCATAGGCATGGATTGAGTCAGGTTAGTTTAGGCATGATGGAGTCAAGTTGGTTTAGGCATGGATCGAGTCAGGTTGACTTAGGCATGATTGAGTTAGGTTGATTTAGGCATGGTGAAGTTAGGTTGGTTTAGGTATGATTGAGTCAGGTTTGTTAGGCATGGTTGAGTCAGGTTTGTTAGGCATGGTTGAGTTTCTAATTCATTAATTTGTGTAATTAATGATGGTGTGGATCATTTTAAGATGATTTGTAAGAAAACGTATGATTATGGTAAAGAAATTGTAGATAAGATGAAATGAATGTATGAGTTATGATGGTAAAGATGTGTAACAATTGTTGCTTTTTTGGTGTAATTTCTAGTTATCGATATAGAAAGGAAACTAACTAGGGTAGGATGTGAATAGAAAAAGGAAAGAGGGAATTGGTCAGGGTAGAGAGTGTCCAAGCTAACTTCCAAGGGCCCCATGCCCTTGAAGTGCTGCCTACATAGTCCCAGCGAAAAGGGACCTCATGCCGATGTAGTTCTCCCATAAGCTAGGGAAGATTAGGGTGAAATAGCATAATGGGTTAATGGGTGCTAGGCATGGGTGAATGTAGGTCATAGGCATGATTGATTTTAGATCATAGGTTTGGTTAAGTGGTTTTTAAATATAGGTGTTGATGATTTATCCCTGTATAGGATAGTCAACAAGTAATGAGGAAGGTAAATGGTAAGAGGTGGTAAAAAGAGCCATTTAATTGCTAAGAACCCTAATGAGTCAATCATCCCTAAGAGGGGTTCATGAACAAAATACCCTAAAGGCATTTCATAATGGACCATTCTAAGGGTGAAGAAAGTCACATAATCACAAAATATCACGTTTGTGGAAATTCCCTTGAGTAACGAGGAAATTAGATGAAAAATTCAAGGAGATGAGAATGGGTGGTTGAGCATAACTTAGTGTACGACAGTGTGTCTGTCAGAACAAGAAACCCGAGATCAAGAATAGGAAAGTCCATGATGAAAATTTCATTTTTCTTCATTTGTTTTTTTTTAATAGACTGATTGATGTGGGAAGTCTATATGGGATGAATATATTATCTCCTTGAGGTCTTCGTGAAGCTGATCAATGCGGGAAGCTTCTGAATATTTATTATATTTTTGTAATGACTTTATATAGCTGTCCTTCAAGGGAGCATTCTATTGATAGTGGTGGAATTAGAGTGAAGAGATGTCCCTTTTGAGGGAGTCATCTTTTGCTGGAAGTTTGACTCAAGGAGTTGTATCCCTTTTTTTTTGGACGTTTAAGTCATGGACAAGACTATAGAGGAAGAGTAGGTTCTTGTTTAGAAGACAAAACCATAACACACAAAAATTAACTATGAAAGAGATGGTTTCGAGTAATGAATGACCATGGGATTCCATCTTGAATAAGATGAAAATTATTCATGAGAATCATGCTACGAGTAGAGTTGTGGTACTCATATTGAAGATAGGGCTAAAAGGTGACGGGAATCACATGATTCTTTTTGAGTCACGGATCCTCAAAAATGGGTAATATGGAATGTGAACATCGCTCAAGGGATGAGTCATTTACTAAAAGAAAGTGATATAGGACTCGATATTAATAATAAAGTGGTTGAAGATGCAAGGCATTAAGGGGCTCAGGTTCAAGTTTACCTTCGAGTGAAGACAAACAATAAGCACGTTATCATGGGTAACGATA
This sequence comes from Taxus chinensis, assembly GCA_019776745.2. Classification (NCBI taxonomy): domain Eukaryota; kingdom Viridiplantae; phylum Streptophyta; class Pinopsida; order Cupressales; family Taxaceae; genus Taxus; species Taxus chinensis. The sequence continues at coordinate 80,973,005 of CM034149.1, forward strand.
TAGGTTCCAAGCCAATTAGTAGAAAATTTTCCCCGTTTTCCTTTCTCTTCTTTAGTTACATGTTGATTTTATTTTAGGATGAGATCGCTGACCTGGAAGGTTCGTTCATGAACACATTTTTCATATGCACGTTTGATACATTTTTGGTAAATTTGGAGATGGTCAAGAGCATTGAGACAAAATTCATCTAATAACTCAAATTGTGCCAAACGATCTTGGTGAAAGTCATCGTCGTTGAGCATGTCTTGTAGTGAGATGTGGAGAGATGGAATCTAGACTTCGAGAGGTAAGCCAGCCTCGGTACCGTAGACCAGAGAAAAGGAGGTGGCAGCAGTCGAAGTGTGAATACTAGTGTGATAAGCTTACAAGGAAAAAGGAATGTGTGTATGTCAATATTTCCCAGTATCATTGACTACCTTCATAAGAATTTTTTCAACGTTATATTGGTTGATTCAGCTTGACCATTGGTTTGTGCATAATAAGGTGATGAGAAATTGAGTTGGATGGCAAAAGCGTAACATAGTTTGCGTACCATTTTTTATTTGAATTGTTTTCCGTTATAAGTGATAAGGCAGTGAGGAACACCACAACAGTAAATGATGTGATGGTTGATGAATTCACATATCTTCTCAGCTTTGGTAGAAATGAGGGGAATGGCTTCTACCCATTTAGTATAATATTCAGTAGCGGTTATGATCCATTGGTGGCATTGTGAAGAATGGGGGTTGATCTCACCGACAAGATCCAAACCCCATTGAGAAAGGCCAAAGGTCTCGTAGGACCTATAAGGCATGACTAGGTGTGTGATGGAGATTAGCATGTTGCTGGAATTTCACGCAAATTTTGACATAATCACAACAGTCATAATTTAGGGTTAGCCAATAATAGCCTAGGTGAAGAATGCATTTTGCGACAACGAGACCACTAAAGTTACCTCCACAAATTCCATCATGGACTTCCTTAATGGTGTAGGGAATTTTAGAACTTGTAACGCATTGTAAGAGAATACTATCGAAACCATGTTTGTAAAGAAGACCACCCATGATGACATAACAAGAGACACTTTTAAGAAATGTATGTTGTCCATTATGAATGAGATCAGTGGGTAGAATGGAAAGTGAAATATAGTCTACATATTGCTTATACCAAAGGTCACGTGGGTTAGGGGAAATGGTTCTGACAGAGTAGACCTCACGAGGTAAATAAGAAGGTGATTATAGCCTTTGTATTGTGACAAAGATTTTAGAGTCAGCGAGTGAAGCATTTATCTGAGAAGCCAAGCAAGTCATGGTATTCGTAAATTTATTGGTAGAATGTGGGGTGGTTTGAAGTGTGTAACAGTCAAAGGTGGTCAAAAGTATGTCTATGTGATGCTTATACTTTTGAATTATCTCATTATGACACTGGTATATACCATTGACTTGGTTTATGACCAACTGAGAATCACCAAAGATGTTGACTGACTTAACATCTAAGGCATAAGCATCTTGGAGACCCAATACAAGTGCTTCATATTCAGCAATATTTTTTATACAATCAAAATCAAGTTTGAAAGACAAAGGCATAGTTTCACCATCAAGCAAAATGAGGATAACACCAGCCCCACCCCCACGCTGACACTTGGAGCCATCAAAGAAGAGTGTCATTTGGTAAGTGGGTTCGTCTAGGGAAATGGTAGCTATAGACTCGTCTGGGAAGTCAAAGTTAGAGGACTGATTCCTGGAATAAGGTGCATCGGCCAATTAGTTAGTGATAGCCTAGACCTTGATGGAATTTTGATGAATGAATTTGAGGTCAAGGTTGGCCAGAAGCATAAGCCAACGTGCGGCACATTGATATTGATAAGGTTTGGCATACATATAGTGTAATAGGTCAGTATTCGTAATGACAAAGGTTTTGTGGTTGAGTAGGTAATGGCAGAGTTTGGTGGCGATGAAAACTAAGGCTAGGTAGATTTTTTTGACATGGGTATATCTAGTTTTGTAGTCAATAAGGGTACAACTTATGTAATAAACCACTTGCTCTTGGTGTTGGTCTTTGTGATGAGTCAGCATGGCACCTAGAGAATGGTCAATGGTGGAAATATATAGATAAAAGAGTTGGTCATCCTTACAAGGAATGAGCACTGGTGGTTGAAGGAGGTATTTTTTCAAGGCTTCGAATGCTTTATGACATTCATAATCCCATTTGAATGAAACATCTTTCTTGAGAAGATGATGGAATGGCTGACAGTGGTTAGAAAGTTGTGAGATAAAACAATGAATGGATTGCAACTTTCCTTGTAGGCTGCAAAGTTGATGGAGATTAGTGAGTGGAGGCATTTCAATAATAGCCTTAACATTGGCATGATTGATTTCTATGCCACAAAAAGAAACGATGAAACCTTGGAGTTTTCTGGGAAGTATCATAAAGAGGCACTTCTTTGGTTAAAGACGCACACAATACTTGATGAGATGGTCGAAGATAACTTTAAGGATAGGTAGGTGCTCGGTTCGATGCTTAGATTTGGAAAGAAGATTACATACATAATCTTCCAATATGTGATGCATGATGTCATGGAAGATGTAATTCATGGCTCACTGATATGTAGCACCAGCATTTTTGAGGTCAAAAGGCATGACGCAATAGTAGAAAGTCCCCCAAGGGGTGATGAAGGTAGTCTTGTGTCAATCCTCGGGAGCTAGTAATATTTGATTGTATCCTAAGAAACCATCCATGAGTGATAGCATTTCATAGCCAGCGGTGAGATCAAACAGTTGGTCAATTCCTGGTATGGGAAATCATCTTTGGCACAAGCGAGGTTGAGGTCACAGAAGTCCATGTAAATACAGAGTCCCCCTATCACCTTTGTGATAAGAATGATGTTAGAAATCCATTGGGGATAGTCAATGCATAAGATAAAGGAAACCAAGAGAATTCATTGAAGCTCTCCTTTGACCAGAAAAGCAATGCGAGGGTGTATTTTCCGTGGCTTTTGTTTGATTTTTTTGGCATCAGGAATGGTGACGATATTATGAACCAAGATTTTTGGGTCAAAGCTAGCATATCGACATAGGACTAGGCAAACGCATTGCCATGGTCCCAAAGGAAGGAGGTGAAGGCTTCTTGTTCAGTAGCATCTAAGGATTGGATGAGCTTTAGAATGTACGAGTCATCATGAGTGCTAATAATGATTTCAATAGTCAATTCATTCAACATGTTTTACGTCTCAGAGGGTAACAACCGATGAATATAAGAGTCTTCTGCACAAAGGTAGGTGAGGATGGATTCATCATCTTGACATTGAACGACATTAATAGAAGGTGTATCATCATCGATCATGTCAAGATATAGGAATGGGAGAGAAGAGGGAGCCTCGCCATCACGTTGATAGGTCAGCGGTCCTAGGGAAATGGTGTTTACGAAAAAATAAAAGTTAGGAGGAATAGACTCAGGATCTATGGACTCCATGGGTGAAGATGGTAATGTGGGTGAATGAGAGGGGGAAGATTTCTGGTCTTAGATAAGGTCGATGCGAACCTTCTTGGAGGGTGGAGCATCAAAGCCAATGCCACTATGGTCATTGTGTTTACGAGAGGTACAGGAAATGAATGTATGGTGGCCTTATTCATAAAATCTGAAGTCAAATCCTTTCCATGCACACTAGTGGAGGAAATTATGAGTGAAGCAGTGGTTAGTGAGGGAGTGTAGGTCAGACGAAAATGGTTGGGCTTGGGATTTATTAGTGTTTATCACAATTTAATACTTTTCAAACTTTATTTTTTACTTTACTTAAACCGCTAGTTAGACAAAGAGCATAAGAAAAGATTGAAACAAGTAACATAAATGAGATTGACACAAATTTTCTAGTGGGAAACCCAAGAAGGGAAAACCCCACTTTTAAATCAGACTTTTATTAGAACAATAATTCTGAACACTAATTTACAATTTATCAATCACCCACTTGATCTGTGAAGCACCAACTTCAGATGACACCTACCACCAACTAGATGAAGGATTGAGCACTTACTTACCTAATAGAGAAAGAAGCACTAACTCCTTCTAGTCTAAGCACCTACTTATATAATTCAATCATTACAGGATGATCATATAGTTTCTTTGTTGTTGTATCAACACAGCATGATGACTTTACTAGCACTCTTTATTCATGAGTTCATGTTACACTTTATTCTCTGATCTTTTGCTTTAATTTCTCAGTCAATTTGATTTTCCAATTACTCTTCTCGATGTCAAATTTTCATGAACTGGTTTATTTCAGTGTCTTACTTCTATGTTCCTGAATTTCTAATTGTCTCCAAGCTATGAAAACTTCCATTTGAGGTTCTAACTCATTTTCCTATTCATCAATGTCGTCTTTGTTTTTACCTCATCAATTTCAGCTCTCTCACACCTTAACTGTTCTCTCACTTCAAAAAAACCACATCTCACACTATTATCTCACTTTAATAATATTTTTCTCTATTTTTGTTACTTACTTGACTCTTCAACTATCTCCAATTTGCAATAGCTCGAACTTCATCATAGACGATACAAAATTGTTCTACACACCCTTCAATATATAACATATCTTCCTCTTGGAGCTTCACGTTCCACACCTCTCTTAACTTATATGCCATCATTGCATTTTTTATGTCAACATGTGAAACCTTTCATATTTCCTTCAAGAATTTGAGTTGCACTAAAGAAAAACAACTCTTCAACTTCCCTTCAAAGCATTAAGTACATGACTCTTCATGTTCAAGGTGGAATAACAAAGGCCAAAGGTTCAATTTTTATTTGAAAGAGATTATTGAGTGTCTTTTCCTCTTCTCACTCGAGCGACAAGGACATTTGACAAGCCTGCATCCAAGAATGGCTAAAAAAATTCTTCAAGAGTCTTTACCAAAGTGATTTAAACAGACAACTATCACTCATTGTGTCACAATATACTTTGCATAACTTATATGAGCCACTGTCACAGTAACAATGGAGGAAACCATGCATTTTAATGACCACACCCATTTCAAACATTACACAGTGTTTTTCAAGACTTTCTTGACCCCTGAAAACCTTGAATCAATCAATAGAATGAGCTCTAGTTCATTAATTTTCTTTGAAATAAACAAAAATAATCTTTACATTGTCAAACAGTGACTGTACATGGATTTCAAAATTTTCTCTAAGGAATTATCTTTGTATACTTGATCAACCACTAAAATTCCTTTTGTAAACATTTCCTATCTACCCCATATAAATATGATCAAAATTTCTCAAATTTTCATTGGAGAAAACATTCTAATCGATCAAAAATTTATTTGTAAAACCCTACTTCAGAGTTATGTCTCATTCATGGCCCAAGAGTACACAAAAGGAAAAAATTTCTTTGTTTTTGAATGCAATACAAAAATTTCAAGTGTCATGTATGTTTAGAAACTTATTTTACCTTTTCCAAAAAAAATCAAACCTGAAAATTCTTCATATGCTCCTAGTCATCTAACAAATGTGCATAATGATCAAGAGTTCAGGTTAATCACAATGAGATAAGTTACATTAGAAGTCTTGATTTGCATAGGAGACTTATTAGGCCTTCTTTTCCTTCCTAAACACTCAAAACTGCATTCAAACTCCAAACAAACACCTTTATGTTATCCTTTCATTCCAACTTTCTCATTTCCATTTCATACATATTATCACAGTCAATAGAGCATCTAAGATATAGTCCAGGACAGGGTGAAAACTGAGTTTTTCAGCTTGAAGCATGCTAAGAGAATAAGCCATGAGTTGCATCATCTTCATTAATTTTAAATTTAAGGGATTAAGAAAACTTTACAACTCAAATAACAATTTTTCACATTTTACCCTAATTGTGCCTTCATGAATGAATGAGGTTGGCCTTATATAATTGAGATAGAACTTTTAGGGTGATAATGCTTGATTTTCATGCTAGTAACCACTATGACATGGTGAGGTAATCATTAAACTCTGAAAATATACAACACTTCCCAATATTGACAAGAAAACCAAAGAAAAATGACTCATTGTAACTCAAAGCTTCAAGAAACCAACCTGAGAGGAGAAATACCCTATCATAAGAATGCTCATATCTTCTTTAATACTGATGTAATTAACCTTAAAAATTTTGTAGTGTCTCATGATTGGAGTCCTCTACAAAATTTCCTTCTATAATTTATTTAAAGGATTCTTCATAATTTTTATTGACACCTAAGAATCTAGATGCCTCAAAATGCATTTTTCAAGAAGGCATTTTTACATAAACTTGATTTTCTCAAATGACCTTTTAAGGGCCTCAAATTTTTCATGAAGCAAAAAGACACATTCCTTAATAATATCCCATGAATTATTTGACAGTAATAGCTCTGAAATTATCTAGCCCATCCCATTTTCATGTAATAATAGTTGGGTGTCTCAAAGGCAATTTTTGCTAGAAGTGATATTTTGCTCCAAAGCTTGTTTATTAGAATTCTGAGTTCTAGATTGAGTCCATCCATTTGAGATACACTTGCTAGAATTATTTTATTTATTCACTTTATAGCACAGAGACTCACATGTCTCCCATGCACCAAAAGGAATCAAATTTTACTTATCATTAATAAAAATAACCTAAGACCCTGTGACTCCCTAGATACACTACTTCCATGACAAATTGCACTAGGAAAACACAGAGACATCAATGACAACCAGACATGAAGGTGGGAAACAAACTCCCCCTTTTCATTGATGTCAACACCCACACAAGCCAAGACAAATTGATGACAAGCCACATGACAAAAGGAACATACTCTCCCCATTTGACATCCATGACAAAGATGGGACAACCAAAGAAATGAAAAGGAACAACAAGATAGAAAAAACATATACTTCATAGATTATTCCCCCTGGGCTTAAGGCATATTTTAGACAAAACAATCATCATGCATGATACAATACCATTTGACAAGGATGATATGAATACATACCTAAACTAACCATGGACACACATGCAAAAAACTTAATAGAAAGAATGTCATGAACAACACCATAAGCTAGTAGACTAGCTCCCCCTCTTTTGAAAATATTTCTAGCACATTGCAGGAGCTGATTTTGCAAGATAAATTCTCCCTTGAGTTGTCCAAGACCAAATAAAATCATGTAGGATCAGGAATGAATCCTAATTCATCCCTGAGAAGCTAAAATTCTTCCTTTAGAAGTGGCTTTGTCATAATTTTTGCAATATCTTTTTTTGTGCTCACATATACAAGATTAATCTTCTTATCATTCACTTTTTCTCTCAAGAAATGAAATCTGATTGGAATATGTTTAGTCTTTGAATGAAATACTATATTTTTAGAGACACTAATGGCACTAGTGTTATCACAAAGTAAGGGAGTTGGTTCATTAAATCTTACCTTGTAGTCTTCCAATGTTTTCCTCATCCAAAGAACATGAGTGCAACACATGGCAATAGCTACATACTCTTCTTCACAAGTAGATAATTCTACTGAAGATTGATTTTTACTTAACCGTGACACTAGAAATTTTCCAGCAAAGAATTCTTGACCACTTGTGTTCTTCCTGTCATCCATATTTCCAGCCCAATCTACATCATTGTATGCTCTTATACTAAAGTATTTTCTTGTAGGATAACAAAGGCCATACTCTAGAGTTCCCATGAGATATCTAATTATCCTCTTGACTGCCTTGCGATTTGTTTCTCTTGGATTCTCTTGAAACCTTCCTACTAAAACAACAACTTACATGATATCTAGCCTTGATGTAGTGGAATAGAGAAGGTTTCCTATCATAGATCTGTATAGTATTGTGTCCACTTTAGGTGATTCATATTATTTTCTTAACTTGCATCTTACCTCTATTGGTGTGCTTATAGGTCTGCAATCTTCCATTTTTAATCTTTTTAGCATTTCCTTGATGTATTTAGCCTTGATCTAATTGGTTTAGATGAAGACCTAGAAATTATGAAAGATCACCAAGCATAGACATTTCAAACTCTTTACTCATCACATCAGAACATTCATGAGTAATTATTTTATGATACCCTCCAAAAATGATGTCATCAACATAAACTATGCTAGCATCTTGTCTTCTTCTTCTTTGATGTAGAGATTACTATCAGCTAATCCCTTTCTGAAGCCTTGTTCAATGAGATAGCATCCAACCTGCTATACTAAGCTTTAAGAGCTTGTTTGAGCCCATACAAATCCTTTTTCAATCTGCATACATAGTCCTTATCTCCACTCAAAGAAAATCCTTCAAGCTACTCAATGTACACCTCCTATTTTAAGTTTCCATTTAGAAAGGTATATTTGACATCCATTTGAAAAATAATAATTTTCTTGTGAGCTACATATGCCAAGAATAATCTAATTGCTTCCATTCTTGCCACTGGGGCAAAGGTTTCATCAAATTCAACTCCTTCCATTTGCACATAGCCTTTATACACAAGTGTTGCTTTATTTCTTATTACTTCACCTTTTTAATTCATTTTTTTCCTAAAGACCCATTTTTTCCTCTGATTCTTTTCTTTTGGCCTATGCACAAGCTCCCGTGTTTCATTTTTCTCAATTTGATCAAGTTCTTCATTCATTACATCTATCCAATATTTTTCATTACATGCTTCCTTCACATTTTTTGGTTATATTATAGATGAGAGGGTTGTGTTTTCATGGTTTTGTTGACTTCTTAGCTTACTTCTTGTGAGCACACCACCTTCTTTACTTCCTATAATCAAATTTGTAGGGTGGTCTCTTATAACTTGCCTTGAAGGTGCCTTGGTGTCATGCCTTTCTTCTTCTTCTTCCACTTCTTCTACCTCTTCATGTGTGATTTTTATTTCATTATCATCATCATGATTTTCAGTGGTATGTGCATCATCTTCATGGTTGTCCTTAGACTGATTTCTTATTTTTGAAGGTTGAGTTTCATCTATTTTTACATTTTTTTAACACCTTCTTAGGTCTCTTGTTGTAGCATCTATAGGATACACTAACTGATGAATAACCAAGGAATATGGCCTCATCACACCTAGAATCAAACTTTCCCAAATATTCTTCATCTCTCTTGATGTAGCACATTCTCCCAAAGACTCTTATGTGCTTCACATTAGATGGTACTCCTTTCCATAGTTTATAGGGTGTTTTTCTGCTATTTACTCTAAATTTGGATCTATTTATAATATATGCAATTGTCCCAACTGTTTCACTCCAATGGATATCAGGAAGTCTGGATTCATTCAACATAGTTTTGTTCATCTCTTGCACAGCCTTGTTCTTCCTTTCAACCACACCATTTTATTATGGTGTCCTAGTAGCTGAGAATTTCCTTTGTATTCCATGTTCTTTGCAATAGTCATCAAATTCATTAGACAAAATTTCTACACCCCTATCTCATCTTAAGTATTTTATTTTTTTGTTCTTCTCATTCTCCACAAGTGCTTTAAAGGCTTTGAATCTATCCAAGGCTTCTGGCTTATGTTTCAGGCAGGCTACCCATGTGATCCTTGTAAAATCATTTATTAGAAGCATGAATTACTCATCTCCTTGCATACTTGCAGTTCTAGTAGGCCCACATAAATTTGTATGAATCAGATCTAAAGGTTGAGTAGTTGAATACTCTTTTGATTTGAATGTTATTCTTGTATTTTTTCATGTAAACAATATTTTCACATAGAATCTGCTAGTTTCACAATTTTTGGCATGTTTATAACTCCCTCTTTAGCACTCAATTTCACAAGTTTATCAAAGTTGGTGTGTCCTAATCTCTTGTGCCATAACTAGTTGTCATCAAGCTTGCTTGTAAAAAACTTTTCTTTGTTTACCTCTTTGAGTATATACATGTTTTTTTTTTCCTTTTTTTCTTTTCCAACTCTCTTCCTTGTTTTTCCATCAATAATTTTACATCCTTTATCATTTAAAATCAGATTGTAGCCTTATTTGCACATTTAGCTAACACTTATCAAGTTATGTTTGAGTCCTTCAACATATAGCACATTTTTTGTAACTATTTTTCCATTATCAAGACTAAGAGTTCCCTTTCCCACAATATTTACATAATTATTATCATCAAATCGTACAGCCCCTAAAGCATTATTTGATAAATAAATGAATTTAATTTTATCACTTGTCATATGACTAGAGTAGACACTATCCAAGTATTAAATCATCCCTTCATCTTGCACATGAAAGGAATTTTGGGCTATCATACCATTCTCTTCTTTTTTGTTTGATCTATCTTTCACCACATATATCCACTTGCTTTGTTTTGGAATTTTTGAGCTGAACATACTAGCTATATGTCCTTCCTTTTGAAATTTTTAACACACGGGATTATGGTTCACTCTTATATGTTGCAAGTTGTAATTCCTCCTGCTACCTCTAACATTTATTCTAAACTTTGAATCCTTGTGACCAAATTGATTACATGAAAAACAATAGCCATAGAAGGAATGAGAACACCTCATAGCATATATGATTCTTGGAGAGTTTTTCCTTCTTCTTGCAGATTTAGTGGCCTCATTGTTTATGGTATATGAGACACTTGATGTAAAATTCTCTTCTTTCTTCTTTAATGGTTCATATTCCTTATTCTCTTCCTTGAAACCAATACGTGTTTTTCACTTACTCCCGTTGAGTGCTTAGAATGTTTTCTAGGACACTTGAGATCCAAACTATTTTATCATACATCTTAAGCTTGTTATTTTCCTTTTCTAATTCATCCTTGTGGAGTTATAAATCTGATTTCAACCTTTGACATTCTTCTTCCTTTTCTTTGTAGGATTGGGAAATGTTTTCCATCTAATTTTCAAGCTCTTTGAGTTCATTCATTTCATATTCTTCTTTTTGGATTTGATTCTTTGTAAGAATGTGGATTTTGTCTTCATAATCCCTTAGGGTGCATTTTATCTTTTGATTCCTTCTTCTGCAAATCTTGAGTTCTTCAAGAGCGCTTACTAATTTAGCCTCTAAATTTACTCATGCCTCTTCTTCATCTGAATCTTCATAGTTGACCATATTATTCCCTTTATCACTACATTCATTTGAGATTTTTAGAGCCATAAATAAGGTTTCACTTTTGGTTCCATCAATCTTATTTTCTGAGATTCTTGAATCACTTGATTTTGATTCGCTTGAATTTTATTTAGAATATATGTTTTTCTTATTCTTAAAATACTTCTTCTTGATGCCCTTCTTCTTTTAGTCCATATTTTTCTTATCATGTTAATGATCTTATTATCCACATTCAAACTCAACCTCCTTGTTTTTGTTTGGACATTTAGCAACAAAGTGTCCTACTTTACCACAATTGAAACATTTTAAAGGAAGATTACCTTTATATTTTTCTTTACCTCTTTCCAATTTTCTTAGCATCTTCTTCATTCTCCAAATCATATTCCTCTTTCTCTTGCTTGGAATGACTCTCTTTATTGGATTTGAAGGAAAATTCTTTCTTGGCTGATTTGACTCCATTTTTCCTCATTTCATAGGCTAATAGAATACTTTGTGGTTCATCCAAGGTCAAGGTCTTCATGTCTTTTTCTTCCTAAATGGCTGAAACTTTTACATAATATTTATAGCTTAAAGATCTCATAATTTTTTTAACAACGATTGTTTCTTCTAGCTTCTCACCTAATCCTTTGATCATGTTTATTATCTTGTCTACGCTCTACATGTATGTTATTATGTTTTCATCTTATTTTATCTTCAAGCTTTTAAATTGTACTCAGTACGTGTGTAATTTTGTAATCTTGAATTTTTCATCTCCCTCATAAATGATTTGTAGTTTGGTCCAAATCTCCTTGGTTGTGGTATAGTGCATCACCTTTACAAATTTAGTTTCATTTAGCCCACATAAAATTATATTCATGGATCTTGAGTTATTCTCATATGCAGTCTTATCTGTTGTAGCTGTAATTAGAGTTGTTAGAGGAATGTAGCCATTTTCCACACTTTCCCATATGTCAAAACCAAGTGACTTGAGATAAATATTTAGTCTTATTTTCCAGAGAGCATAATTTGTTCATGTAAAGAGTGATGACCTTGAGATTGATAGACCACATTGAGCTTGATTTTTTTTCCATGCTTATGAAAAGAGGATCACCTTGAAGTTGTTAAAATTTCATTGAACGCCCTGCTCTGATACCAATTATTGAATATCACAAGCACTGGGAGGGGGATGAATCAGTACTTAGCACAATCTAATACTTTTCAAACTTTATATCTTACTTAACTTGAATCGCTAGTTAGAAAAAGAGCATAAGAAAATCTTGAAATAAGTAACACAAATGAGATTGACATAAAGTTTATAGTGGGAAACTCAAGAAGGTAAAAACAAACTATGAAATCATCCTTTTATTAGAACACCAATTCTGAACATTGATTTACAATTGATCAAGCACCCACTTGATCAGTGAAGCACCAACTTCAGATGACACCTAGCACCAGCTAGATGAAGAGTTGAGCGCCTACCCAGCTAATAGATAAAGAAGCACTAACTCATTCTAGTCTAATCACCTACTTAGATAATTCAATCATTAAAGGATGATCATATAGTTGTTTTTTTGTTGCATCAACACATCATGATCACTTTACTAGCACTCTTTATTCATGAATTCATACTACACTTTATTCTCTGATCTTTTACTTCAATTTATCAGTTAATTTGATTGTCCAATTGCTCATCTCACTGTCAAATTTTCATGAACCTGTTTATGTCACTGTCTTCCTTCTATGTTCCTAAATTTCTAACTGTCTCCAAGATTTGAAAACTTCCATTTTATGGTTCTAACTCACTGTATTATTCATCACTATCCTCTTTATTTTTACCTCATGAATAGCATCTCTCTCATACCTTAATTTTTCTCTCACTTCACAAAAACCACATCTCACACTGTCATCTCTCTTCAATAATCTGTTTTTCTCTTTTTTTTACTTACTTGACTCTTCAAGTATCTCTAATTTTCAATAGCTTTAGCTTCACCATAGATGATACAACATTGTTTTGCATACCCTTCAATATATCAACCTATATTCCTCTTGGAGCTTCACGTTCTACACCTCTCTTAACTTCTAAGCCATCATTGAATTTTTTCAACATGTGAAACCTCTCATGTTTCCTTCAATACTTTGAGTTGTACCAAAGATTAAAAAAATTCTTCAACTTCCCTTTAAAGCATTGAGTACATGACTTTTCATGTTCAGGGTGGAATCACAAAGGCCAAAGGTTCAAGTTTTGTTTGGAAGAGACAACTGATTGTATTTTTCTCTTCTCACTTGATCTAGGAGGAAATTTAACGATATTAAGTCCAAGAATGACTCAACAACTTCTTCAAGAGTATTGACCAAAGTGATTTAAACAAACAACAATCACTCATTTTGTCATAATATACTTTGCACAACTTGTATAAGAAATTTTCATAGTAACAATGGAGGAAACCATGCATTTTAATGACTACACCCCTTTCAAACATGCCACAATGTTTTTCAATAATTTCTCGTCTCCCGAAAACCTTGAATCAACAAAAAGAATGAGCTCTAGTTCATGAATTTTATTTGAAATAAAAAAGTGATCTTTACACTCTCAAATAGTGACTATACACAGCTTTCAAACTTTCTATTTTAAAATTCTCTTCGTATACTTGATCAATCACTGAAATTACTTTTGAAACTATTTCCTTTCTACCCCAAAGAGATATGATCAAATTTTCACAAACTTTCATTGAGTAAATATTCTAATCGAGAAAAAATGTATTTGTAAAACCCTAGTTCAGAGTTTTGTCTCAGTCCTGGCCCAAGAGTACACTAAAGGCAAATTCTTCATTTTTTTAAACACAATACAAAAAATTTAATTTCCATGGATTTGTAGAAACTTCTTTTACCTTTCCCAAAAAAAATCAAACCTAAAACTTCTTCATATGTTCCCAGTCATCTAATAAATGTGCACAATGATAAAGAGTTAAGTTTAAGCACAATGAGACAAGCTACATTAGAAGTATTTATTTACATAGGATACTGATTAGGCCTTCTTTTCCTACCCAAAAACTCAAAACCACATTCAAAATCCAAAAAAATACCTCTATGTGAGCCTTTCATTCAAAATTTCTGTGTCATTTCATGCATATTATCACAGTCAACAGAGCATCCAAGGTATAGTCCAAGACAGGGTGGAAACTAAGTTTTTGAGCTTGAAGCATGCTGAGAGAATAAGCCATGAGTTGCATCATCTTCAGTAATGTTAAATTTAAGGGATCGGGACATCTTTCTAGCTCAGATAACCATTTTAAACATTTTACCCTAGTTGTGCCTTAATGATTGAATGAGGTTGGCCTTGATAACTGAGATGGAACTTATAGGGTGATAATGCTTGATTTTCATGCTAGTAACCACTATGACATGGTGAGTTCATCAATTAAATTTTAAAAAATGTAAAAATTCCCAATCTTGACAAGAAAACCAAATAAAAATGACTCATTGTAACTCAAAGCTTCAAGAAACCAACCTGAGAGGAGAAATACTTTGGCAGAAGAACGCTCATATCTTTTTTAATATCGATTCAATTCACATAAAAAAAATTACAATGTCTCATTATTGGAGTACTCTAAAAATTTCCTTATATTATTTATCTGAAGGAGTCTTCATATTTTTTCTTCACACCTAAGAAGCCAGAGGCCTCAAAATGTATTTTTCAAGAAGGTAGTTTTACAAAAACTTGAGTAACTTGCTCAAATGACTTTCTACGAACCTAAAATTTTGCATGAAGCACATATACACCTTCCTTCATCATCTCCCATGAATTTTTTGACATGTATAGCTCTCAAATTTTATATCCCATCCCATTTGCATGCAAGAATAGATGGGTGTCTCAAATGCAGTTTTGGCTAGACGTGGCATTTTGCTCCAAAGTTTGTTTCTTGGAATTCTGAGTCCTATATGTAGTCCATCCATCTAAGATACACCTAATAGAAGTATTTTTTTTCTTCACTTTTCACCATAGAAACTCACCTGACTCCCATGCTCCAAAAGACATCAAATTTGACTTATCATGAACAACAAGAACCTAACACCTTATGACTCCCGAGATACATTAATTCCATGAAAAATATGAACTAGGAAAACACAGAGACATCAATGATAACTAGACATAAAGGTGGGAAACATCTCCCACACAAATCATGTATGATTTTAGTCTTCCATGTATGCCTCTGGAGGATGTTCAACATTGACAAAAAAATACCAAAAACAACTCTTTTCGAGTCTCCATGAGCACTATTATTTCTTAGATCTCATTAGTTTCAAGAAACAAGATAGGTAAACTTCTCTACACATGAAAAACACTTGCAAATCATTTTAGCATGTTCCTCTCGACCATAATGAGGATGAAATAGTTAAAATGATGATTGGTGGTGCAAATCAACTTACATCAAGTAAAATGTTGTACATTGAGTTACATTCATTTAATTATCAAACCAGGGAGCATATACTTGAGATAATTTCAGTGTTGTATGCACAATTGTAGTTTCTCTAGGAGGTTAGAAAGGAAATAACTATCACATAACAATACTGAAATTAACATCAAGCTCAGACTT
The DNA here is from genome assembly GCA_019776745.2 of Taxus chinensis. Taxonomy (NCBI): domain Eukaryota; kingdom Viridiplantae; phylum Streptophyta; class Pinopsida; order Cupressales; family Taxaceae; genus Taxus; species Taxus chinensis. The sequence continues at coordinate 80,988,579 of CM034149.1, forward strand.
GAAAAATAAACTATTTCTAAATGTTATTACTGAAACAGACTTAAAGATTCAGAAATAAAAATTTTCCTAAGAAACTATTCATGAAATGAAGCAATGGAGGGGATTTAGCAGATCTTAAGTGGGCCCTAAATTAGGTGTTAATCCCTTCATTGCTTTGTAACAAAAAAACTAAATAATAGAACTCAAATCTTTATTGATTTGCATAAAACATTACATCTAAGAATTGGAAGATCGAAGTAATCTCTTTTCTCTAATTTCACATTTGACTCTTCCAAATCACCTATTTAATGACTTATTACAAGGCACCAAACCTTTATTTTATACCTTATCATTTATAGCATGTGAGAAGAATAAGAATACAACAAGGAGTCTTCAACAGAAAAAGTGAGAGATCTTCAACAGAACAAGTGAGAGATATTCAAAAGAATGAGTGAGAGATTTGACACATGTTTGAAATACACAAGTGTTCAACTAACAATCATTTCTTCATGAAACACACAACAAGTGTTAATATAACAATTAGTTCTTCACTAGTTCTTTATCAATGACCAAATCAAAGATTGATTTGTTTCCCATTTTTCCACGTTCATGTTGTAACTAATTCTCCAATTGCATGTAAGGAATTAAGTTTCATCACTTCATGTTTCAAAATATCTTCATAAATGCGTTGTAACTTGTTTTGAATAATTTCTGTATGTTGTGGAAACATATTTTGGCTACAGATGAGTTGTTGTGGATAGGCTCCTTCGTTCCATATGGAAAATTTCTTATAACCAAAAGTGGAATCAACAAATATAATCATCCAAACAATTTATTGTAATAATAAGAATAAATGCACACATAATATCACAAAATAAAGATAATTAGATATTTATTTATTATGCCAAATTTCATGGTTGTAATAATTATGTTTAGTAGTGTACTTAGGAAATACATGGACATGGCTATAATGGTCTTGTCAAAATACAAAAGATGAGTTTTTATGAAGGAAATTAATACATCTCATCAATGGTTAGAGTAAATGTTTACATTGACCAGGAAAGGGAGTTTCAAGTATGGGCTTGGTTGTCATGACCAAAATTTTAAATTTTTCATCCTAGACATTTTTCATGACAACATACAAGTAATATCATTGTTTTCATATTCAACAGGAACAATAGAAGTGTAATGATTATTATATATAAGAAAACCAGAGGGATTAAGCCACATAGCATTCTCTCTTAGCATGTGATATCTAAAATGTATGTAACCATATTGATAATCATGACGTTGCAACAATATAATTGTACTTGAACCTTTTCCCTAGATTGAATTGACTTCAATAATGCTACTTTTGTTCTTGCACCTCTGAGTGGATGACTTCCCTAGAATGAGTATTCATATTATGTGGAGCTCAAGGGAATCATGGAGAATATTTTCTTTTGATTGCTCTTAGTATTTTCTCATTGGAGTTTTAGGTGTCAAGTAGACAGAATGCCCTCCTTAATGAGAGATGAATAACTTGCTTATATATGCATTCTAGTTCTGGAAAACTCAAATAATGCTAACTAGAAGCATACCAAATAAGTTCAAATTAATAAAATTATTGTTCAAGAGAAGGGACAAAAGTGGCTAGGTAATCTCATAGCGTACAGGAGTTATGGCCCTTTTTAGGTGCTATGGTATTAGATGCACATGTGAGTAATATGGAAATTAGAATTGGAATATGTGAAGGTATAGCCTAATTTGATCTATTAATATGACCATTATGTGAATAAATAGGTTGTGTGTGTAAGCAAGAATGAGTGAGATATAGATAGGGATACCATACTTGAGAGATGTGATCTTATAATTCATAGCTTAAAAATCATGATGTAAAGCTTGAATAGACTCTAAAATATCCTTATGGAATGTGTCATCATTACTAATGTAAGGAGATGAAATATTAATCAAAATTGAATTCACACAAGAAGGTGGTGTATTATCAAGGAGTTGTATTTTGTGCACTAGTTTTGTGATAGTATCTTACATGATGGGTTTCATTGAAGTAAATGATACAAGGATACTTAAGAAAATATGGCATGGGCCATGAAATGAAAAACCTATTGCCACTAGTTTTTGGAAGAATGACTCAAGATAATAAAAGAAGATAAATCCGATGCATAACATACAATACTTGGGTTTACCAAATGATTTAACCTAAATGGTCAAATTTAATGGGGTAAAAAATTGATGATATATTATCCTAATAAACTAGTTTTCAAAGCTAATTGCAGCAACATTATAATAATATATGAAATAAAATAGATAATGATAAATGATTGAAAAAGATACTAGAAATGAGAGGGAGAAGAATACTTAGCTAATATCTTATATTATGTGTTGATCTTATGAATGGAAAATGATGGAAATGATATGAGAAAGCTTCGTCATCGTCCTACAGAGATTTCTAGACCAAGGAATATTGTACGGTCCAAAGTGTACCCCATTTTGGCCCTTTCTATATTCCCTTGTAACTTTTTACTTTTGGATCTTGAAAATTTCTAGGCCTACGCACTACTTCCTGATCTTATCTAATCTGAAATTTAGACCTCTGATACTATGCAATGTTCATTGTGTAGTTGATTCAGTTTTTAAAACCTTAGATGGTGAAGGAGTCCTATAAACAAACATTATTTGGGTTGTGTGCACCCCTGAGCACCACTAATGCTGCCACTAATCCAAAGAGGGTTTAAATTTCATGTCATTTTTTCCTATCATGTGATATCTAGAATGCATGTAACCATATTGATAATCATGACCTTGCAACTATGTAATTGTACTTGAAAAAATTTCCTATCTTGAATTGACTTCAATAATGTACCTTTTGTGTTTGTAGTTCTAAGTAGATGAATTCCCTAGAATGAGTATGTAGAGTATGTGGAGCTCAAGGGATTCTTGGAGTATATTTTCTTGTGATTTCTCTTATTATTTTCTCATTAGAATTTTAAGTGTCAAGTAGATAAAATGCCCTATTTAATGAAAGATGAATAACTTGCTTAAATATAAATTCTAGATCTAGAAAACTCTGATGAGGAAGACTAGAAGTGTACCAAATAATTTCTAATTAAGAATAGTATTATTGGAGGGAAAGGAACAAAATAATCTAGGTTGGCCCATAGCGTATGGGAACTATGGCCCTCTTTAGGCACTATAGTCCCAAATACACATGCGAGTAATCTAGAAATTGGAATTGCAATATGCAAGGGTATATCATGATTTGATGGATTAATATGACCGTTATGCAAATAAATAGGTTGAGTGTGCAAGCAAGAATTAGTGGTATATATAAAGATAACATAATTGGAAAAATTGATCAAGTCTGGGATATTGCAAGAGTGTTGTACAATTTTTGTTGTCACAAGACATGAATTACCATAATGAGTTTCTATATTTACCAATAATAGTTCCCATAGGAACTGATTTAACAAAAATAAACTAAAGTGTATAGATTACTTTGTTAAAGTCTTATCTATGCCACAACAAATAAATATGAAAGTAAACTATAGAAATGACTCAAGAAAATAGGAAAAGGAAGTAAAACCCTAAGTGCAACAGAGATTTAGGCTACTTAGTTGATTTAGCAAATAATCCTGGTAGTGTGCGAAGGTGGAAGACTGGAAGAATGATAGTACAAGAATTTGAAACTGAACCCAGAAAAGTGTAGGAGTGCAGATGGGGCAAAGACCAGGGAACTTGGACTAGTACTAGGGCACCTATGCATTAGGATCTCTTCCTAGGCGTTAGGGTCTATACAAGAGCTCTGGAGATGAATTTCGTAGGGTTACTAGTTGATCTGAAACCCTCATTGTTTGTCACTATATAGTCACACTATGATCGTCGATGTTGCTGATAAATTGCAATAAACCTATCACTTCCCTTCTATGCATATGATGCATAAAACCAACCCTTATCCCTTGTAATGGTGGTAGATGATTGAAAATATTCTCTTGAGTGCTTAAGAGATGCAACCTTAACTGATAGTATAGATGCTTAGAGATTGGTCCTTTAATTTTGTTGCATGACTTTATATTTATATGCTTCTCTTGTTCAAATTTCATAATTGATCATTAAAAGGATGACCCCTAAGAGATAGGGATGCCTAACATCCAGAAAGGACCCAAAAATGAGTGAGAAAAGTATAAAGAGATCTAGGGCTCCCAGAGGGAACGAGGGCACCTGGGCACTGACGTCTTGGCTGGGCCCTGGTGTCGAGAGCCAGGAAAGGTGAAGTATGAAGGGTCAGACTAGATAGTGAGATTTGTAAGGCCAATAGGGAGGATAGAAAGGAAACTAAGAGGAAAATTTTAATGATCAATTAATACTTTTCTCTCATAAGAAGCATATGAATAGTAGTATCTGATTAGGACCTAGTAATGTACCCAAAGTGTGTGATTTAGTGTCTACATTTTCCTCCACTTTATGTTGGTGAACGAAAGATTGGTAACATAAAGTAGATAGATATTTTTACCTGATAACCATGTAGATCGATGTTGAATATCATGTCGAGACAAGAAAAACGTGGAGTGATAAAATTTTTGAAGCATGGATGCTAAAGAAGAGGAAGTAAAAATAAAAGTGATATATAATGTCCCTAGGGTGAAAATGCGAGTGTAGATGTGATGATGTACATGTTTTCGATGATATGCTTGGAGAATGATGGTTGTGTGTTAGTGTTGACTACCGCTTCCCATAAGGATGGACCTATAAAAGATAATAACGAACAAGTAGTCAAATATGTGCATAGATGTATAAAATGTATATTAAAAGTGTGTAAAATGCTGAAAAGTAGAAAAAAGGAACGTGTGCACCTGATTTGTGACAAGTAAAAGAGATAGAAAGGATCCTGAAGATGTTGATGAAGGGAGAGTTTTTCAAGTGATCTCATGCCATGAAAGAAGTAGTATAGGGAGAAAGGTCTATTTTCATTCTCTAAACTTTCACTACTTCTCAAAGTTGTTAAGCACATTAAATGACATTTTTTTGGGTGATCTTATGCCACAAAAGAAGTAGTATAGGGAGAAATATCTAGTGTTATTCTCTAACCTTTGACTTATTCCTGAAGTAGAAACACTACTACAAATGGTGTATACAAGTTTGATCCAATGTGAATAAGTGTTATCAAATGCAATTTCCAAGTGCTAAAGGAATACCTGCCCTGTCAAAAGCCTTTGTGATAATGCTGAAAACTATACTAAACTGAAGAATTTTGTGTATCTTCCCCTGGTCTCAGGCACCCATGAAGGGATATAAGCACCTAGGTTTCTAAGTAAAATTTTGGATGCTAGTGTTTGTGTTGAAGTAAGGACCCAAGTCTGATTTAGATCCTTGTCTGATTTGTAGACTATGTTGACTCTATGTTATACTATGTTAAATTATGATTGTAGACTGTTGAATTATGACTGTAATTGTTAAATGGAGTGACTGATTCACTGAATAGATGCCCCACCCCTATTTTGGGGTGTATGCAATGTCACTAGGAGGATGTGGACCACAAGAGGACCCTATGTTGAAGTGATACTGATGTGTAAGAAGGGAATGAACTTGGTAGAAATTAAGGCACATTCAAACAGTGGCTAGAAGACAAGTGTTATTACAAACAAGTAGGTATATATAAAATAATGTAAGCTATCAAGAAAGAAGACAATGTAAACCATAAAAAGTGGGTTGTAAACATGTGACATTACTCATGATGTCACAATATAATCGAGGCCACAATGGCCAAAAGCATACAGTGTGCACACAAGACAAAGCACAGGGAAAATCCTGAAAAAAAATGACAAACAAGAGTAATCAAACATTAGATAACCATGGTGGAAAATAGGTCTTGCAAGGAAAATATTACACATGAAGCACTCATTAGTATTTTAGAAAGATATAAATTATGTCAAATTTTTTATGATCCTATACAATAGTGTGTTATTTATAATAATGAAATAATAACACCTTAAATGTGTACAAATTTGGATGCCCCAAGCAGCCATTGTGGGACTGGTATGAGGTACTATGCCAAGCATCCATATTGCATGTATCGGTCTTTGTAAAGTCTGCGATCACAACTAGAAATAAAGTGAATGCACATGTGTGTATGATAAATATAATGACATACAAGATATCTATCTAGCATGTGTAATAAAGTGTACATGTAAGCATAAGTGGGCAAGAACTATTTGCAACCAAGATATGCAACATGTTGTGGATGAGATGGAATAGAATGCAGTATGAGTGTGATAGGGGCAGCATGTCCCACGAGTGTGGATGTATGCATGGATGAATTGTGGTTCATTTATAAAATACCCCTTAGTAGTCAAGAATGAACCGTATATCAAAAGTGAATCATCGGTAAAAGGTTTGAACGGTGTGTTGTATATAAAAAAACTCAAGCAAGAGAGCGCAGAGTGTATATTGTAGGCTAATGTTGTGTGATGTAGAAGATGTAGGAATATATGAGTATGATGTTAGAATGAGTGATAATGTAGCATAGATTGTAGATTTTATAATGTTTGAATAAGAGGCTAAAAATTATTGTTTGTGAATCATGGAGCATAAATTGTAGAATAGTGTCGCATGATGGGATAGCTAGAAATATTGATTGATTGTGAAGAACAACTGTAGAATGATGTAAATGTTGGAAAGAGATGTTCAATTCAATTTGATACCCTCAGCAGTCGAGTATGAACCATAAGACTAGAGTGTGTCATCGGATAGTGTGCACTACAAAGGTTTGATCATGATGCATAGAGTGTAGAATAGAATACCATGATGTGTAAGTAGAATATGCTAGAATGATGTATATTGTAAGTGTGTAGTATGTTGTTTGATGTTGCGACACTAGAAATATGTGTATTGAATGGGACGAGTGTGATGATGTGTAATATGCAATGCCATATGTGTGTATTGTGTATGATGTATAGGTGGATAAAGTAAAAAGTGTGTATGATGTATAATAAATGGAAGAGGAATATGTCATAGATGTGCAAGGTGTGTGATTTTTAGAAAGTAAAAATCATGTATGATGTGTAGTATAAGTAAGAAAAAGATGTCAAAGATGTGGATAGTGTAAAATGTGTAAACTGTGTAGGAGTAAAGTGTGTAGAATGTATGGGTGTAGAAATCACAACGTGTGTATGATGTGTAGTATAAGTAAGAAGATGATTTCAAAGATGTGTAAAGTGTGAAATGTGTAGAATGTGTAGAAATCAAAAAGTGCATAGGATGTGTAATAGATGCAAGAAAAGGATGTAGGAAGCACATTTAATATGTATGATGTGTAGGAAGAAGAATATGTTGTACATGTGAAATGTGCAGTGTGTGAGGTTCATGTGTATAGTATTCCCTTGACATTTAAGTGTGAACCTTATCACAATCGTGTGTCATAGGGTAGTGACAATATTAATGTATCAAGATGTGTGTGTGATGAATTCCTATATATGTGAACTAGGATGTGTGACAATAAAAATGAAGGATTCATAATGATACTAGCATAAGGGGGAAAGCATGGTTCCCCTCGAGTGTGTAATGAAGAGTAGGATCATATAATATCATCTAGAAGATAATTGGTGTCATGATCGAAGCCATATGGAGAGGCATCAGAGACCTGGTAAGCAATAATGTCAGGTTGATTGCGTAAAGAGCCATTGATGCATAAATTGTAAATGCACATATCATATTCCTCGTCAGTGAAAGGAATTAATGGACATCCATATGCATACCATTGAGTAATATTTTGTGTGTAACCAAGAAATGAATCATTGTAGATGAATACATGACCAAATACGATAGGAAATGAGATATCAGTATCATCAGGGTCTAATGTTCGCCCAATGTAATCAAGAAGACAGAATGATGTATGATGGTTTGACAAGCCCCCGATAAAGTACCATAGAATTTTTAATAACAGGAGAGGGAAAATATGTGGATGGAACAACATCTAACATGCAAATAGTTCCTTCTAAGTGAGGTGAAGAATTTATAGGTTGTGGTTCTTGTTATCTAAAATTTCCCTTTTAGGTATCTTGATAACTTACAGTGATTATTTGGACTTCGACAAGGGTAAAATTGATAAAAATGGAGAATTCAGTGTCCTAAGGCCTTCTCTCCTCTTTGCATAATCCTTTGGTTCCATGCTTAGCCAAAAAATTGGGAAAAAATCAAAATTTAGGTCATTTTTAGTGTATTGCAGGTTTTATGGGTATGGGAGGAACAAAGGGAACAATTCTCAAGCTCCTTGAGTTCCCTATAATGCCGATTGGGCCACAATACAAGGGATTCAAAGGTGGAGGTAGTGTTGTGTAGAGATGTGGGAGATGGATGGAACAACAAAACAAGTTCCATCAGGTTATGAGTTCCCTGCAATACCGATCAAGCTGCAAAGTAAAGGATTTAAGGTTGGATCATGGTGTGATGCTATGAATACCCTGCAACACTATTTTACCAATCACAACAACATAACTTGCAACAAATAGCTAAAGAAAAGGAACTTGAAATGATATTAAATCGTAGGCCTCTTCGAGAGGGAAACCTCCTTTGTGAAATATCAATACAATATATTATTTGATGCTTTATTGAGCCTCAACACATTTTTATATACTAATTCCTATCTAAGAAAATACTACTTCCCGCACATTTGGGATTATTCAAATACGTTCAAAGGATGACTTACAAAGAATATGCGTCCAAATTAACTAATATATTATAAAGAAAAAAAGGGTAGGAACACAGGTTCCTAACATCCCCTCTCTCTTGGAAAAATATTTGTTCTCAAAGCTTCAGATGTGGAAATTGATGTTGAATCTGGAGAAGTGGGTCCCATGTTGCATATTTTGGTTACCTATCATACCATTGGATTATGAATTCTATTATGCAGCAGGAATAATGTTGGCAGGTCGACTGTTCAAGGATGGCTTCAAGTTCAAGAAGGATGTAGACTTCATTATCGATCTGTGGTAAAAAGTTTTGTGTTTTGACATTTGTTCCCAAAACTTTCTTCAAAAAAGAGACATGGAAAACAAGGTGAATTCAGGATGAAGGTAAAAGCTCCAACTTGTAAGCAATCAAACCAATTTTCTCGAGGACCTAATAGGGCCTGTAAAACTTTGAAGAATGTTTATGATGCTCTTTGATTTTCGAGGATGATTGCTTGTAAGATTGGAGATGAAGGAAGCCCATATCACTTGGTAAGAAGGTGTGCTCAGAGTTATACTGATTAGCCTATTGCTTCATGCGGTTCTATGCCATGTGGAGATTAGTTCATAGAATGCTGAGAATTTGATCCCGGTTATAGAGATTAGTGTTGACTACATAAACTCTCAAACTGCTAGGGTTATATGGAAGAAGTTCTAGTGGATTTTTACCATAGAATTCTTCATATGGGGTCATTTTAGTAGAAGTGTGGTATGAGGTATTGTATTACCACTCTGCAAGAGGAAGCCACTTTATCCACTAGTGTTGTTTTTTTGAAAAAAAGTAATGAAGGAACATTCTAAACACTTGTTGACAATTTCAATTTGGTCATCCGTTTGGGGGTGATACACGGAGCTAATATTCAGTTGGGTGCTTGTGTTTAGAAAAATCTCTATCCAAAATTTGTTGGTGAAAGTTGCATCATGATCAGAGACAATAGAGGAAGGAATGCCATGCAGATAGAAAATATGATCCATAAAAATATGGGCAGCCATGGAGGCTTTATATAGAAGGGTGAGGGAATAGAAATGACTATATTTAGAGAGGTGGTTGACCACAACCAAGATCACTAATTTACCTCCTAACTGAGGAAGATCCTTGATAAAATCCATAGAGATATTTTTCTAGATTCTATTTAAAATTGGAAAGGTCTATAAAAAACCAGCAATATTTTTTTTCTTACCTTTTTTGTGTGGACAGGTACCACATTCTTCTTCCATCTGTTTAATATCACCCTTCATTCCTTTCCAACAAAATTTTCAGCATGCCCACTAGTAATTTTTGAGAAATATGGAGTGTGTTATTGATGGATAAGAATGAATTTCATAGAAGCCAAATTGATGAGTTTTTATGTAATGGGAAGCACCAGATGACCCTTGTTGCACAAAAATGCACCATCCAATGAATAATGCAGTATGGTTGCGGGGTTAGTGGCCAAATGTTGGATGAGGTGCTGTGAGGAGGGATCAAATGCATACCTCATTTTTATAGATTCCATCCAGTTTGGGATGGGAATGGAGATAGCCAACAGGGATGCTTGGTCCTCAAATGCACGTGAGAGAGCATCGACCACAATATTGTCTTTACCCTTCTTATAGGTTATCTCATGATCATACCCCATGAGTTTTCTGACCCATTTCTGTTGTGTTGTGGAGGAGATTTATTGTGCCAGGAAATATTTCAAAATCTTGTGGTCTATTTTGATGAAAAAATTATTCCACAATAGGTATGACCACCATTTTTTTACTGCATGGATAACTACCATCATTTCCTTGTCATATGTAGACAAGGATAAGTTTATTCAAAAAATATCTTTGCTAGTGAAGGAAATTGGGTGAATTTCTTGAAGAATGGAAAAACCCAAGCCATTCCCATATACATCACATTCAATGGTGAAAGTATGAGTGAATTATCGCATGGCCAAAAAGAGTGTGCTACACATAGCTTGATGAAGAGCCACAAATTCTTGGTTAGATACAGTGTTCCATGTGAAGGCATCATTATTTAATAAGGCAATCAAGGGGGCCACAATATTTCCATAGTCCTTGAAAAACTTTTGGTAGTACTGAGTAATTCCTAAGAAACCACAAATGATCTTGAGAGTTGTTGGTCGAGGCCATTCCTACATTGCTATGATCTTGTATGGATCTACATGGACCCCTTAGTCGGTAGAGACAATGTGCATGAGATATTCCACTTCTTTGAGGCCAAAGGAACACTTGGATTGTTTGGCACATAATGTATTGTCTGAAAAAAAAATGGAATTCCCTTTCAAAGTGTTGGAGGTGGTTCGCCCATCTGTAGATGTAATCCAAGATATCGTCAAAGAAAACCAGGAAAAAATGATTGAGGAAAGGTTGAATTATTTTATTCATGAGTGCTTGAAAGGTGGAAGTTGAATTTGTAAGGCCAAACAACATGACCAAAAAATTCATAGTGACCATCATGAGTGTAGAAGGATAATTTTGGAATATCATTAGGATGTAATCAAATTTGGTGATAGCTGAAGTGAAGGTCCAATTTGGAAAAAAAATTAACCCCATGGAGCTCATCCAAAATATCATCAATGACCAGAATGGGGAATTTATCCTTGATGGTGAGGTAGTTAAGGGCACAAAATTCAATGTAAATCCACCACAATCCATCCTTTTTGTGGAACATAGGTACATTGGGGAGGAGTACGGGCTGGTGTTGGGGAAAATGACGCCAGATTTAAGGAGGTCTCGGGATAGGTTTTCAATTTCAATATTTTACAAATATGGATAGCAGTAGGGACAGATGTTCGGGGGAATGATTACTTGAAGGAGTGGGATGTGGTGACCTTAATCCCATGAATAGGGTAACCCCATTGGTTGTTTAAAAATAGTATCATTTTTCTCGAGGATGGCTTGTAAGTTCGCAGGGTTGCGAGCAGTAGTGGGGGTTGGAGTTGGATGGAGTACAGCTAGAAAATTATCCCATGGGAGCCTTTCTTCATAAGCTTTTCCATGAGATGGGAGTTAATGATGGAAGAAAATCCTGGTAATAATCCCTTTAATTTGTGCTTCTCTTCGTTATCTATGAACTACATCCAAAGCTTCAAAAAAATTCCCGTAGAATGGGTCCCAAAGTGCAGAGCCATTGTGCACCTAAAACCACATCACATCTACCTAGAGGTAGGGAAAACATATTTGATTGTAGAGTGTAATCACCTATCGCAATGCGTACATTCTGACATTTCCCTTTACAAGGAAATTTTCCCCCATTAGAAATCATTACTTTGAAGCTAGAACAAGGGTATATAAAGCAGTCTTCTTGCTTAGCAATGCGGGGATCGATGAAATTGTGTGTAATTCCTGAGTCAATGAGGATTGTGAGAGGAATATTTTTTAAGAACCCCTTGACCTTCATATTTTATGGGTGGTATTACTAGCTAGTACATGTAGGGAGATTTCTGATTGATCCTCCTAGGGTGTGGAATCCTCTACGGGGCTTGGTTCATCTAGAACATACTCAAAGTCCTTGCTATCAACCTCGCTATGTTTCTCTAGTAGTGATTCCACATCTAGTAGGTAAAATTTTTCTGTGACGTACTTTTGACCCTTAACCCATTTATCACCAAAGTTGTAACATAATCCCTTATCCTTATGTGCCCAGATCTCGGCCTTGATAAGATGCTTGATCTGGTGTGGGACATTGGCCATTGGTTGGTTGGGTTCTTGGATGTGGACGGACAGTGGGAGTTGATGTTGCGCTTAGATTTTATCTTCAGCCAACTTAGACAGGCCCAAGGCTTCCATCATGTTGGTGGGTGAAATATTTTCACATTCTGAGTGGATTGTCTCCTTGAGGCCACTCAAAAAGCATCTCTTGAAGAAGTCTTATGTTATCCCTTCATTTTGATTATCTAGTTTCTCAAACTCCTGCTGATACTCCCAAACAGTATTGGTTTGGAGGAGTTTGGTGAGAGCTCTGGTGAAGTCCTTGAATTCAGAGGGACCAAATCTGTCCAAAATGAGGGATGTAAATTTCTTCCAATCAGGTTCATCATTTTCTATGAGATACCAACGATACCATTGTAGTGCATATTTTTCCAAATGGTAGGAGGTGATTGGGACTTGATTGATAGAATAAGTGTCGTGAATGTTGAAGAACTACTCGGCTTGATAAATCCATCCTGTAGGATCTGTACCATTGAACTTGGGGAAGTTCAACTTGGACCCACGGGAGGGGTTGGAGAATGAGTTGTGTGAGGACTCCGTCGTTGGTCGTTGTTTGATCAAAATTTCATGTTACTAATTCAATCTGTGTAACCGTTGAGCCAGCTTAGTGACCTAGGCTTTCAATGTTTCTAGTTATTCCTCCATGACTTTGGTGCCTATACGGGTGATAACCATAACCATGGTTTTTTTTCTTTGGCAATGGATAGAAAAATTCTTTCTAAAACATGTTTAGTAATGGAAATTTAGGATTTGAGCTAACAAAAATAAGGAAAATGGACTGGGACGGAGTTTTTGACACTTTCTAGGCAATTTTAATGAAATAAAATTACAATTTTGGGGTTGTAATGGTAAGAAATTAAAACTTGTTCCTTGACGAAAAAAGCAGAGGAATAGGGAAAGGAATAATGTGTGCAAATTTTGGGGCAAATGGGTAAAAAATGAAGAAGTTATGGTAAACCCTAAAAACATTTAAAATGGTGATTTTTGAGTGATAGAAGTGGAATTGGGTCTTGGATCCTGAATGTATGATATGTGCGGAGTGGGATTTCGGTTCTCCCAGGAAAGTTTCAAAACAAATGGAAGCTATAATATGAAACATATGGCTAAAAAACAAATTTCCAATGCCTTTGTTAAACCCTTGACTACATTCTTGAACAAGAGGATTTTTTTCACCCTTGATTGTGTTCATGAATAGGAGGATTGTCACACATCCATGAAAGATTCCCTACACAAATAAGAAATGAAACCATACCTGAAATAGAGAAACCTAGAATGATTTTGGCCCGATTTGGTTTTCACGGAGAAGAATGGGCTTGAGAAAATGATGAAGGATGGTTTCTGAAGCCCGTGGTTTTAGAAAAAGAGAACCACCTAGAACTTTCAAGGTTACCTAGCTCTAGCCAATGCCCATGCTAAGTTTTCGTGTGAAAGTTAAGGAGTGCCTATGTGTGTGAACATAATGCGAACCGAAATGCAATATTGCCGGAAATGAGACAACTCACAGCTCTAGCTAGATCTGTGAACAAAATGCAAATAAGATCTGGACCACTTTTTGATCACCAAGATCTTGTTTGGGTGATATGAGAGCATACTGTGGGTAGAATTAGATCACCGTGATTTTCTATAGAGAGAAAAAAATTGGCCACGGAAAGTGCTCTGATAACAGATGTGAAGACCCTATAACACTATTTTAACAATCAAAACAACATAACCTGCAACAAATAACTAAAGAAAATGAACTTGAAATGATATTAAATTGCAGGACTCTTTGACGTGGAAACCTTCTTTGAGCAAGCTCAATATAATATATTCATCGATGTTTCATTGAGCCTCAATACCTTCTTATATACTAATTCCTATCTAAGAAACTACTACTTCCCACACATGTGGGATTATTCAAATATGTTAAAGGGATGACTTACAAAGCATATGCATCCAACGTAACTAATCTATTATAAAGCAAATAAAAGGGTAGGAACACAGGTTCCTAACAAATGCGAATGAACCAAAGGTTGTGGGAACCAAGGGCCCAGGTGGAACTATTCCATAGTTCCACCCCAAATCCAATAACCCGCAAAACACCAAACCCACAACCCTTGCAGATAATTTGGGCTCATAGATAACAAAAGGAATACTTCCCCACTTCCTCCAATTCTCCAAAAACTTGATTTATCCACACAAAAAGGAAAGAAATGAATTAAATGTGGATTGTAGGAGTGCTTAGAGCCCGCGTGGAACTCCTTGACCTCCTGAACTTAAAATAGCCATAACTTTCTCCCTTAAACTAGGATTTTCAAAAAAATGGACTTTTTGGAAAGGTATCAACATCATCTACACCAAAAAAAATGGATTTATTAATTTTAATGAGGTTATGTATTTTAAAATGGGAAATACATTCCGTCATTTAAAGGAACATTTCTAGGTAGTTCAACCACCACATTTGATGAGGTATGGTGCTTTGGCTTCTCCAACAAGCAAATTGAAAAGGGGGAATTGGTTTTGTAAGGTTCTTGTGATTATTATCAAGCATTCAATATACCTTGTTGGTGGTTGAATAGGGAAATTCTATTTTCCCTCTTCTCTCTCTCTCTCATTCTTCTATATATTGTAAAAACCCTCTCATTTTTGGGGGGGATGTTCTAAAATGTAAACAAACTCTGCTAAAAAAAATCTAAGTAGTTGTGAGTTGTAAGCCTTCATTTTAGATTTGGAAATGTGTTCTTATGCCTTATTCTTCACATGTAATGATCTATGCATATTTTTAAAGCAAAAAAATAAAAAAATTTGGTGTTTCTCTCAACCCTAGCTTATATTTTGCCATTTCCTTTCCTCTCCATTCTTGGTGTCATATTTTGTTCATGTATTTCTCACTTGTAGGCTCTTTTGTTGTGTTCCATGGAGAATAAATGGTGAATGAAGCCTTGGGTCTATGTCACATTTTTTTGGCCTCTCCTTTCTCCTTTTTCCTTCTCCTTTTTCCCTCATTATAGTATCACCACCCCTTTTCTTGGTGCTATCACCTCCTCTTAACTTAGTATTTCCCTTTTTATGCATCTTTCTCTCACTCTGGTCCCTTAGATTGTTAGAGTGGGATTATATAGCTGCATTTTTTTCCTTAGGATTTGTTTAGCATTATGATTAAATAGAGGAACCATCCTTCTCTAGAGGTTTGTCTTAAGTAGCAAGTCCCACAACTTAAGAGACAATCACATCTTACCCAAAGACATTGGTTACTCATCCAGACATACATGGAAAATCAAAGGGTGTTGTTTTTTTATAACATTTCATTAGTATTAATCAATCAAAGAATGGGGAGTGTAGTGGTGGGAGCATGATTGCAATATTTGAATGGTTTACGATCACTAAAAATATTTTATTCAACACATTCATGTAATAATTTGACACATCGATGCACTGTGGAAGGCACTGCTTGCATGGCATGAAGCCATGGTCTACCAAGTAAACAATTATACTGATCTAGGAATTCAATGAAAAATGCAACTGTATGAAGGGTTTTTGGCCCTGTAGTGACAGGTAAAGTGATATGGCCTATGCATGGATGAATGGAACCATCGTACATGCGAAGAGAAATAGATGAAGGTCAAACATTAGTATTTGAAAGGCCTATAACCTCAACGAAAGATAAAGTGCATAATTTAAGCTCAGAGCCATTATTGACTATAACTTACTTGACACCTATATTATAGATGAACATTGTGATGTAAAAAGTGGGTTCATTATCAAAATTAGCAATGTTAACATGAGGATTAGCTCGAAAAGTGATGTGTTGATAAAATTCATCTGTAAATGTGTTGTAAACTATGTCTGGATGAATATCAGTAGGAACACAAGTAGTAGCCAAGAGAGTGATGATTTAGCCCTTAAGTCAGGATGCAGAAGTGAGAAATCATGGATGGAAATATCCATGATGATGAATGGAGATGCAAGAAACAATGAAAGAAAGACTCAAAAGGTACATGAAGAAGATGAGTTCACCAAATGATTTAACAAAAATAAACTAATGTGTGTATTACTTTTTAAAATTATTATGGTTACTACAGTAAATAAATATGAAACTAAAGTACAACAATGACTCAAGAAAATAATCAAAGGAAGTAAAACCCTAGGGGAGATAGAGAGTTAGGTTACTTAGTTGATTTCACAAATAATCCTAATAGTGTGAGAAGGTGGAAGACTAGTAGAACAGTAGTATAAGACCTCAAAACCGAACCCAAAAAATTACAAGATTGCAGGAGGAGCAAGGACTAGGGTTCCTGGACTGGTATTGGGGCACTTGAGCACTAGCATCCCTTCCTAGGTGTCAGGGTTTACATAGGAGCTCTGGAGATGAATTTTTTAAGGTGGTTGGTTGGTTTTAAACCCTTTTTGTTTGTCGCTAGATGGTCACATTATGATTTCTAATGTCATTGATAACCTCTAATAAAGATATCACTTCCCTCCTATGTGTGTAATACATAAAACCATCCCTTATCCCTTGTAATGGTGCTAGATGAATGTAAATATGCTCTTGAGTGCTTGTGAGATGTAACCTTAGGTTATATTATAGATGCTTAGATATTAATCCTTTAATTTGGTCACATAACTTTATATTTATATGTTTATCTTGTTCAAATTTTATAATCTATCACTAAAAGGCTGACCCCTAAGAGATATGGATGCTCATTGGCTAGAAAGGACCAAAAAAGGAGTGAGAAAAGTATAAAGAGGTCTATGGCACCCAAAGGGAATGAGGGTGCCTAGGCGCTGGTGTCCAGACCCAAAAAAGGTGAAGTATGAAGGGTCAAACTGGGCAGTGAGATCTGTCAGGCCAAGAGGGAGGCTAGAAAGGAAACTAAGAGGCCAACTATAATGATCAATAAATAATTTTCTCCCATAAGAATCATATGAATATTATTATGTGATTAGGACCTAGTAATGTACCCAAAGTGTGTGATTTAGTGTCTATAGGAACACTATTTATTTTAAAAGCAATATGGGGTGGTGTTTCATTAGGTAGAATTTGGGGTTCTATGGGCTTGGTCATACATTGAGGTTCTAAAATAGTATTACTTATATCCACAAGAAAATAATTTATACTATGGGAGGAAATTATACTATGTGTATCACATAAAACTAGAGGAGAATCAACATGTTCATTTTTGCTAAAATAAATAGAAACAATTTCATCATTATACACATTAGCATTTACAAGTGATGAAGAAGAAGTAATAATAGAATCATTTCATGTTATTTCAAGGGTAGAGATAGAAATTAAAGGTTGATCAGTCTTTGTATGTGTAATATGAAGAGAATCAATTCCATCGTTGGTGCATTCATGAGCATTGGTGGAAACATTAATGGTGTAACAAATATCATTTCTTTTTCATTCACGGGGAAGAGTGGGAACACAAATATAATCATGTACATGAGAAATAGAAATGTTACAATTGATGTCATTATTTTTTCATTCAAAAGGAATGGGAGAGACATAATTTATTTCATTCATATCATATGCAAGGACATAAGAATCATCATGTATGTCATCACTAGGAAATTCACTATGAAAGGATGATAACTCATCATCAAAAACATAAGTAACACCATCATTCAATGTATAAATGGAAGGAATATCATCCTCATGTAATCTAGAAACAATCTCATCATAACTAGAGTATATCAAATCTATGACATTAGGATGTTCATCTATGGGTCGAGGGGAAGGCACTGGTTATTCACCATCACTATCCCAAAAGAGTGGGGAATAAAAGTTCCATGATGTCCTTAATATATTAGAGAATAGGTTGAGGGGGTGTCTTAAGTGTATTGGTAAAATGAGGTGGTTTTTATCAAAATGCAATAGAATTAGCCTCTTATTATAGTTGTCTATTTGATTTATTACCTAAGCATGACTAGAATTAGGAGAGGAGTTTATTCTCAAATAAATAAGCATATGCAGGAGCTACAAAGACAACTTGTTGAGATCACATGATTAGTTATCTACCTCAGATGGAGACATGAAAATGGGGATGCAGACATAGATAGTGATACTAAATAATTACCTCAGTTAAGGAATGAAGGAGGTAATGAATAATAAAATGAGAGAGATGAAGAAACATTGTATGAGCTACCATTTGAGGAGACACCAATCCAAATTTTGGTGGGAAATAATGACGGAATCAAGATTAATGTTCCTAGTTATAATGGAGGGTTACAAACAGAGGATTCGATTGACTAGTTAAATCACATGGAAATATTATTTGAGTGGAAACCCCTTTTAGAGGAGAATAAGGTTAAGTTTTCATGCACTAAGTTATCCAGACATGCATTGATCTAGTGGGATAACCTATCAAATGAAAGACAAAGGAAAGGAAAAAACAAGATTTGAAACTGGAATAAAATGATGAAGAAGTTGAAAGAAAAGTTTCTTCCTGTAGATTATGCCTAGATACTATTTCAAAGGTTTTTAAAACCTAACAAAGAAGGATCTTAGCATCGAATAGTTTACCAATGAATTTTACAAGCTTCAATTTGGGTGGAACAAGTCTAAAGAAAAAAATGATACAAAGTATGTAAATCAGTTGAGTTATACCATACAATATGAATTGAGTATGCTTTGGATCCATAGCCTAGATGATGCTTATCAAATAGCATTGAAAGAAGAAGAAAATCATAATAGGATTCATTTTAAAAGAGTAGTGAAAAGAGAACCATCATCATCTCCAATGAGAGGCAAAGGTATATTTGATTCCCTAAAAGGTGAATCATATGATGCAAAAGGGCAGGAAGAATCCTATCAAGGAAGAAAAGGAGAGGATATGGTAGAGAATGGGGTTGGAATATCACCCAAAGACATTATACATGTTACCAATGTCATGAAGAATTGAACATAGCTTTTGATTTTATGCACTATCCTACATAAGATAGATGGAAAGTAGAACATCCACTAGTAAACCTGGTTGAAGTTGAAGAAGAAGATGAAATGGAGGTTACTGTAGACCTAGGTGAAACCCTCATGATAAGGAGGATGATGATCATCCTGAGGAAGGAGAAATAACAATACAGTTCTTGTGGTGACTCTTGGCTATAGATAAATATCTTTCAAACAAGATGCACCTCTAGAAGGAAGGTGTGTGAAATTATTATTGATGGTGGTAGTTATGAAAATATGGTCTCAACTGTGATGGTTGATAAATCCAGTCTCAAATGTGAGAAACACCCATATCCGTATCACATATCATGGTTCAAGAAAGGGAGTGAGGTAACAATAGATAAAATATGCCTTAAACAAATTGATTGGGAATACCTATAAGGATGAGGTGTGGTGTGATGTTATCTCGATGGATGCATGCCATATATTACTAGGGAGGCCTTGGTAATATGATAGAAATATTATACATGATGGAGGAAAGAATACTTATAATTTTTTGAAGGATGTTATAAAGGTGGTCTTGTTACCCTTCAAGAAATAAGAGAAGAGTGAGGCTTGTTGGATACAAAGGTGAAAGGATTTTGTTGCAAAAATGGAAGAAGTTTGTTGGTGTTATGCATTGATGGAAAAAATGGTAGAAATAGAGGCCTTTAATATATCCGTTGTGGGATTAAAGGTACTAAAATAATACACATTTTTCATACCATATGAGCTACCTGTTAGGGATGAATAGAAATATATGTGGATCAATCCCACAGAATCACAACAATAAGAACTATGAAAAGAAAATACATAAATAAAAATACACAAGAAGAAGATAGGATTTAATGTTATTCACCCAATGTGAGCTAAATCCACTAAGAAACACTTGCCCAAATTTTATTATGAGCCAACAAGAGTGTAATCCACTCTCAAATCATTCTTCTCATAATTATACTACACAAATCTTGTTTGGAGCTATGCTCAAAAAACTCTCTCAAATTCACACTTGACTTCAAACACCCATATATCTCCCTACTATATGTCTAGTTATTTATAATACATCAATATGTAATTGTTTAATTATGTTTACAATACCATGGGTACCAATACTATGGTCCAAGAAACCGACCCATAAACCTATGGGTTAAATATCACCCATATAATTAATACATGAAAAGACCACATTTTTTGTTACTCTAAAAAAGAGTGTATAGTACTTTTAGTGTAAAATATACAACACATATCACATGAAAATAGGATCCACAACATAAAAATACTATATGGGTTACATTTGAAGAGGGATATACAACACCATATTTATTTGATCCTAGGATTAGCCCTTCCAAAGTAGGCGGCCTACGGGATGAGCCCAACATAGAGTGAGGATTGAACAAGAAAATGATAAATCTGATAAAGAAATGGTTAGTGAGAGAAAACATGAGTCCATGTGAAACTCTAGCACTATTGACTTACAAAAAGGATGGAGACTAGAGAATTTGTGTGGATAGTAGAGCAATAAATAAAATCACAATTAAGTATCAATTCCCAATTCCAAGATTGGACAATATGATGGATTTTCTAGTGGGAGGCCAATATTTTAGTAAGTTTTATTTACAGAGTGGGTACTACCAGGTCTGAATTCATAAAGGGTATTAATGGAAAAATTATTTCAAAACAAGATATGGGTTATACAAGTGGATGGTGATGTCATTTGGGTTATCTAATGCACCCAGTACATTCATGAGTTTGATGAATAGAGTACTACTAGAACATAATGGCAAGTTTGTAGTTGTCTATCTTGAAGATATTTTATATTCAGTAGGATAGTGGAAGAACACTTGTTGCATTTTAAATTGGTGTTATAATTGTTATGAAAAGAGAGTGTGTATGCATACTTAAAGAAGTGTAGATTTCTTCAAAAAAATCTAGTTTTTTTGGGTTCGTCATCTCATAGGATGGGGTGAGGATGGACGAGGAAAAAGTGGAGGTAATTTTGAAATGGCCTATTACAAAGAATGTGATAGATTCTCATATTTTTCATGGCTTGGAAAAATTTAATAGGAATATCATCAGTAATTTTAGTAACATTGTTTCCCCCATAACAGACTATACGAAGGGAAAGGAGTTTGTATGGACAAATGTAGAAACATATATTTTTGAATTGTTGAAGAAGAAAGTATCAGATGCACTTTTTTTGGTAATGCTCTATTTTAGCAAGGTATTTGAGGTTGATTGTGATGCCTCACATATCAGGATTAGAGCAGTATTGAGTCAAGAAGTACGGCCTTTGAATGAGGCCAGAGGGAAATATTATACATATGATGTGGAATTGTATGTTATTGTTCAAGCATTAAGGCATTAGAGATATTACTTGGTAGCTAAGGAATTTTTACTCTCTACTGACCATGAAGCATTATGGTATGTAAACAGATAGAAGAAACTAAATAGTAGGCATGCAAAGTGGGTTTCATTTTTACAAGAATATACCTTTATCTTAAAGCATAAATCGGGTAAGAAAAATCAAGTTATTGATGCCTTGAGTAGGTGTGTAGAATTGTTGATAACAATGGAAAATGAAGTTGTAGAGTTTGAGGTAGTTAAGGAATTGTATGAAAGTGATCAAGATTTTGGTGATGTTGTGAGACAATGTAAGGACCCTATAATGGGTAGTGATTCTTGTGATTATTTGTTTTATGATGGCTATTTACTTATGGGAAAGAAATTGTGCATCCTTGTTGGTTCAATGAGAGAAAATATTATAAGAGAATTGCGTAATGGGAATTTAGCTAGACACTTTGGTATAAGTAAGACAATTTCTCTTATGGTAGAGAAGTGTTATTGGAAGAAGGTAAAGATGGAAATAAGTAGGATCATATCAATATGTAGAGTGTGCTAAATGGATAAGGGCCATGCACATAATATTGTCCTATATATGCCATTACTTGTCCTTACAAGGGCATGGGTTAATTTAAGTATGGATTTCATGTTAGGAATTCTTAGCACACAATGAGGAAATGATTATATCTTTGTTTTGGTAGATATATTATCAAAAATAACACATTTCATTACTTTTAGGACAACTAATGATGTTTCTAGAGTTACATATTTGTATTTTTCAGAAGTGGTTAGGTTACATGGAGTTCCAAGAATGATCACTTTATATCAAGAAAAAAATTATTGAGTCACTTTTAGAAGACTTTGTGGAGGAAACTGGGGACACAAATTTAGTTTAGTGGTGCATATCACCCATAGACTGATATAAAGATAGAACTAGTAAACATGAGCCTAAGAAATTTTCTAAATGTATAGTTGGAGAAAATATGAAATAATGGAATTTAGCTTTACCACAGGATGAGTTTTCTAATAACAACTCGATAAACAAGCCAATGAGGAAGTATCGTTTCCAAATTTTATATGGTAGAAACCCCAAGGGAGTGTTAGATCTAATTGTGTTGCGTGGTGAAGATGTAACTAGTTATGATGTCGAAGCATTTGTGAAACACATGCTACAACTGTAGGAAGAAGTGAGGGAGAAGCTGAAAGATAGTAACGCAAAATGTAAAACAATGTTGGATGAAATTAGAAGAGTAAATGCATTTGAAGAAGGATATATGGTGATGGTTCTCATAAAGTATAGGTTTCCAAATGGGATGTATAATAAACTAAAGTATAAGAATATTGGGCAATGTAGGATTCTAAAGAAAATGAGTGATAGTGCCTACAAGGTGGAGCTACTTGACATCTTTGGTATTTCACCAATTTTTAATGTCTCTGAATTATATGAGTTTATAGGTCAAGATGAAAAATTCAATAAGGATAAAGAAGTAAACTGGGAGCAGCAAATGCCAAAGAATAAAAAGGAGAGGGTGATGCGTGTTTTGGAAAAAAAACACGGTCACTACTAGGCATGGGAGCTACAACATATATTTGTTACAGTGGAAAGGCTTATAGCAAGAAGAAAATAATTGGATTCTTGAGTAGGAGTTGAATAATATTAACAGTGGAAAATTGGATGAATTTCATCAATTGAATTCACATGAGTTGAACTATTTTCAACCAGTGGAGAATAATGTGGGAGCATAACTTCTAGAGACCATAAATTTTGATCCAACCATTGGATCGTCTTGAAATTTTCCATGGAGTTAGATATTGACTAGCATTTTAACCAAGATAATTTTTAAAAAAGGTTTGGTGTCATTTTGGCATATTGTTGTAAGCCAAATTCCTTCATCTAGTGGTCTAAAATTGGCTTAGAACCTTTTATTGGTTTTATCTAAAACATATAACTTTAGTATATTTTTCTCCACTTTATGGAATAAGCCAAGATTTGGTGTAAGCCTTCATTTATGAAGGCATATTTTGTAAGAAAAATTTTGGGTCCATTTGAGGTGTTTTAGTTTTTAGGGTTTTTTAGCACTGTAGGATTTTTCTTAGAGATAGTGGGAAATAAAAGGTAGCTTGTAATGTTGTAAAAGATTAGTGTGGATTTAGGAATGATAAGAAAACTATTTTGAAATTTCTTTATTTTTTTGGAAATTGTGTGTGTGTTTATTTTGGAGGCATTTCAACCTCTTGCAACTGGATCCACATCAATTATTATGGAAAAGAATAGGCTCTATAAATTTTTCACAAGTAATTGAATAATCCATGGGAGGAGAGGAATTAGGAACCTATAATTTAAATTATAGGATTGGATCATAGATATAGATTTGAATTGTAACCCACATTTCAGGGAGATGGATGATAGAATCTTAAGGCTGATGAGAACCAAACCTAGGAGAAGGAAAGAAAAGGGTTTCATCAAATCGTTGTTCTATTAGGTTTTAATACGAACAATTTCAGCTTATAAATCAACATTTAAAATACCCCTGGATTGACCATAGATATATCCCTACACTTGGGATGATTAGGGGTATGGACCTAATTGAAGGGATGGTAACCTCTATAAACTTGAGAAGAAAGATATCTAGATAAATATATGAATACATAGAGGAAAAATAACCCTAGATCTATGGAAAGAATCATGCAATTAGTGATAAATGGAAAACCGTAGGGTAGCCAGGGTTTGAGATGGAAATTCATACCTAGGGTAGGAAACATATGTTAAACTAGTTAAAGGGTTCAAGCAAAAAGTGGGTTCACCAAATGATTACACCCTAGAATTAATAATATGATATATGTATTAATTCATTATATTATATTGATAAAGTAATAAATAAGCATTTAGATCATATACATCGATTTACATGATAAAAAAAACTAGGGTTTGGAAGCATAGTTATTCGATAAACAATAAGCATATAACTAGGGTTAGAAAGATGTATTAACTTATTTAGGAGATGTTCTAGATTTTCATGAGTGGATGTGGTTAGTCTTTATACTTAGGATGGTGCTTAGAGTGTTATTTTGACCTTTCATGCTCCAAAACTAAATCATCGTACTTATTCTGAAACATCCAAAATTTCCTTATGAAAATAGATAGTTTCATACCAATAACTCGTGCACATTTGGTATTTTCTAGGTTTCTTACTATTTACATATTATGCCTCCTAATATATTTATATTTCATATAATTATGGCATCTACACCTATAACTTTGATATTATATATTCCTAAAAACACACTTAATAAAACATTAGATAAAAAAATGGTTATGTTCTTGAGTTGGACTAACCCCAATTGTCAACCCCAGCTAAATCCAACTAATCACTTCAATGCATTTCAAACTCATGTAGTTATCGTAGTATATTTCACATGTTTGTATGAAAACTAGTTCCCTTTCCCTAATCTTTACCCTTATCCTTCAACATTGATATCAAAATAATTATGTCCCAATTGAAACCCTTGTATGTAGATGTAGAACACTTAAAAAATCATTTATTTCCTCCTTTTGATGTGCTCATGAGATGTGTTATGACATTTCCTTTATCATTTCTATAAATTACATAGGTAGTAACTAGATAGTAAATGTTCTTAACAAACTAGTATATATAGGAGTTTTTCACTTTAAAATTCAAATGTAGTGGTGTGCAATTCAGACTCAAAAACATACAAATAGAAATGATAAAGAGTAAAAACTAATAATAATGGTTAGAAAGGGCCCAAAACCAAATGGGAAAGAACCATTATTCAAAGTCAAAATTGTTGGAAAATTTTGTTTGAAACTAATGGTTTCATACCATAACATAAAACAATCAAAAATCATAAGGAAAGAGCTCCACAAAACTTTATGACACTACATAAAAAAGTGTGCAAGACCCCATCAATATGATATCAGTTATCCAAATAATTTGAATGAGAAAATAACAATAAGGACATGCACCACTAACTCTCATTTCATTTATCAAGTCTCATAGATGTATAATTTTCTACAAGTGTTATACAATAATTTATTTTTCCAAATTTAGTTGTTTATAGTAGGTGCATACTAAAATACCAAACCAAGTGCTTTCCAAAGAACTTATAAGGTGTTTAATAATTATAGAACCTTTAAAGTGGATATTTAATAATGTTTGGTGTAGATATGCCAATTCTAGGTGGGATTTAATCTCAATTCAACTAGCTTGTAAAAGTATGGTCGTGCTAAAACACCAAACGAGATGCATGCTAACGTAATTACATTTTTTTTACTTATTATAACCTCACTCAACCAGAGGTTTAAGCATTATTTTCATAGAAATTCCATTTTATGGTGGGATTAGATCTCATTTTAATTATATTGTATATGTAATGCCATCTAATATGCCAAATCAAATTCTTTCCAAGGCACTTAATATTCTATACTTATTGTAGCCTCTCTCAAGTGAACATTTAAGCATTCATGGCATAGACATGAAATTTTATAGTGTGATTCAATATTGTCTCAACTGTATTGTAAATGTAAGGCCACATAAACACACCAAAATGGGTGCTTTATAAGGAACTTACAAATTTTTAACTTATTATAGCCTCTCTCAAGTGGATTTTTAAGCTTTGTTTGTATAGACATGTAATTTATTAGTGTGATTGTATTTCAAACCAATTAACTTGTAAATGTAATCCCATGACAAGTACTAAACTATCTAATTTCCAAGGAACCTATAAATTATAACTTATTATAGCCTCTTGTAAACACTTAAATTTGGCAACTTTCCATTTTACAATGTAAATTTTGGTCATGCTCCATTGCTAAGATAAATTCTCATATTTACAATCAAATAAGTACATAAATATAGCTTTGTGTTCATATACAAATTTGCATGATAATCAAAAGAATTTAACACCTAGTAGCTTCAAAGCATAATTAAACTCCTATAGAACCATAAGATAAGAGCTTAAATGAAAACAACTTCTATCATATATATATATATATATATATATATATATAAGATAAACCCATTAAATGCTTGAGCCTTTCCTACTCTTTGAGTTTTCTACATAATGAATGAACATAACTAAATCACCTAGTAATAAAATTGGTCTTGTTTGCTCAAGGATTGAGGATGAGATCTCACCAATAAATGGCTACAAGGCCATTTTTGGATCTTCTCATGCTCTTCAATTAATCAAAAGATGCTAACACCTAGTAGCTTCAAAGCATAATCAAAACCTTATAGAACCATAAGATAAGAGATTAAAGGAAAACAAATTCTATCATGTATAAACAAAGATAAACCCATTAAATACTTAAGCCATTCCTACTCTTTAAGATTGCTACCTAATGAATGAACCTAATTATATCACCTAGCAATAAAATTGGTCTTATTTGTTCAAGGATTGAAGATGAGATATCATCAAGAAATGGCTACAAGGCCATTTTTGGATCTTCCCATGCTCTTCAATTTGAGAGAATGGATGCAAGATGGAGAAGCTATTTCCAATAAATGGATAATCGCTCAAATCAAATTTCCTATAGTTTACACTAATGAAAATGAAGGTGTAAGAAGAAAGGGTAGGAGGAGGGTTCTTTATATAACCCTATGGTTTTAGAGAGCTTGGCATCTTAGTGCATGTGGGATAAGGGTAAAGCAATATTAGGAATGGGCAAGGTTTCTTTAGAACAGGTAACCTTGATTTAAAAGAGTTTAATTTATCATTAGTGACTCATGGGAGTTTATGGGTGTTTTAATTAATCAAGTGTGATTAATTAATAGGTAGATGTAAGCTTATAGAATCCCATTAGAGGAGGATTAGTGTTTGTTAGGTTAATTAATTATGCATTATATAATTAATGTTATTAATTAAATATTGTTGTTATTTGGTTTTATCAACCATATTTGTTTTATTTCTTCACAAGTATAATTGATATGATTGTTATAACAATTATATGCTTCCTGGATGTAATATTGGAAGCTATTGTATTTGTGTTGCATTGTTGCAACTTCTCATTTTTTTGTATCCAAGCTATCCAATATGTATAAATATTGTATCTTGCACTATTGTACTTGGTTAATTGAGTTTAATATAAGTTATCAGGCTTTTGCCCCTGTTTCTCAGTCTACATTTGGTACCAGAGTGTATTGAAGCTCTTGGCAATGTTGGAGAAGGTTGCAGAGGAAGGATAATTCATGGAGAAGAAATATACATCAACGGAGAGCCAGTGTTGCCTCCTGCAGCTTCCCACAACCCCCTGCAAACTCACAACCTCCTATGCGTTCTCCAGGTAACCGGAAAGTAAATTTTATTTTCCTTGGTGCTCACTTCACCAAGAAAATTTTCTGTAGGAATAGGAATTTTAAAAAAATACTATTATTCTTTCCCCATTATGGATTTTCCCTCTACATTTACAGGTATATCTGGTTACTGCTAATAGTAGAAGCCTGCTACATTTGAATAGATCTAAGCTATTCTTCATAAAAAGGTCGAGTTACATTAGAGGTGGACCAAGCTGAGTAATAGTTGCATTGTGGAGCGAGCTCTAGATATTGGTTGTGTTATTCATCTTCAAACCGAGTTATTTCGAAGTCATGTATGTGAGCTCTGCATCCAAGGCGAGACATCATTGGGATTGTTTTGTTTATGGGCCGAGTCGAGCTCTCATACCATTTTGCATTGGATGAAATGATTGTGCATATCTCCAAGCCATGTGTAAATTTCAATGGATCCAACCTAGTTATGTGAGCATCCAAAAAAGAATCATGCTTAGTGGATTGGCAAGACTGTGACCTTGCACTAGCATTGGAAAAGAAAGGCATATTACTTATGTTCAGCATGGATCAAGCCCTACTTTATAACAACGAACCTCCAATTGAATTCCCCTGAAGACCTCTCCATGTCTAAGCCAAGTGGCCAAAGCCGACCTACAACAACATTACACCAACTGCATCAACAAAAAATAGTGGCTCGACCTACAAATAAAAAAATGATGGACTATACATGCAAATCGGTGGCAAAATCAATCAAAAGGTGGCTATTATCAAACAAATTTCAATCAAAAAGTTGTGTAAATAATAAGGAAGAGAGTTTTTTCAATAAAAAAGAGTTTCAGATCCTCTTTCTAAGGAGAAAAACCTAAATCGACTCCAAATCAATGCATGCAGTGCCACATGGAGCATCTATTTTTGCCAGGTCACATTTTTTAAAAGGTTAGTTCCTTTTTTTGTTTACATTATATACAAGTTTGTTCGTTTCATATCACAAGCACCAAAAGGGCCTAGTTGGTCAAGAGGAACGACTTGGGTGGGTGAGGTGCAAGGTTCAAAACCCACCACCAACACAAAATTTTGAATTTTGACATTTAGAGGAAAAACTGGAAAAACCGCCTAATCTGGAGGTGAATTTGGTGGAAAAAGCACCTCTCACCGTTTAGTCATAACTAAACAACCTTCTAAATTTTAGCCAGAAAAACCCTAATTTAGGGTAAAAACATTTCTCCTATTAGGCCTGCTTTTTTATTTTGGGCAACATTTACCAAAGGAAGACTATCCAAAAACTTCATTTTGGGCCACTTTTTAATGGTTTTTGGCATTAAGGGTCATTCTGGGCTCCGGAGGCCACCAGGGCCCGTAAAACAAAAACATTTTCCTGCCATTCAATTTTTTCTAAATTTTTTAATGTAATTGCATGCTTCAATATATTGTACTAATTTGCAAGTTGCTATAGTCAACCACATATTGTAAATGCTCAAAAAATGGTAAAGAATTGTAATCCAAAATAGTAAAAATTGGTTCTGTAACACTCATGAGATCCTAGATCTCATTCGAAATGTTCGGTATATACGGTGCCTCTGGGAAGCACTTATGGGTAAATCCATTGTGAATACTACTACACTTAACACCTAATATAGCTGTAACAACATCATCTGGGCATCGACCCTTTAAATTGACGACGAGTAATAAGGTCACAGTGCACACACTATGAGCCATCCCATCTGTCTGTGAACGATTGCACGACATAAATCCAGACTAAAAAATTATCCAAGTATATAGCAAAGTTACGCATGCGTATGAGGATATTTCTTTGAGCCGGTGTCAATAATCACACAGACCCCTTTCAGTATTGTCTTGGTACCATGTATTGAATTCTTTCACATATGTTAGTGCCTCTTTCATGCACTGACAGGTATATATAAAGGGTGAGCTTCTTCCACGTACCTCCAGGTATATCGAAAGGGTGTGTATATAGAAAGGTTTAGTATATCAGACTGATGGTATATAGATTGGGAGACCTTATACCTAGAGTGATAAGAGCCAAACCCTGTCAGTGATTTCTGAAAAATGGGCACCAATGCCCCCAATTTTTTTCTTCAAGATTCACAACTGCTTAGAGTGAACAACTATGCTACATGGAAGACAAAAATCAAGACACGGCTTGAGTTTGAAGAGATCTAGCCTGTTGTGACTGGTACTCTAACCAGATCAACAACTGATACAACACAACAGAGGCAGTTTGATAGAGCAGATCAGAAATCCAAACTCATCATCTTGTTTGGAGTGTCCGATGATGTGCAACCCCAAATTCAAGATGCCATAATAGTAAAAGAAGTATGGGATAATTTGAGAACAATATACGAGGCTAAAAACAATAATGTTAAATTGAATTTGTAAAGTTATTTACACACATTGAAGTTCAAGCAGAATGAGAAAATTGAAGCTTTTTTAAGAAGAGTTTCAGAGTTTATGGATTCACTACTAGCCTTGGGAGAAGTGGTCATAGATGATGCTCTCATTCCCATTGTTCTGAGAACACTCCCCTCTTCTTACCACATTTTTGTTACAACACTAAACGTGTTAGATATGACAGTTAGTTTTGACAAATTGGTAAACTTATTGCAACAAGAGGAAGACATACATAATAAGGATGATGACAAAGAGCAGGAACTTTATTCACATCAAAAATGGAAAGGAAAACCTAATTCCTATAAAAAGTCCCAAAATAAAAATCAGTATCAAGGGGACAGACAACGGAAGAAGCAATGTCCAATCTGTAAAAGAGGACATGACCTAAAATATTATTGGTATAATACTTACAAGAAAGGTTCATCAAGCAAATCGAAACCTCCACAACAACAATATCACAAGGGACATTCAAACTACAATCAAGGGTAGAAAAAGGGGAACTGGAAAAGAAGATCCCATCAGCAAGGAAATATTGTTGAACAAGAAGAACATTCAGATAAGGGAGATTTTTTGTACACTGCTCGATCAAGTGAACCATCCACGTCATCTAGTGATGTCTGGTATGTTGATTTAGGAGCCACTTGACACATGAATGGTCACAGAGACTGGTTTACCTCAATGAGGGACACGCCTTCGAAAAACCATGTTTCATTGGGTGATGATTCTTCATATACAGTTCAATGGATTGGGAGCATTTCTCTACCCCTTGGTTCACGCAACTATAGACTATCAGATGTCTTATATGTCCCTAGGTTGAAAAATAATCTGCTTTCAATTAGTCAACTCCTAGATCACAACCTAAAAATTGACTTTGATACTCATTCTGGCAAGAAAACATGTTTTATTCAAGATAAATCATGAGGCTCAAAAATAGTTGCAAAATCCTCTAATGTGGGATGCATGTTCTAGCTTGATTTTGTCCATAGAGATGATCAAGCACTTGTGGCTAAGAACTCTACCTCAGCACAGTTGTGGCATCAGAGACTTGGTCATGTTAGTTTCAAGTATCTTGAAACACTTCACCGTCACAATATGGTACATGGGCTACCATCTCTTCAGAAGGATACAGACAAGTTTCCTCACTACCTAACAGGAAAACAACACAGAGCTTCATTCCAGAAGAGTACATATCAAGCTCATGGTAAGCTTGATCTGGTTCATATTGATCTTTTCGGTCTGATGCAACCAAGTCATTTTGGATTTCAGTACTTCATGTTATGTTTTGATGACTATTCAATAAAAATATGGATTTTTTGTCTTTACAAGAAAAGTGAAGCTTTTGGAACTTTCAAGAAGTTCAAAGTAGTAGTTGAGAATGAAATTTTCCATCACATCAGAACTCTCCACTCAGATCGAGGGGGGGAATTCACCAGTAATGAGTTCAAAGACTACCTAAAAACTCATGGGATTCATTGACAAATGCCTCCTCCACACACACCACAAGAAAATGGTGTTGTTGAGAGAAGAAATCATACTATCATGGAAATGGTATGATGCATGATTGATGAATCTAGACTTTCAAAGACTTTCTGGGTAGAAGAAGCAAAGAAAGCAGTGTATTTGTTAAATAGAGTGCCCACATTTTCTCTTGAAGGAGTAACACCACAAGAAGAATGGTCAAAGATAAAACCATCTATTGCACACCTTAGAGTATTCAGGTGCAAAGCAAGTATGCACATACCCAAGTAGAATAGAAAGAAATTGGACATGAAGTCACAGAAACTCATCTTCATTGGGTACAATGAAGAGACTCTTAGGTACAGATTGATGGATCCAAAGACCATAAAATTCTACACCAACAAAGATGTTGAATTTTTTAGAAGAAGGAAGCAGAGTCTCCTCCTCCATACTCACCTGATGTAGATTCTTCACCAGTTGTAAAAATTGAAACTGATGTTCCCACAAATGAGGAAAGTGATGATAAGGATGATGGTGTTGATTTGATAGAACCACAACCCACATGAACAGTTCAATGTATGCCCAAGTGGTGTACTAGCACATTACGAGATGTAAGAATGGATGTTCCACCAGATACATCCACCCCTGGACCAAGGACTCACAGTAAAGCAAGAGAAGAAGTTAAATTTGCTTTGATGAGTAGAGTTATCGATTCTAATGAGCCCTCTACATTCCAGGAATCCCTACAGTCAAAATCTTGGAAAGTTGCCATGGACTCTAAATATCAGTCAGTAATGAAAAATAACACTTGATAGCTTTTCAATCTTCCACCAGGGAAGAAACCCATTGGATGAAGATGGGACAGTGGACAATTACAAAGCAAGACTTGTAGCAAAGGGGTATACACAAAAAGAAGGCATTGACTATGAGGAGACATTTTCTCCCACAGCTAAGATCAAAAAAATCAGGATGATCTTTTCACTAGCTGCTCAATTTGGTTGGAAAGTCTATCAGATGGATGTAAAAAGTTCCTTCTTGAATGGAGATTTACAATAAGAATTCTACATGACTCAACCTAGGGGATATTTAGTACCTGGTCAAGAAGCAAAGGTATGTAGACTCAAGAAATCTTTGCATGGCCTTAAATAGGCACCCTGGGCATGGTACATCAAAATTGATGAGCATCTCATACAACATGGATTTTTTAGAAATCCATATGATCCAAATATTTACCTCAAAAAGAAAGGGGGGAGATTGTGATTGTCGTTATCTATGTCGATGATCTAGTCATCAATGGAAATTCAGTGAGGATGATCGATGCAACGAAGAAATATCTTAATCGATCATTCTACATGACCAATCTCGGGTTGGTGCTTTATTGTATTGGATTGGAAGTATGGAAAAAAGAGAATCACATCTTTGTTTCTCAGATGAAATATACCAAGACCATGCTCGAGAAATTTAGGATGATGGATTTCACACCAATTTCTACACCTATGGAGAACAGATTACAGTTATCTCATTTAGATCCATCTCCTGAGGTAAGTGCCACTCTCTATTGGCAGTTGATTGGGAGTCTCATTTACCTGGCCTACACTAGACTAGATATCAGCTTTGGAGTGAGCTATCTATCCATGTTCATGCAGGAACCCAAAGTTTGTCATTGGAAAGAAGCAAGGCACATCTTGAGATATCTCAAAGGATCAATGGATCTTGGTCTAGAATATAAGAAGAATGATAACTTCTTCTTGTCAGGATATTCAGATTCACATCATACAGGAAATATTGATGATAGAAAATCCACTTCAGGATTTGTATTTTTTATGTGATCTAGACCAATATCATGGGGAAGCAAGAAACAACACTTTGTTTCTCATTCTTCCATAGAATTCGAGTATCTTTCTGTAGGAGAAGTTGTCTGTGAAGTGATTTGGATACGTCGCATACTAGAAAGACTTGGAATACCACAGGACAAACCAACCACCATGTATGTTGACAATGAAGGTGTTCTCAAGCTTGTTCACAATCCAGTGTTTTATGAAAGAACAAAGCACATCGAGGTACAGGTTCATTTCATATGTGAGCATGTGTTGAAGCACAACATCTTGCTTCAATTTTTTCCAAGAACAGAACAATGGGTAGATATCTTCACGAAGTCTCTTGCACATGACAAGTTCAAGTTGTTCAGAGATTTTCTCTCCTCGTCCCTTGAGAAAATACACAATTAAGTGGGGGATGTTAGGTTAATTAATTATGCATTATATAATTAATTATTTAATTAATGTTATTAATTAAATATTTTTCTTATTTGGTTTTATTAACCATATTTGTTTTATTTCTTCATGGGTATAATTGTTATGATTGTTATAACAATTATATGCTTCCTAGATGTAATATTGGAAGCTACTATATTTTTGTTGCATTGTTGCAACTTCTCATTTGTTTGTATCCAGGATATCCAATATGTATAAATATTGTACCCTACACTATTGTACTTGGTTGATTGAGTTTAATATAATTTATCAGGCTTCCACCCCTTTTGCTCAATCTTCAGCGTTATTTGAGGGGTGTTAGAGGAATTTAATCCAATAAATGATGATGTATTGATTTAGAGTAGCGAGTGTAATTAATTAATAATAATTAATTGTCCCAAGTAGAAGAGAACACTAATTAACGAAAGGTCATTTATTAACATCTTGAGTGATAGGAAGGCTCATTAATTATAAAAGTGTAATTAATTAACGGGAATAGAGGCAAAATGGTGGTTTATTGACGAAGTGTCATCATTTGACAAAAAGAGAGTGAAGATCATGGTCAATTAGTGAGGTGTCGTTAACTGACCCAATGAAGGGAGCATATTTTGTTCACTTGATGAAGTGTCTTCAATTGTTCAAATGAAGAGAAAGAGAATAGTTAGTGCAATTTAAGTATTAAAATTGCTTGATCAAATTATAGGTGTTTATATTTTTCCCTCTTTGGGGTGGCGTAAGCAACGCCACTGAAAAGATAATAGACAAGTATAGACAAGTATATTTTGAAGGGATAGAAGACAAACTAGTAGAATGAAGGATGCCCCCTCGAGTGTCAATGGGGTGATGGAAGAGGTCGATCGATGATCGAAAAGGATGAAGTGAATGGATAGAAGAAATGTGAGGGGGTAGGGGGGATAAAAGGTGATCCATATTTCCCCAAGTGATTTGGAAGAGTAGCATTGATAGAGAAAAATGAAAAGGTAGGAAAATGAAGATGAAGAGAGATGGAAATAACTTGCATACAACTGATGTAAAAACAATTATATTTCATCATGTTTCTTTGTGATCTATATCATCAGTCCTTATTATATATGCATATAAAAAAGTGTAGAATAACATGAAAAGCTAGAATACGAACATTTGTTCATTGCCAAAACACTAACCCTATGCAACATACATAACGTAATGCAATACAAGAAAGTACACAAGCTATCCTAGTAGGGAAACAAGTACAAACACACATACTTAAACAAACAACATTCAAGATGGTTGCACAAATGTTTTTGTTATCAAACTTTAATTTCAACCTATGCAAATTAATGACAACAGTTAAGAATGACACCCCAATCAAGGAAACATATGAGGTGAATAAATTAAGGATGTAGAAGTCCCATGAAAAAGTGATCATGCACTATGAAACTGCCCCAAGCAATGCGTTCATGTGAAGGAAGACAGATATAACAAGAAAATCAACTTTTTTGATGGAGAGTAGATCCAAATGATCCATGAGTCATGCATAAGAACAAGTGAGAATCAAAGAAAGATGTTTTATAGGATACTTTTTTATGTTTAAGTATAATGTATTTGACACAGAATTTAGTTACGTGCATGCTTGTTGCTATTTTTTTTTTAAAAAAAATTCAATTTTTTGGATTTTTAAACAATTTTTGAATTTTTAGGATTTTTGAATATTTTACCAATTTTAAGGATTTTTTAATTTTTGGGAGGAAACTTAGCTAAAATAATGATGATATATGTGGTTATTGCCAAAAAAATGTTAGAAAGTAACTAATATTCCCTAAGATAGCAAAAAGGGTTGCCATGAAGTAAAAACAAGACCCAACATAGCGAAAACTGGTGAAAAGAATTATTTACTAAAAATAATCATCGCAACAGGTGGTAGAAGAATCACAGCAGCCACACCACCTCCCAAAACCATCGTGATGAGTCAAAATCACTGTGGGGGGTGGGAACAACTATAAATACCAAGCCATGGGGGGGAAATCATCACGGTGAGTTATTTGATACCAAACCCTATCATTTTTATTAGTGATTTTGCTCTGATGTGTGGGAGAGATGGCTCTATTTCAGGACCACACATAATGCACATACATTGTTTGAGAGTACACAAGGATTCCTAGTGATGGACCCTAGGTATGTGAAGCAAAAAAATCCATTTCAAGCTCATTTAAGAGCATTTATTTCTTAGATTAGATTACATGGCAATGTTTGTGTGAAGCTTGGGGTATGTAAGAGTTGTGGGGGGCAAGTGAGTGTGAGGATAGCATATATGTAGGCACATATACATGGAAGTGCATACACATGCGCATATACGTGGAAGCACATACACAGGCACGTATATGTGGAAGTACATATAAATTCACATTACGTCAAAATGGGTGCTCACACGTGAACTAGGGATAAAAATTAGGGGGTTCAGGTGTAAAAACCCTTGTGTTGGTGTGAAGATGGGGGCATAAGCGTTGGGGCATGTATACATTAAAATAGGTGCACTGGTGCTAAAATGGGCACTCTAACGTGATTTGTCAGTTTTGGGTAACTTTATAAGAAGTTTAGGAAATTTATAGAAGAACCCGGTGATGAGTAGAGGAAATTAGAGGATGTATTTTAGAAGAAATGGTTTTAATTAGTGGTTTTCCTGAGCTTTTAGGTTGATTTACCCCGATTAGAAATGCAAGAGAAATATGTGCGACTACTAGCCTTCACGAAGACCTTCTCAGGTGCAAGGGGATCTATTTGGGGATCACTTTAGATGTTAACAGATTATCGCATGTGTCTCAGATGCTACAAATTTTTTTAGATCACAGCCTTCTCATGGCCTTGGCGAAGAGATGGCATAGTGCGCATTAAACTTTCAGATTCGTGAGTGACAACATGAGCATCACTTTAGAGGATGTTTGGCATATACTACAAGTGATGATCTAGGGCCGTTTGACTACCTATGATGACGATCCTAGCTGCATTTTGTAGTATATTGTGAAAAAATTTGTTGTACCTGACATACTATGCCAGGGGATGTCATTTCATCTATACAGGTGGTTTGCACATCGTCGTTTATCTCGTGTACTATTATACCTCATGGATCTTATCAGCGACATTTTTTTGCCTAATAAGACAGGTGCACACTTTCCCCTGGGTCTCATTGGATTGATACATGGTCTCATCAGTGGAGAGGCATATTGTTGGGGGTAGTGTATTCTAGCACATCTTTACTCAGATCTGCACTTGATCACTTACCGCAGTCAGAAGACCGTGGGTCTAGCTACGTTACTGCATATATGGGCATGGGATCATATTGTTATTGATTTCCCCTTAGGAGTTCTACGAGCTAGGGCTCCAGATGATCCTTTAATGATGGGTTGGGCACCAGTTGGTGATGATATCTGAGGTTGTATTATAGACACAGTGTTTTATAAGTGTGTACTTGATGATATCCAGCTGTGTATGGTGACATGGAACCCATACAGATTATACCAGTGGCCCAAGGATGCTACAAAGATGAGCCTAGTAGAGGTTGAGAATTTTATTATTGGTAGAAGGGATTACATCACAGAGTGGTACAAAGTAGATTATGTCCAGAGATAGCTTGGCTGAGTCCAAGGTATCCTTGGAGATGAGTTATAGTATGGTCACCGATCTAGAGAGACATTTGATATTGGCGTATCAAACCTCGATGGGCTCAGGATAGTTTCAAACATATGTTATCACAACCTTGAGTTCCCTTGTGATAGATGGTTGATCCAGGGGAGACATCAGTTTATCATGCATGGTATATTAAAATGCTCTTACAGATGTTGACTATCCCGTAGGGCACCATAAATGTAGGTGTTGTAGCAACAACACGAGTCTTACAGGGTAGGGATCTTAGAGATCAGGAAAAGGAACATGAATAGGGACAGATGCAAGCACCGCCACATGTTATTCCCCCATAACATCCCTTACATCCACCACAACAACCCTTACAGCCTCAGCAACACATACAGATTCATATTCTTATGGTTTAGGAGGTTGTATAGTAGGTGATGATACAACCACCACCACACGTATCTAGTATGCCTCATGATGGAGGAGATGGATGGGTTGGAGGGGATGGATATGGGTCAAATGGAGGAGGTGGAGGAGATGGAGGTGGTGGATGGGGGTGGAGAGTGCATTAAAGATTACCTCAGAGATCATCATCGATACATGTGATTCAAAGTGTTGGGGATTTAGTTTCCTTTGAGGCAATAGGTACAGCAGTTGATAGATGAGAGAGATCAGGTGATATTAGAGAGGGCCCAGTTGCAGGCAGATTTAGCCAGTGTGAGTGCAGAGCACATTGTGTTCCAACAGGAAAGGATAGTTGCAAGAGTTATGGAGTTAGTGTTTAAGTGTGCTTATATCACTAGCAAGGTCGCATATTACAGGATTTTATATCATGTAGTTTTCCTAGCAGATCAGATGGATACATATTATAGTTAGTTAGTTGGCAATCAGTCACGATCACGATCCCAGAGACCATCTCAACCAACGATATTGGTCTAGATGAATTCAACACAGCAAGGGTCGTCACCATAGGGTTCACAACAGGTGGCACCATCACAGAGCTCACAGTATATTCCACAACCTGGACATAGGCCAGGTAGCATAGGGGTAGGTGAGAGTCATGATTAACTCTTTTTATGATGACATATGTATAGATGTATTTTATTTTTATGTATTCCTCGATATGAAGGCACACTTTTGAGATGATGTATATGTACTATTTTTTGTTATGCCTCAATATGAAGGAACGTTTTTTATCCATTCCCATGATGGCATACATTGTATCTGATGATTATCTACTGAGACACATTGTATATGGACACTGCTACTTGTTGACATATTTACATGATGATGATGGATTTTACTATGATTCATGATTGTATCCCATGTGTTTGATTTATGAGATAGCAATAAATGATATCACATTGTGGGTTGATGAGAAACTTATTATTGTGTATGTTTTAAATTTTTTATATTGGTGAGGGGGGGATAAAAGGTGATCCATATTTCCCCGTTGATGATAGTATATGATGTTATCTTAGCATACATGTTGGATGTTTATTTTCATGATCACGTAGCTTAGCAGTTATTGATGATATATGATATATGTGATGTTAGATGATGAGATAGATGATGATGTGATAACAACAATGTACAAGTAACAAACAAGCACAAGTAAAATTAACAAATCTAATAAATATATACACTAAACAACTTGACAACACAACTATGTATGTATATATATATATATATATATATATATATATATATATATGCATGTAGAACATACTGAATATAAACAAGCAAGAATGAATCTAATCAAGGAAACAATAGACCAATATAAGAAGTATATTAAGAAACACACTATACATAATATACAAAAATGGAATTAAATATATACAAGAATGTACAAACAAGCAAACGAAGAAACAAACAAACAAATAAGTAAGAAAATCACTACTTTGTTTTTGTGAGACAATTTCGAGATATTTTATGCTTGTTTTTGGGAGTTTCTGGAAACAATGTTCTATTATTTTTGAGTTTTCTATGAAATGATTTTCTAATGTTTTTGTATTTTCTAACATATTTGAATTTTTTATATTTTATTAAAATCTTTCTAAAGTTATGTACAGGAAAATAGAGAAATGTGGGTACCCCCAGCGGTAGATGGGAATGTACAAGGGAAGAATGCCACACATATATATAAGAAGAAGAAGGTGTGAATATGCCCCCAATGTTAGATGGAAATGTACAAAGGAAACATTTTCACATATATATAAGAGGAGGGTCATCCGGATCAAGGCCACAAGGGATAGGCTTAAACAAATCTTAGATGTAAGCAAAAACTAGCTCCATGATAAAGAAAATGTACCCCCTAGATGTGAGATGCTTGTGAACAATGAATCCTCGTAAGGCACCAGAAGTCAGTTTTCACCAAAGGACCTACCCAAAATGCCACAATTGGATGGTTTTCGCACTTGGACAACTTGTTTTCTCTTTACTTTTTTCTTGAATTTTTTATTTTTTGCATTTTGATCTTTTTTTACTTTTTTGGTTCTTTCTAATATATTCCCCATGTTTAAGCATAGAACCACTTGATATGCATTGAATTCATGGGTTCATGCATCTATTCTCCATTAGGATAGGTAATTTTGTAAGCTTCTTATCCATATTTTTCTATGATGACTTAGGGTCCCAGCCAGTTTGGTTCAAACTTTCCTTTCTTTTCTCTTTCTTTCACAATGTTGAACTGGTTTTCCTTCAAGATGAGATCCCCTACTTTAAACTAACAAGGTATCATGCATTTTTTATAACCCCGAGACACTCGATTCTGATACGCTTTCAAATGGTTAAGTGTGTGAAGGCATCTTTCATATAACAGTTCTAGCTCTGGTAGTCTATCCGCACGGTAGTCTTCATCCTTATCTAAATAATCTCTGAGAGATATTATTAGAGAAGGAAGCTCAATTTCCAACGGGATGATGGCCTCAATGCCAAATACTAGGGATTATGGTGTAGCACCAGTAGGGGTGAGAATGGAGGTCCTATAATCCAATAGGGAGGGATGGATTTTCAGGTACCAGTTACGACCAATTTTACTTATCGGTTTATCCATAATGTGAACAAGGGTTTTATTAGTGGCCTCTTCTTGATCATTACCTTGGGGGTAATAGGTATTAGACTAATTTAGGTGTATCTAAAAGTATTGGCACAATTTTTTCACAGTATTTTTATTAAAGGACTTACCATTACCAACGACAATGGTGGAAGGGATGCCATAACGAAAAATGGGATGGTTCGTGATGAATTTGAATATTTGGGAACTGGTAACATATCTAAGAGGGATTACCTCTACCCATTTTGTAAAGTACTTGGTGGCGGTAATGATATGGGTGTGGCCATCTGATGAAGTTGGAGTGAGCTTCCCTATGAGATCTAAACCCCACTTGGATAACGACCATGATGATGTGATTGGCTGTAAGTCTTGCACTAGTGCATGGATGATATTTCCATACTTCTAACACATTGAAAAATTCTTAACATATTGGTAGAAATATGATTCCATGGTAGACCAATAATAACCTACTCTTAAAATTTTATTTACAAGTACCATTTCACTTGTATGAGTGCCACAGACACCTTTATGCACTTCTTTGATTGCTTGGATAGACTCTGTCGAATTAAGACAACATAACATGTTCCCATCATAGTCACAATCATAGAGGGTTCCTCTAAGGAGGGTGTAATGGGCTATTCTTTGGATCAGATTCCATTTTTTGGAATGGGAAATATCAGGGGGGTATCGTCCTGAAGATATTTGAAGATGGGTTCATACCATGGGGGAAAAGGACCAACAACTTCATAAACCAGACACGACTCTGACATGTCATATGCAGGCATCCGTAGATTTTAAAAAATAACAGAATATCATTGGTCCTAGGTGGAATACAAAGTAGGGAGCCTATTATAGCCATAGTGTCCACAAACTTATTTTGTGCTCTTGGTATTTTCTCAAAATTAATGTGCACGAAATATTCCTTGAGAGTTTCCACCATTTTCTTATATAGGACAAGCATACCATCTTTGAATTTGTATTCATCATTGACTTTCTTGATGATCAACTGTGAATCTCAAATGACTTTGAGTTGTCGAATGTTCCACTTAATAGCAAGTTTCATCCCGATGATGAGTGCCTCATACTCTACTATGTTATTAGTACATGGAAAACTTAGACAGAAAGCTTGAGGAATGAAGTCCCCTGAAGGTGTGATGAGTATAACACTGAATCCTGAACCATGAAAGGTGAATGATCCATCAAAATGTACTTGCCAAATGATTGATTCTTCAATATACATCAGTGAGGCATCTGGAAGATCCAAAATAAATAGTTCTATTCCAGGTAGAGGGGCTTCAGCTAGTTGGTCTGTAAGCACCTATCCTATTACTGATTTCTGGTTGACATATTTGATATCAA
The DNA here is from genome assembly GCA_019776745.2 of Taxus chinensis. Classification (NCBI taxonomy): domain Eukaryota; kingdom Viridiplantae; phylum Streptophyta; class Pinopsida; order Cupressales; family Taxaceae; genus Taxus; species Taxus chinensis. The sequence continues at coordinate 81,030,656 of CM034149.1, forward strand.
ACTCACTTAATAGGATGATCCAATTAGCCATCCTTCCAATGATTTTTGGTTTAGATAAAAGGTATTTCAGTGGGTCAACCTTGGATATAAGCTTAGTTTTTTTGTTTAGAAGATAATGGCAAAGCTTTTGGAAATCAAAGAAAACAGCTAGGAAAGCTTTTTAAATTTGGGGGTAATTGAGCTTGTTAGGAAATAAGGGATAAAATATGTGGAATAATCCCTCACAGAATCATAACAGTAGAAACTAATATGAAAAAATATTACATATCTGAAATAAAAGTATAGAATAAATAAATAACAACACGAAGAGATAGTATTTAACGTGGTTCACCCAATTTGGGCTACGTCTACCAAGAATCACTTGCTCATATTTTATTACAAGCCACTTCTCTCTCAATACAATACACAAATTTGTTTAGAGCTATGCTCAACAAACTCTACAGAATTCACACCCAAAATAGACACATTTGCAATGTTACATCAACCCTACCATATGCTCAAAACCACATAAGTAGACAACTACTTAAGAAATTTCACAAAATCAAGGGTATATAAACCATGGGCCAAAACTGTCCCATAAACCTATGGGTCAAAAATCCTGCCCATATGATAAAAACATGTTTCTTGGTATATCTGGCACATTTTTTATGCCAAAAAAAAATTCTCGGGGCCTGCGCCCCAGACCCCCGTTTGGGGCCTAGCCTGGCCCCAAATCCCGACGAGAAAACTATGAAAAGTGTACAATACTCTTAGTGTATAATATTCAACACTTTCACACATGAAAACATGCTCCACAACCTAACAATATCCCACTAGGAGACTAGTTTTCCTCTTAGCAAGCTTATAAATCCTTCACTAGTTTCTGTGAATACCAATCAAAGTTGAACACAGCTTCATCTTTTCCCTTGTGATCACCTTGTTCAGGAAAGTAGAGTTCTTAGCTAGGTGTATAACACTCTGACTATCACTATGAAGCTTCCCTTCATCCTGCTTATGTCCCAAATCCTCAAGCAATTTTTGTATCCAAATCATCTCTTTACTTTCCTCTGTGGAAGCAACATACTCATCCTCCATGGTTGACAAAGCCACTAGCTTCTGTAGCCATGAAATTCAACTCATTGTTGTCCCACCTATAGTGTAAATATAACCTGTCGTGCTCCTCCTGCAGTCTACATCTCCATCCATATCTGAATCTACATAACCACACAAAGTGGTGTCTTATCCACCGTAGCACAAAATTTTCCCCATGGTCCCTCTCAAATACCTAAGGATCCACTTTACTACCTGCCAATGATCTCTACATGGATCACACATAAATCTACTCACTACTCCCACTGCATGGGAAATATCAGGCTTGGTAGACACCATGGCATACATCAAACTGCCAACTGTTGATGAGTAAGGTACCTTGGACATCTGGTTTCTCTCATGCTCTGTCTTGGGACACTGCTCCTTTGATAACTTGAAATGGCCTACCAAAGGAGTCCCAACTGGTTTAGCATCCTACATATTAAACCACTCTAAAAACTTATTAATATACTCTTCCTGAGATAAAGTCAGCTTTTGTTCCTTCTTATCCCAAGATATCTTCATACCAAGGATTTGTTTGGTTGCCCCCAAATCCTTCATAGCAAAGGATTCACTTAGTTGCTTCTTGAGTACTTTTATTTCCTACATGTTTTTACTTATAACCAACATGTCATCCATATACAGACACTGGATAATATAGTTGTCATCCTCAAATTTATTTATATATGTAATGGTTAGAATGACATCTAATATAGCCCTTTTCCATCATAAATCTATCAAATTTCTTATACCATTGTCATGGAGCTTGTTTCAAGCCATACAAGCTCTTCTTTAGTTTGCACACCATCTCCTCTTTACCTTTGACCTCATATCCCTTTGGATGTTGCATATATAGATCCTCCTCCAATCACCATGGAGAAATGCAGTCTTTACATCAAGTTGCTCTAAGTGCAAGTCTTATGCTGCAACTATTCCAAGAATAGTTTTAATAGAAGTAATTTTTACTATAGGAGAAAAAAATGTCATCAAAAGCTATACCTTTTTTATATGAAAACCCCATGACCACCAACCGGGCCTTGTATCTTTTCTTTCCTCATTCTTCCTCTTTGACTCTGTACACCCACTTGTTTTTTAATTCTCTTTTTCCGTCAGGTAGCTTCACCAAATCACATTTATGTTTCTCCATGAGATCCTGATGCTCCTCATCCATGGCTTGCTCCCACTTCTTTCTGGCATCTACCTACATTGCTTCATCAAATATCTCTAGCTCTCCACTATCAGTGAGTAATAAATAACAAAGAGAAGGAGAAAAATGTTTAGGTTCTCTTCTTACCCTAGAAGACCTCCTCAATATATGAGTTTGGGGTTCATGTTGAGGAGATTCCTGAACTGATTCATTTGTCACTTTTTGATCCAGAAGATCCTCTACCACTGTATATTCTTTCTTGGATTCTTCCATGTTTTCCTTCAACTGTTGCTTATACATGACTTTCTCATTAAAGACCACATCCCTAGATTGAATGATTTTCTTGTACTTAATACTCCAACATTTATATCCAAAGTCATCACCACCGTAACCAATGAAAGTACCTTTTTATGATTTATCCTCTAGCTTGGTCCAATCATCCTTATCTATATGGACAAAAACCTCACATCCAAAGACTCTAAGAAATTAATAATCAACTTTCTTACCATACCAAGCCTCCTCAGGTATGCCTCCATCAAAGGCACTTGAGGGTCCTATGTTTATCAAGTACACAATTGTGTTACCACTTATGTCAAAAAAGAAAGAGGCAGTCATGGATGTAACCTCACACTCCTAGCACATTCCATTATTGTTATGTTCATCCTTTCTAACACCCCATTATGTTGCGGAGTTCCTGGAACCATATTTTTCCTATGGATTCCATTCTTAGAACAGTAATTCTCAAATTCATTGTTGCAATACTCCCCTCCATTATCTGACATGAGACATTTTAGCTTAAGACCTGTTTCATTCTCTACCAAGGCTTTCCATTTAACAAAAGTGTCAAATACATCATTTTTTTTCTAATACAGTAAACCCAAACTTTCCTTTTTACATCATCAATTAAAGTAACATAATAACTTGAACCCCCAAGAGATGATACCTAAGTCGGCCCCCACACATCAAAATGCACCGACTCTAACTTACTCTCTTCTTTTATAGGTCCAACCTTGAGAAATCTTACTTGCTTCTGTTTCCCATAAATGCAGTTCACACAGATCTCCAAACTTGTTTCTATATATCCAGGAAAATCCTTATGTATGATATCTATGCCCTTATGGCTCATATGACCGAGCCTATAGTGCCACAATGTTGTATCTACTTCTGAAGCCACGAGATTAAAAACATTAGTGCTATAAGTGGTTAAATACAAGGTTCAAACCTTCTTACCTCTTGCCACCATAAGAGCAACCTTGGTAACCTTCCAAGATTCTGCTGTAAATATCATAGTACAACCATCACTTCCCAACTAGCCCGCTGATATCAAATTTCATTTTAAAGTAGGCACATGTCTGACATCCTTCAATAGCCATGTATTCCCATTCTGCATCTTAACCCAAACATAACCTTTTCTAACTATACTGCAAGACTCATCATCACTAAGAAAAACATGCCCAAAATACCCTTGAACATAATCAACAAAATAATGCCTATGTGGAGTAGCATGGAAAAAAGCCCCCATATCTAAAACCCAAGATTCAACAATATTGTACAAAGAAAGAATCAAAGCATCCTGACCTACATTACTCGTTGCCACATTTTCCTCCTTGTTTTCTTCCTGTTGTTTCTTCTTGTCCTGAAGCTCCCAACAATCCTTCTTTACATGGCCAGACTTTCCACAGTGCCAGCATACTATCTTGCTTTTGGATTTAGACCTTGCCCGATCCTTCGATTTTCCATGGCTTCCTCTATTATTTTGTCTCCCTCTAGTTTCCACTGTCAAAGAATTCCCTGAAGTAGAAGATTCCCCAGAGCTTTTTCTTCACATTTCCTCACTTAGAATCACCCCTACAACATGCTCAAACTTCAACTTTGAGTTAGCTGGAACCAAGTTACTTACTGCCATTATGAGGCTATTCTAACTCTCAGGTAAAGAGCACATAATTAATAAAGCCCTAACTTCTTCATCAAATTCTATTGTAACCAATCCTGTAATATTTACAATTGTATAAAATTATTTAAATGATCTGCTACTGAACCATTCTCAGACATCTTCATATTAAACAACTTTTTCATTAAAAATATATTGTTAGAAGCAGAGGGTTTTTCATACAACTTCCCTAATGCATCCATCAGTTATTTTGTATTCTTTTCCTTTGAAACATTAAATAATACCAAAGATACAAGACACAGCCAGATTTTCCCAAGTGTCTTCCTATCCAGCAAATCCCATTCTGCATCCATCATGTTCGAGGGTTTTTTCACCTTCTCAGACAGTGGAATATAAAGATCATTATGATAAAGGTAATCTTCCATCTACATCTTCCAAAGACTAAAATTATGTCTGTTGAATTTATCAACCCTTAATCTTTCATCATCTGTCATAGTTCCTACTCAAGCTAAAACTTTCCCTACGATTCAACACTTCAACAAACCAAACTAAACTTTTATACCAATTATTAGGATATAAAGGATAAAATATGTAGAATAATACCTCATAGAATCGCAACAGTAGAAACTAATATGGAAATTTTTTTACATATCTAAAATAAAAGTGTAGAATAATAAAAGAACAACACAAAGAGACAGTATTTAACGTGGTTCACCCAATTCAGGCTACGTCCACCAAGAATCACTTGCTCATATTTTATTACAAGCCACCACTCTCTCAATACAATACACAAATCTATTTGGAGCTATACTCAACAAACTCTACAGAATTCACACCCAAATTATACACATATGCAATGTTACATCAACCCTACCATATGCTCAAAACCACATAAGTATACAACTACTTAAGAAATTTTACAAAATCATGGGTATATAAACTATTTCCCAAAACTGTCCCATAAACCTATGGGTCAAAAATCCTGTCCATATGAGAAAAACATGTTTCCCGGTATACCTGGCACATTTTTCAAGGCCAAAAAAATTTCTCGGGGGCTGCACCCCCAAACCCCTGCTCGGGGTCTAGCCTTGCCCCAAATCCCGGCAAGACAACTATGGAAAGTGTACAGTACTCTTAGTGTATATTATTCAACACTTTCACACATGAAAACAAGCTCCACAACCTAATAGAGCTCATATGCTATCAGAGTGTGACTGAGATGATAAACTTATTTTTATTTTTAGTTCAAGTCATACTGAGATAACAGCGCACCAATAGCAAATTGTGTGGCTGATATGTACAATAGTAAGGGCTGTCTTGGGGTAGGTGGCATAAGGACAGGGGGATTAACCAGATATTTCTTAAGTAATTCGAAGGCTTGCTGGAACTCTAGACCCCAATGAAAGTCAACATTTTTCTTAAGCATATGGATGAATGGGTGGCACTTATTTGTAAACTGGGAAATGAAATGGTAGATTGCTTGGATTTTTCCCTACAAGCTACGCAACTGCTTGAGGTTCTTCGATGGAGGCATTTTAGTTATAGCTGTAACTTTGGCTGGATCTACCTCAATTCCTCTTCTAAATACAATGAATCCTAACAACTTCCCTGATAGAACACTGAATACACATTTCTTCATATTTAACTAGACCTTATAATCTCAGAGGCATTGAAATATGCACCTCAATATTTATTGGTGTTCTTCTCTTGTCCTTGACTTACCTAGGATATCATCAACATATTCCTCCATGATGTCATTTAGCATATCATGGAAGATCACGCTCATTGCTATTTGATAAGTTTACCTGGTGTTTTTAAGACCAAAAGGCATGATTTGATAGTAGCAGGTCCCCCAAGGGGTTGTAAAGGTAGTTTTGTGTTTATCTTCCTCTGTGATTTTGATCTGGTTGTATCCAGAAAATCCATCCATGAGGGATAACATTTTGTAGCCTACAGTGGAATCAACAATCATGTAGATATTAGGGAGAGGAAAATCATCCTTTGGGCATGCCTTATTTGTGAGAAAATTATATTGTTGAGAAATTTCTTCCCAGTGGCCTTTTTGTCTTCAGAGATCCTGTTTGTGGGAGAATCCAACATTTTCTCTCTGCTAGAAGGCCACCTGGAATAAATTTATCAAGAGTACAATTTTCTCGGGACCACTTATATTGGTAATTTGGTCTAGTCTTGGGTGATAAGGAGAGATCAGAGACATGGAGTGTTTGTTGTTGAAGGTCATACTCTCCATAACTGTAATCAATGACCTTCATCTCCCATGAAGCAAATGGAGAAACATACATAGAAGCATCTTTATCATAGGAACTTAGTGTGTTTGGATCAACACGAGAAGCAATGGATTTGGTTTGAATTGGCACAAAAAAATCAGTAGAAGGACATTCATAGGTTGTACAAGAGAAGCTATGCAAGGCTCTACAATGTGCAAATGGCTTCAAATCTCCTTAAATAGTAATTGTTTGTAATTCATGATATAACTTGATACATTGGTAAAAGTTTGATGGTACGTCCTGAATGGCATGGATCCATGGGTGGATGAGGAGAATGTTGTAAGGAATTTCCAAGTCTAGGACATAGAACTTGGTATTGTGATATGTAGGCCCCACTTCCATAGGCAATACTATAGTACCAGCTGACTCGCGTTCTATATTGTCATAGGATGTGATGGTAATGATATTCCAATCTAGGTCTACCTTTGTGCATCCCAATTGCTTAAATAGCTTCAAAGTATAGATATTCAAACCAAACCCATTGTCCACAAGCACCCTTTTTATATTTTTGTGATCAAAAAATACTTCAATGTATAGGGTTAAGTTATGTGTATGATCATCATGGGGAATTTCATTTTGGCTAAAAGTAAGGTGTTTACTAGGAGCAAGATGCGCAACCACTACTTGGAAGTGTGAAGGATCAATATATGTTGACACTCCTGGCCCCTAAAGTGTTTTATAGAGGATTTCTTTATAAACATTTGATATCTTAAGAATATCTAAGATTGAAATATTAGTAGTGGTCTTCTCAAGTTGTTCTAAGAGATCATATCAACCATCCTGAGGGGTAGACAAAGGAGGTTCTGGAATCATAAGGCGAGCACATCGTGTTTCCACGACACATTCTTTACTCTTGATTCTTATAGTGTTTACATGCTCATTAGAGAAAATAACACAACCAATAAGTGAATCAAATGGATTATTGGTTTGGGCATAAACGCAGTTGGCAGCTTTGTAGTTTTTAGAAGACTGGCCCTAATTCGACTTCTTCTCCACCTGTTTTTCATGCTTGGGGAAAGGTTCTTAAATATTCCCATTTTTTTATTGGGTTTTTTATGGGGCTCATTTGAATCAACCTCAATTTCTCCACTGTCAATAAGATCCTAGATAAAGTGTTTAAAATTTAGGCACTTGTATGTTTTGTGACCTTTGACCTGATGATACTCACAGTATTCATTTTCCCTATACCATGATGGTTTAGGTGCATCATTTTCAAATGGAGTTGTGTTAGGATACTAAACCATTTTCACTACATCTAACTGTTTTAATATTATGGAAAAAAAAATCTATGAGAGGAGTGAACACTCATTTTTTTATTGTGATTTGAATAGGTCCCTTAGTAAGTTTGAAAGGAGGACTAATTTGAACCACTTGGATACATTTAGAATCATTAATACCATCTCCTATGAAATTTTTATTTTTGTTTAAGAACTTTGGTTTTTATGTAGGTTTGGATGTGTGTTGGTCTTTTGAAAAGGGTTTTAATGTCCCTTTAGTTATCAAATCCTTTTCAATCTGGCTACCTTTTTCTATGACTTCTTCAAAGTTGTTGACACAATGCATTTGCAAATGGAAACAATGTCTGGATTTATATTAGGTACAAAAATTTTAACCAATTATTTTTCTATAATTGAACAAGGGAATCGGCTAGCTAACCCTTGCCATCGTTGTAAGAAACTAGCAAAGGTCTCATTGGGTCATTGTTTAGCATTGCACAAGTCCAACATGGTAACATCACTTTCTACATTGAACGAGAAATGGTATACAAATCTCTCCACTAATTCAGGCCATGTAAAGATGGACCTCTTGGGTATATGAAGCAACCACTCCAAATCCTGACCCCCTAGACTACATGGAAATAAATGTATAAAGTAATTGTCACTGTCGGCTACTTCTTAGCATGCCATGTAGAAGTCCTTGATGTGATCACGTGGGGTACCTTTGCCTTTATACTTATCAAATTTTGGGCAATCAAAATTTTTGGGGAATGGTGTGTGTAGCATAGCTCTGTCAAAGGGGTAAGGAAATATCTCTTCATATTGGTATTTTTTACTATGTCCAACATTACTTTCCTAAAGGGTCGTGAGTATAATTTTCATGGATTGGAACTCATGTATGAGGAGTTGATATTTGGTAGGGGAGTCTAGCATGTATACCCGACTATATTTTGATGTTTCACCCCCTTGATTTTAAGTGTGAAGTTCACTACTCTTGGCCTTAGGTTTTTCTTGATGTGCATCTTTTTTCATGTCTTTACACACATGGGAAGCCAAATTAGCTAATTGTCTACTAAGGACTTGTATTTTTTGTTGTATAGTGACTTCATCATTTTGAGGTCCTTCTTGGTTTTCATGTGGAGGGAGTTACTCTGTGTGCTCATGTTCCACTCTAACTTTGTAGGGTATTTTGATAAGTGGTAATTTATAACCTCTCGCGTGTTTATGTATCTCGTTTTCCAGTTTTTGTCATTTTGGGGACCTGAAGTAGAAGCATGTCCTTAGTTTATGATGGCATCCATATTAATGAGAGGGGGATGTTGTGCCTCTTCTTCCTCATGGGCGTTGTTGGTAGGTGGAACAAATTCATGTTCATGTGGCGTTTTAACACCTAATTTTACAACTCGTGCAGGTACTCTATCCCTGTTGAGAAAAAGGAATTCATCCAAACAAGCAGGTTCAAACTCAAAATCATTTTGTGGTGATTATTATACATCGCCACTATGATCAATTAGGTATTTGGCTTCTACTTCCTTTGTTGTGGAGAAAATGGGTCCTAAATTATGTCAAAGGAAAGGATTAGACCCTAATATTTTGGATGTCATCCTTATGATAGGGGGCATAGTAAGGAGTGTCTATAAAGTTTTTTCAAATGTTATCAATGATATAATAAACCTAAGTAACAACCTATAGTGTGATGATCATCAAGGTTGTAAAATAATTCAACATGTAAAATAATGTAGAATGTCAAAGGATCAAAAGATCAAAAGGATTGTCCTAGAAAATAAAGTATAAAATAAAAATGATCACAAGGAAAAATCACGCAAGTTCGATCAAACAATCCAATCAACAAGGAACTGCTCCATATGCAAATGTGTTTCAATGGTAGGTTGACGTAAGATGATCAACACAATGTCAATACTTAATTCAAGTTTTAAATAAAAAAGGAATAATTATTAACAAGGGGTTGAAGTTACTTCCAAATCAAAGTATACTATAACTAATTTAGATACAAACAAGTCCTGAATCCCAAAAAGTGTAAGTTACAAATGTGAGCAATGCAACAATACCACTTAAATAGGTTAATCAAGCTTTGTGTAAAATCAATATATTACTATCGAAATAGTATTTACACGATGTGAATAATGTAAGAACAACACTTTTCAAGGTTGAGGCAATGTTTGGAAAGAAACAATGTCAAGGTATACTAAGGATTTGTTAAAGTGTGAGCAGCGTAATGGTACAATCTAGACACTTAAATCAAGTTTATGAGAAATAAGATGTATGTATCATCAAGATAATGTGAGAAAATTATCACCTCAAGAGGGAAGATCGATGATGAAGCAAGCCTAACTACAATGAAATGTCTTGATGTGGCTATCAAAACAATGACTATCAAGACATGAAGAGGTACAAATACACTTTCAACGCTTACTATCGCAGTCACAGCGAGGAAGGATGTAAGCGCATGCAAAAGTGGTGGACACAATCTTTAATAGCACTACATATGTATGATTTCTTTTTTCCTAAAATGGAAACAAGAAAACAAAGAATTAGACCAAGTGGTGATGAAGAAAACTAAGTGTAACTTTGGAAGAGTTTCACCTTGCCTTAGGGCAGGTGAAAAACTAAGACAAAGTAACACGTCGTAATTTTTTCGTGATGAATAACATTAGGCTCAAACTTTAATTGAATCTCCCTTTATTTGACTAACAAGGTTTTGACTCTGAATTTTTTTTTGCTTCATGAGAGCTCTTTGAAACATGATTGGTTTTTGGTAAAGTTGGCTCTTGTGATAAATGGCTTCCTATTAGTTCACTCTCTAGGTGGCAGATATTATCTCTGTGAGTGTGGTTTGCCAAGGAAGTCACACTAACTAAACCAAGGAGTATCCCGGATATACTTTACCCCTTTCGATACAATGAGAAATAAATTATGTTCAGTTTTATCTCACTGGGGTCACGTGAAGATGATCTTGACACTAATCTCACAAAGGTGTACTAGTCAAGTGGTAAGCGGAGCTCTTCCCATTTTGTCCACCGGTTATCTCAAGGTGTGGACTATTTTGGGGTTCCTGGGGTAATCCTCATAATTGTTGGGGTTAGCACACAGGTTGTACAAATATATTTATCAGATCTAAGCATAAAATCAATCAATACGGAAATAAAAAAGAAGAAACAATACACAAGATTTAATGTGGTTCACCCAGTGTGGGCCACGTCCACTAAGAAACAGCCAATTTATTATCATAGAGGAAATACAATGAAGATTTACAATCTTCCATACCTTTTTGGATGTCATTTACTTTCTTCTCTACAAATTTCTCTTTTCTCTCAAAAAGGAAACTTCTCTTAATTCTCAATTTAATTCACTCTTCTAAAACCCTAGCTTTATGCTTATATATGCATCTACAATCTTATGTCACTTTAGCTATGTAATTACAACCATTATATTAATTTTACAACTAAAGATAGATCTAATTCCCGAAACTTAATTATAATAGTCACGCACATGAAACTGATGTTGGTTAGCCTTAACCGATGTCAATTATCCCTAATCGATGTTGGTTCCTCCTTTCTTGACTGATATTGGTCCATAGGTGACCGATGACAGTTCATCAACTGACGTTGGTTATTGTGTATTCCAGTAAGTCTATAAAAGCATGCCTGTGAAGTAATGAAGCTCCATAACTCAATAATCTCCCACTTGGAGATAAATTATTGCACTGTATCGTAGAGCTCCTTCCTCTAATCCTTTCCTTGGCATGTTTCTCCCTCCTCAAGTCTCAAACTTGAAGACCAAAAATAGTGGAGTGTAGCTCCAACTTCTCCTTTTTCAATGGCTTCGTTAGCATATCTATAGGGTTCTCCTTTGTATGAATTTTCTCCAACTTCAGCTTCCCATCCCCCCAATACATGTCGTATGAAGTGATATCTTAACTGAATTTGTTGCGTTCTAGAATGAAATGATGAGTTACTTGCCAGATGAATCACACTTTGACTATCACTGTACAATATGCATTCCTCTAGCTTCTTTCCTAACTCTTCCATGAACCTTTTTATCCATATCATCTCCTTGCTAGCTTTTATAACTGCAACATACTCACCCTCTATAGTAGACAGGGCCATAACCTTCTGCAATCTAGAAATCTAGCTAACTGTCATGCCACCTTCTATGAAGACATATCCAATGGTGCTCCTCTTTCCATCCAAATCACCAGCCATGTTTGAATCCACATAGCCATGTAAAGAAGTATCTAACCCTCCATAGCATAACTGCATGTTGGATGTCCCTCTCAAATACCCGAGAATCCATTTTCACAACTCCCACTTCATGTGCAATGTTTGTTCTAGTAAAAACCATAGCATACATCAAGCTCCCAACTATTGAAGCATATGGAAATCGTGACATGTACTCAACCTCCTCGTGTGATGTAGGACATTTATCTTTTATCAATTTGAATTGTCCATCCATAGGTGTACTTACAGGTTTTGAATTTTACAAATTAAACATTTATAACACCTTATTGATATAATGCTCCTGAGACAAATACAACTTCATGTTCTTCCTGTCTCTATGAATTTTCATGTCAAGGATTCTCTTTGCAGCTCCAAAATCCTTCATTGAAAATGTTTGAGCTAGCTTTTTTTAAGCTCACCAATGTCTTACATACTATATCCTACAATAAGCATATCATCCGCATACAGTAACAAAATAATATAGCTCTCATTTCCAAGCATCTTGAAATAAACGCAATGGTCATATTCACATCTCAAATAGCCATGCTCATGCATGAAACTATTAAACCTCAAATACCATTTCCTTGGAGCTTGCTTGAGCCCATATAGGCTCATTTTCAATCTACACACAAGTTTCTCCTTACCCTTGACTTCATACCTAAACGGTTGATTCATATAAATCTCTTCCTCTAAATTACCATGAAGAAATGTCATCTTGACATCAATTTACGCTAAATACAAATCATCTACTACAACTAAACTCAATACAGTACGAATAGAAGCCATCTTAACAACATGAGAAAATATTTCACCAAAGTCAATACCTACTTTTTGTCTAAATCCCTTTACTACAAGCCTTTTCTTGTATCTCTTTTGTCCACCCTCTTCTTCCTTGATTCTATAAACCCACTTGTTCTACAATGCTCTTTTACCTACTGGAAACTTAACCAAATTCTATGTCTAGTTCTACTCTAAGGATTCCATCTCCTTAACAATACCATGCTCCCATTTCTTGTGGGCTTCATCCTATGTTGCTTCTCCGAGGCTTTCTGGTTCACCACTATTAGTCAATAATAAATAAGACAAGGAAGGTGAAAATATTTTTGGAGGTCTACTTACCCTTTGTGACCTTCTCACTGAGCTTCAGGGTGTCGGAGGCTCAATCTTCTCTTCCTGTAGATTTATATCTACTTCTGACAGTGACCAATGTCGGTCACCTTCTACCAACGTCGGTTTGGCTAATTGACGTCAGTCTATATCTTCTGTAACTGACGCCGGTACAGGGGACCGATGCCGATTAGGGGTAAACTGATGTTGGTTACTATGTAAACCTATAAGTGTTAATTTTAAATCCAAGAGTTAATTTTCATTCACAAACTTCTCCATCGGTTCACCTTTGAGAACCAAAAATTGATCCATGTACATTCTATTTTCATTCCAATCAATGTCACAAATCCTAATTATCTTAGAACCTTCTAAATCCCAAAACTGAAATCTGAAATCACCAGAGCCATAACCAATGAAAGTACCTCTTTTGGATTTAGCATCCAATTTCTTTCTATTTTCCTTATCAATATACACAAAATCTTCTAAGCCAAATACTCTAAGAAAAGAAAGATCTACCTCTTTTCTAGCTCAAGCTTCTTCTGGTATTCCACCATTCAGTACACTTGAAGGTCCACGGTTAATCAAATAAACCGTCGTGTCTATTGTTTCTACCCAAAATTGTAAGGGAAATCCAACATGTATCCTCATGCTTCTAGCTCGTTTCATGATTGTCTTATTCATTCTCTCTGCAACAACATTCTCCTGTGGTGTTCTAGGAACCATCCTTTCTCTGCATATTCCATTCACTAAATAATAATCATTAAAAGTCTTGTTGCAATACTCACTACCATTGTCATATCTAAGGCACTTTAACTTTGAATTTGATTCATTTTCCACAAGGGCTTTCCATCTTTTAAAAGTTTCAAAAACATCAGATTTATGATTTATATAATAAACCCATACCTTTCTTGTGGCATCATCAATGAAAGTAACATAGTATTGGGATCCTCCATGAGAATCTACATGGGCTGGTCCCAACACATCTGAGTGTACAAGCTCCAATTTATGCTTCTTTGCAGCCCCAACTTTGAGAAATCTCGCTCTCTTCTGCTTTCCAAAAATACAATGCTCACAGAAATCAAGATCTACACGTTTTAGATCTGATAACTTACCCTTTTCCTTTAAGATTTGCATTCCCTTTTCAATCATATTGCCTAGCCAATTATGCCACATGCTTGTATCTGAATCTTAAGTAGATAGAACAAAAAAGGAATCAGTAATACAGGTAGATAAAGACAATGATCCTACCTTCTTTTCTCTTACTACAACAAGAGATCCCTTGGTAACTTTCCAAGATTTGGTTGTGAGTGTAACCATGCAACCAGTTTCACACAATTGTCCTACAGAAATTATATTTATTTTGAGGCTTGGAACATGCCTCACATATTTCAATATCCATGTATTTCCATTCTGCAATTTAAGATGAACTTCACATCTACCAGTAATAATTTATGGTTCATCATCTCCTAAATAAACATGCCCAAAATTACCCTAGACATAATTTATGAAATAACCCTTATTAGGGGTTGCATGGAAAGAAGCTCCTGAATCTAAAACCCATGACTCAATTTTATTATCCAAGTAGAGAATTAGGGCACCTTTCATTACCTATTTTGTAGCAACATTTGTCTCTTTACCTTTCTCTAGTACATTCTCTTTGTTTTCTTTGAACCAACAATCCTTATTTGCATAACCTTTCTTTCCACAATTCCAACATATTATACATTTACCTCTGGATTTAGATCTACTATTCTTAGACTTTGATTTCCCATTATTCTTGCTCTTGGATATCTCCTTATGTCTTCCCCTACTTTCTACATTCAAAGAATTCTCAGATGATGATTCTCATGTACTTTTCATGTGTATTTCTTTATTCAGGATTATACTAACCACATCATCAAACTGTAAAACATTAGTAGCATACGTTGTATTACTAACAACCATTACCAAGTTATCCCAACTATTTGGCAAAGAGCATAATAATAAAATTTCTTTCACTTCATCCTCAAATGGAATACTAACTAATTTTAATTGATTTACAATAGACCGGAAATAATTCAAATGACAAGAAGCAAATCCTCCTTGCATCTTTAAATTAAACAATTTTTTCATCAAATAAACTTTATTTGAAGCACTAGGTTTTTCATATAGATTTGTTAAAGATTTCATCAACTCTACCGTAGATCTTGCTTTGGCAATATTTGAAACCACAAATGCTACCAGACTCAATCTTATAGATCCCAAATCCACTCTATCAAAAAAAATTCATTCTTCATCAATCATCTTTGCAAGTCCATCCAACGGTAAGTATAAATATTTCTTATACAAATAATCTTCCACATGCATCTTCCATAATAAATTGTCATAGCCATCAAATTTATCTACTCTAAATTTTTCTTCTTCTCCCATTGCTTTGTTCTCACTCAATCAGAAATCCCTTTTGTGAGTAAATTTGTCAACACACACAACCCTCAAACAAAGATGCTTTGATACCAGTTATTGGGGTTAGCACACTAGTTGTACAAATATATTTATCATATCTAAGCATAAAAGCAATCAATACAAAAATAAATAAGAAGAAACAATACACAATATTTAACGTGGGTCACCTAGTGTGGGCTACGTCCACCAAGAAATAGCCAATTTATTATCACAGAGGAAATACAATGAAGATTTGTAATCTTTCACACCTTTTTGGATGTCATGTACGTTCTTCTCTACAAATTTCTCTTTTCTCTCAAACATAAACTTCTCTTAGTTCTCAATTGAATTCACTCTTCTAAAACCCTAGCTTTATGCTTATATATGCATCTACAATCTTAGGGCACTTTAGCTATGCAATTACAACCATTAGATTCACTTTACAACTAAAGATAGATCTAATTCCCGAAACTTAATTATAATAGTCACGCACAGGCAACCGATGCCGATTAGCCTTAACCGATGTTGGTTATCCCTAACCGATGTCAGTTCCTCCTTTCTTGACTAATACCAGTCCATGGGTGACTGATGATAGTTTGTCAACCGACACCAGCTACTGTGTATTCTAGTAAGTCTGCAAAAGCATGCCATTGAAGCAATTAAGCTCCAAAAATAAACAATAATGAGTTTTATGGCTTATACCAAAGCACTTCCCCTAGTTATAGCAGACAATTCGTAGCTCTTAACCGAACCTATGAATACGGTGTTTTGAATGTGGTTTTTTTTCTTGTATATTAATGTCTTTTTGTACACCATTGACAACCTGTAAAAAACTTTATTATTATTTTTTTAGATTCTGATTATTTGACTTATGAATTAGGTCATGCATGAGAAGATTAACAGTTTTCCACAATATCAAAACATCATGAAATATGATTAAATGGTGTTTATGATTCTCAAGATCATCCTAAGACGCAAGAGAAGAGCATACACAACAAGAAATCTAACTATATCAAAAAAATGGAGAAGCTTGTAAATCAAAGGATTAGGCAACTCATTTTAATCATTCATTGTTCATTCCCTTAACCATGAATTTAATGAAGTGTTTTTAAAGAAAATGAAATAAGAATTACAATTGTTTATTTTCCCAAGATCACCTAAAAGGTGTGAGGGAAGAGCATACACAATTCTTAGTAAACAATGTGAAAACACAACATTGATTAACATTCATCAAACAAGTAAGCAAAGACATGATTAAAAACACCCTGCAAACAGAGGTTAGCACTAAAAACCTGAAAAAGATGTTAGAAATACTCAAGATCAAATCATGCAAACTTTAAAAACAGAGCCAAATTTTACCTGATCACACCTGTGCTACCCTTTCAACAATAGCGTGACCTTAACAACATATACATGGCCCAAACAATGGTTACGCGAGTCTGTAAACACATACACTTCTCTGAGAAAAATAGTAGACAATGCCACATCTACACGGTCAAAGAAACACCTACGTAGCCCTGAAAACATATATGTGGCTCACAACAGATATACGCGACCTTGAGAGAAAAAATAGACTAACGTAACACATAGTTACACCTATGCGGGCAGAGAAGCACCTACGCAGCCCTAATGACATATACACAGACCTGGAAAAAGATAACAGACAACTAAAAGGTGGTGTAATGAATACATGGCCAGAGAAACACATACGTGGGGGGAGTCACACCAGCGTGCCAGGGAACAGAGAGGAAACCAACACAACACATACGCAGCCCTAATGACACATACATAGCCCTCTCAACACACATGCGGACCTCTCAACACTTAGGCGAGTACCTAGAATGATGTCAGGAATATGGAAATATGACATAGGTAAACTCAAAAAGGTCAAATTTTTATCACTTTAACTCAAAACCCATCTCTTTTAAACCTACAAAAGAGACTCAACACATGTAAAGTTAGCAAAATACATCAAAGAACTCAAGTTATTTAACATGTGCATGATAAGGGTTAGCTAAAACTGGGATAAAACTAACAAAAATTGACATCAAATGCTAAGGAAAATGGAGTGTGTCCCATCGGGCATGCCAAATGTGTTCATATAAAAATTTACATGCTAATCAAGAGAAGCTAACACCTAGTAAATTCAAATCATAATCAAACCCCTATAGAACCATAAGATAAGAGCTTAAAGAAAAATAACTTCTATCATGCATAAACAAAGATAAACTTATTAAATGTTTAAGCCTTTCCTACTCTTTGAGATTTCTACCTAATGAATGAACCTAATTAGATCACCTAATAATCAAATTGGTATTATTTTCTCAAGGATTGAAGATGATATCTCACCGAGAAATGGATACAAGGCCATTTTTGGATCTTCCCATGCTCTTCAATTAAAGAGAATGGATACAAGATGGGGAAGTTATTTCCAAGAAATGGAGAATGGCTCAAATCAAATTGCCTATAGTTTACACTGATGCAAATGAAGGTGTAAGAAGAAAGGGTAGGAGGATGGTTCTTTATATAACCCTCTGGTTTGAGAGAGCTTAGCATCTTAGTGAATGTGGGATAAGGGTAAAGCAAAATTAGGAATGGATAAGGTTGCTTTATAAAAGGTAACCTTGATTTTAAAAAGTTTAATTTATCATTAGTGACTCATGGGAGTTGAGGGGTGTTTTAATTAATCAAGTGTGATTAATTAATAGGTAGATGTAGGCTTATAGAATCCCATTAGAAGAAAAGTAGCACGATTTGAGGGGTTTTAGAGGAATTTAATCCAATGAATGATGATTTATTGATTTAGAGTAGCGAGTGTAATTAATTAGCCAAGTAGAAGGAAACACTAATTAAAGAAATGTTGTTAATCGGCATCTTGAGTGATAGGAAGGCTCATTAATTAGCAAAGTGTAATTAATTAATGGGAATAGAGGGAAAATGGTGGTTTATTAATGAAGTGTCATCATTTGACCAAAAAGAGTGAAGATCGTGGTCAATTAGCGAGGTGTCATTAATTGACCCATTGAAGGTAGAAGAGTTTGTTAACTTGACGAAGTATTGTCAATTGTTCAAACGATGGGAAAGATAATAGTCAGTGTAATTTAAGTATTTAAATTACTTGATCAAATTCTAGGTGTCTACAATCTCTTTCACAACTTTTTTATCTTTACACTCTACTAGTTGATTGATTTAAGAAAATATTATAAAATAAAAGTATAAAATCATCTATATTAATTATGCCACCACTTTATGTTTTTCATCATACTCCTCCTAGTTATGACCCTATAATTTGATCGTAATGTGGGGTTTGGTCTTGAAAGTCTTGTATTATCCCACCCCTTTCATCCTCCAAGTCTATTTTCAATATTAAATATTTTTATTACATCATTTCAACTTCCTAAGGTTGGCCTTATTACAAAATTTCACCTACAGAAGGCTATATAAGCAATTTAATATTGTTTACACCCTTTTTAGATTAATACCAATATGTAGTTTGTTTAATTTAAATTTGATTTAGTGAGGTTAGATTTACACTAAATGGATGTAGGTTAGATACAAGTGGCTATTTTGTTTAATTAACTCCCAACGTTAATTATAGAATTTTAAAGCATGAAATAAAAGATATGAACTTGAAAATACAACAAAATGAGTGTGCTTAGCTTGTTACAGAGGATTCCATGAAATTCTAAGATTGTGCAATGTCGAAACAAGGACATCTGAACCTAGAATTTCTTCAAAACTAAGACTACAACTACAAATTATCTTATGGCACGATCATACCAATCTACCAAGACCATAGCATATGGTATTGACCTTTCTATATGGTCTTGGACCTACTTTGTATATTCTTCTACAACTCTCTATGGTGGTTTCCTATCTAGATTTTTATGTCCTTTTCAAACCCTATTACCCTAGTTGTCAATATTATAATGAGGCTCTCTAAACATACTTTAAAATATCTCAAACCATATCCATAAATGGAGGCTCTTGTAAAAAAAACATTATTTGGGTTATGGGCACCCTCATGCACCACTGGCATTAGAACTACTCTAAAGAGACCTCAAACTGCACATCATTCTCCACCTAACATGTGATATATAGGTAGATCAAACAAATTTGGTTATTTCTTTGACCATGTTTGTTTTTATTTCATATCTTACTAAAATACTTGGAGGAGGGATGTTTGAGTGTTTGCAAATGAGATAGAATGTTATCTTAACCTGGTAAGAAGCTTTAAACCTATTCTGGGTTCTTCCCTAATGAATATAGATGTGTTATTGCAATATTTAGAGTGTTGTAAATGCCTTTTACAAGTGTAGGAAGTGAGTGTATCAATGCATTGCCATATGATTTCCAGGTTAGCAAATGAGGTAATGTTTACTTGCTTATATAAGGCTTCGTAGATGACTTATCTAGTAAAATTCATCCCAAATGAAGTAAAAGACCCGACAAATGATGTGAACTTGAAAGAAAATTTGGAAGACATGTTAGCATAAAATTGTACAAGTCGGCTAGGACCATATATAAAATCCTGACCAAACTATATGGCCCTACCCTGGTGTAGAAAATATGCCAAATGAAGTTTGCAACTTGTTGATTGGTGTCTTACAATGGAGTTTATGCATTGTGCTCTCAAAATGTGTTGACATGTTAGTGTGTAAGGATAAAAAAGATAAACAAGAGACCTCAAAAAGTGCTAAGTTGGAATGGAGAGATTGTATTTAACATAACAAGAGTGCATTGTCAAACCAAGTGTTGTCCAAAGTGTAAATTGTCAAATTTGAGTCTCTATGTTTTCCCCCCTTTAAGTATGATATGAAAATTACATGCTTAAAGGAAAATATACCTGAGTGTGTAAACACACTTTTCCTTTTCGTGGATGTTTTCAGCTCTCCATGTTGTGCTTGGTGTTGGCATGCTCCACGATGAAACCCACAACACAAAGTGTAGTCAATGTCCATGATAAAGAATTGAACTTTAACTCAAATACAACATGTAATGTGAAATATTTTTGTTTGCATATTAGTGAAATGAAAAGATGTAAACAAGGAATAAATACACCTATTTTCTTTGTGAAAGAGGAAAACGTTGATCTTTTCTTATGCTTGGAGATTTATATTATTGTATTTGTTAAACGTTGCCAAAGGATTGGGTTGATCAGCCCCATATTGTTTCAAGTAGAAACCAGAGGGTTAGGTGCATGTAATCCAATATGTAGATGTAAGAAAGAGAGAAGAAGAAATAGGTATGAATGCACCCATATGAACAAAGAAGACTATGTATCAAATTTATTCAACTCTGATATTTTTTCCTTTGAATGTGAGAGGAGAGGAAGGGTTTCCTACAAATATCTTTGCTACTTTGATACCTTCCATAACCACGTGGATCACACCACTGTAGATGGATCTATACCCAATATTTTAAATAAGGACATAATGTACAAGACATGATAGTCAAAATTTCAAATAATTTACACCATGGAATCTCCAAGAAAGAGAAAATAAATTTTGAGGAAATCTAGGGTAAAATGAGCATTTCTAGTAACAAGTTATCATGGAGGTAAAAAATAAATTAGCTCATTAGATCCCATGCATGCTATTTCAGCTCAAATTCGATTTGGAGTAGAGGAGTTGTGCAGAATTTCAAGAGGTTTTGACCATGGAATCTCTGACAATGAGCAACAAGGTGTTCTTGTAAGCTAGGTCATGGAGTTAGTTTTCATGGCTTTTAAGGAGCAAGAATGAATGCACTTTTGTTCTAAAATGATGTTGAGGAGTTTGGAAAAGGATTTAAGTGATTTCAAACTCACGTTTGGAGGGAAAACAAGTCACACATTATGACTTAGGGTTCCAAAAGTGCACCAAAAAAATTGTTGTCTTTTATAATTTGTATGCATGTTAAAGAAATGTTAAGCTAATAAAATAAGAATTTAATATCAAGTAAATCCTATCTTTGTTTTTCTAATCAACTACATCAAGATTGAGATTAAAAAGGGAAAGCTAACTACTTTGCACAAAATATAAATCTAATATTAAATGCAAACATCATTTTTTATGTTTGGATGTGCTCCAATATGTAGATACTTTCTTATATGAGCCGAACACAAGCTACGTACAATTAAGGATTTTTCAAGCAAAAAAGAAGAGATCTCTTCAAAATGGCATTAAAACTAGGTTTGATTATTTTCTTACTACTCTTGGCAAGTAAAGGAGAGGGGCTAAATATATTTGACAAGATTTCCTATAATAGAAATGCTCTTCTTAAGTAAGAGTAAAAAGGTGCATTATAAGGATATGGTATATAAAGGTGTAGGTTGGTACTAGGTTGCTTATATAGCTTTCCAATTTGAGAGAAGCATACATCCTAGTGAATGTGGGATAAAGGATATGTAGAATAAGGAGTGAATAAACATGTTTATAAGAGATTAAATAGATATTAATGACCCATGGGAGTTAGGGAAGGTTTAATTTATTACTTGGGATTAATTAATAAGCCATGTTTAGCTTGTAGAAGCCATTTGGAGATGATGTGGAGGGAAATGAGTGGAATTGGAGGCTTTTGAGAGAGGGATTTAATTAATAAGAGCATTTATTAATCAAATACAAGATTGCATAAGGGTAATTAATTAATAATGGTTAATTAATTAATTAACAGAGGATTTTGACTAACAAATCGACATTAATTGGCATCCAAGATGAGGGAAAAAGATAATTAATTAACGAAATGTTGTTCATTGATTGAGAAGATGGTGTATATTAACTAATTAGCGGGAAATCACTACTTATGACGAAATGATGGAGAAGAAGATAATAAGTGCAATTTTAGTATTAAAATTGTATGGTCAAAATTAGGTGTCCACATTATTGACATGTGTACAGATGAGCCTCAATTTGATATTCCATCAATCAACTTGCACAATCTGCTAGAAAAAGTTATACAAGGGCTGAAGGTAGCATTTGTTGATACAGACCACATGATGAACATGTAAAGGAGTGATGCACTCCTAAAGATAAATAGAGAATTCATGTGTCAAAACTTGTTGAATAACGTCAAATTTAGAGAGAAAATATCTCGAGTAGATAATTTAAAAAGGGATATGAAGGCTAAGAAAGAAAAGATCGCAATAGATCAAATAAAAAACAAAGAGCTACTCTAAAAGCAAATGGTTGCGGATATTAGGGTGATGAAGTTATGTCGATGCATCCTCACAGAGGAGGGTGACATTGAAAATGGAGTGGCACTCAATCAAGAAGATGTCATTTCGAAGCTTGAAGTATTAGTGGATCTACTACTAAAATAAAAAAATGATGGCATGGAATGCATAGAACAATTGGCCAAGGAAGAAGAAGAAAAGGCCATAGCCCTCTATGTGGAGAATTTGAAAGAGTGCGGAAAAAAGGTCACATATGCTAATAAAGTGTTTAAGATATTTGTGCTTCAAAACAAAATTATTGAGTCGTGTATCCTCCTTAAGAAATAGAAGTAGAATGCCTTAATTTTGCAAGTTTATACGATTGATAAGGCTAGTAAGGATAAGGTGCTTTAGGACATAGAGGATTCGAAGGAGAAGATAAACACCAAAAAAGATAAAATCAAACATCACCTCGCAAAGCTTAAAAAACAAACAGTCAAGGAGGAGAACATGCTTGATCAAGTGAATTTAGAGGCAGGGAAGGCACTAAGAACAAAGCAAGTAGAGGCCCAAGACCCCCAAAAGAATGTTAAGACATTAAAAGACTTGGGTGAACATCTGGACAAGCTAAACACACTCTTACAAATTGTGCTAACTAAGTGGAATAGTCTTGAAGATTAGTTACGTCAAGAGGTACCATATATTTTGTGGAGGATTGATAAAGGGTTACTTGAGGGCAGGAAACCGAGCTAGTGTGGGGTAACGTTGAGTCCCAATTTTGTCAGATTATTAGGAATTTTTGTATTAAGGCACACACACCTTTGGTTAGAAGTAAGGATGGTGTGCGTGAACACCCCTTTTTTGAGGAACCTCATCCTGCACATGCTTCTCTCCTCAAGCACGCAAGGAATTTGGAGCACACATGGTCAAGGTCTGCCTGCAAGAGATTTAAAGAAGCGATAATTAAGGAGTAAAAACAATTTATTTCCAATTGGGCGTGCATGCATAACGAAGATGAATCTTTGGAGCATGTTAGCCAAATAATTATAGTTCATTGGTGGAATAGAGTTACAAAGGAGCTAAGGCCACTATGTAAAATCTCCAAATAAGAATCAACACCATCTGGCTTACACAACAATTGTCACTAGTGGCTAACTCAATGTAAGCTATGACTCAAATAATAGTGGCACTAGTTAAAGTGGTGAAAGGAAAGACCTCGTCATTATATATACCCCTTTGAAGTTTTAGGATAAGGATTGGTTAATTATTATATTTTGCTACTTGCATTGTAATAGAGGACATTTTAATATGAGTTCGATGAGTATAAGTGACTCATGGTTATTATGCACACAGTTGTTGAACGAGTAAGCTATTTAATTGTTTGATTATGTTTCTATGCACTAATATAAATTAATGTATAATTATTGTGTGAAAGTTACATAGTTAGGACCTTGGGTAACATCATGATACATCCGAAGCTGACAAGGACTGGTCTACTCTTGCACCTTGTGTGAGCACACAACGTTCTTCCCTTGTGTGATATGTCACTGCAACATGTTGCCTCCAAAATTTGTGTGCGATGGTAGTCTAAGCTTGTGCATGCAGTTCTAAGCTTCTCAGGTAGATATTAAGGAACAACATTTTATATAAGCATCTAATGCCACATAATAGACTCCTAACTAGTATGAAATCATGGTTCGAAGGACCCAATATAGACATGGTTGGCCTTTCCAAGTTTAACAGCTTCAATTGATCATCCTCTAACACTTCACAACTTTCATATGTAGACTTGTAGTATTGTGTGGCTTTCTTGAAGTTTGTGTAGCTCTTCTAGTGTTTTGTGACTCATGATAGACTTGTAATACTAGTCCCACAAATTGTAAAAATTGTGCAAAGACTCCACAAACTTACATGGATTATGTAACAAACCTGACATTGTGCAGAAGGAGCACGCACTATGTTGACATTGTGTAACTAAGTTTGTGCAAGTTCAAGCTTGAAATCACACATGAGGATCATAACATCCCACCATAGATCTTAACCATCGTAATGCCACATAATGACTTTAGGCGCCCCACGGGTGGCTGAAATCATGGTTCGTAACCAACCCAATATAACATGGTTGGTCCTCTGATACCAAGTTGTAACGAAGCTTCAATTGATCATTAGTGAACATCTTCACATAACTTTCATAACATGTACCACGCTTCCAGTATTGTGTGGACCCTTGACTAGTTTGTGTAGCTCATCTAGCGTTTTGTGACTCATGTTAGACCTTGCCCTAATACGAGCTCCCAGGCAAATTTTGCAAAAATTGTGCAAAGTACTACCCGAGCCGAAACTCGAACCCATGGATCGCTATGATAACAAATGTGACCATTGTGCACCAAGGAGCGCAAGGCATTAGTGAAATCCACACATGAGGATCATAACAAGCTTTCACACTCTACATAATGTAATGCAATGCTTTGCGGTCCATGATTAACATATTTCTTCATTGTGTGGCCCACCAACAAAAAATGTGAAACTGAATGGAAACATTGAATCAATTGTTCAAACTATCTTTGGTTGATACATGATTTCTTTTGAACCTGGATGTTCTTGCATCACAAAGTAAATTATTTTAATCATTTAGAAGCATTATCAAAATCTGAGATTGGAAAAGATAACATATGGTAGGGATTCAATCATTACCTAATAGGATACTTTCATAACAATTTTTTGAGGTTTCTTGGTTGGGGTCACCATCTCCATCAATGACATAATCAATAATGTCAATTTTAACTGTTGAATTATGTATGTGGGATGCCATTAAATAGGAAACAGAACCACTTGCGGGTGCAAGAACATTGAACAAATGCCTTGATAGGAGACATTAGATGGAGAGACAACTATTATTGTTGTATATCATTTTTAAAAGCAAAGATAACATTCAACACCAAAGGAGTGCCAAAAATTTGTGGTTTCCCCCCTCCTTAGAGAACTCTACCTAGTTATGAGAAGGTTTCCAAGAAGGTTGATTTGTCGACATGAAAGACATTTGAGTATGATCACTCAAGCTAGGGTTTGACACACCATTGTTATCATTTGACACACTTGGGTCAGGGTTTGAAACACTACCCTTATTTCATCTGACTTTTCGATAGTCAATAATGGTCCAACCATCCTCGCCGCTACGTAAAGAGTTGCGAATTGGTAATTTTGAAACATGTTTGACATAAGAGACCAACACATGAGAATCTTTGTTTTTTTGTCAAAAGAGTGGCAACAAAAGCACATATTAGGATATTTGATATACCACACATGTTGGACATGGTTGGTATACCTTTTTTTATGTTTGTTTTCCTTAAGGTCGTGTCAGAGATCAACCTTAATGTATATATGTTTCTGAGGATGGGTTGAATATAATTTATGTGGTTCACGAAAAACTAAATAGCCTAGTGAAGCAATCACAAGATCAAGAAAAGGCCAACAAGCCAAAGGGAGACCACAAAACTCAACCTAGACCGAAACCTTAAGTGCAATGTATTGTGAAACAACAATAAACATGTTTCTAAAGGGAAAGAACAAACAAGGAGCTTTTAACAAACCACAAATCATTTTGTAGAATACTAGAAGCATGATGAAGATGACGAGAATGAAATAAAAAAGAACTCTTTGATTATATTTTGAGTTGTGTCTAACCTAATCCCATAAGGAGTCCAAACAATTTGTACTCAAGATTTGAACATACATTCGAAGATAATTCTCCCAACAAAATACTCTATTAAAAATAAATTTCCCAAACTATATACCATTATTATCAAAATAAAAAAATTAGCCCAAAAAAAAATGTAAATAAGGATGTACATCATGGAATACTTTCATAATGAAATTTTAAAGTTTGTTAATTGAATGAAAGACACCATCTCCGACAAAACCACAATCAACAATAGAAAGATCAACAACTAAACTAAGAAGCGCATCTACAGACTGCGAAGAAGAAAATAATAATTTCTTTTAAAAACACAATCAAAATTTCACTATTTTTATAATTAAAAACGTGTTAAAACAATGGTGGTGGACATTAAACCCTAGGATACCTCACTTAGCATATATAGTTACCGTGCCTTTTTATTTGAGATTAATTTATATATATATATATATATATATATATACCCACGCGGAGGAACATCCCTCTTTCCTTCCGCCGCATGTGCCGGCTTGGATAAACTTTAAATTACTTAGACGGAAACAATATTGTGGGTTCAATGCCATGCCATAATATTATATGCCCACACCGTGTTATAACCCCACCCAACGCATACGTGGAGCCTGCTGCCAGTTATTCATGCAATGTCACAGAATATTCGTACACTCCCTGTAGCCGGCTTATGCCGGTGTTCATTATATCATTAATGCTGTTACGATGAAAGGACTCATTCATTTTGTGGCGAAACGGCCATCAAATAACGAGGCAATATAAATATAAGTGTAACATTACATAAATATTTAAAGAATGTATTTTGTTGAAAATATGTTTATATGGAACAATACAATCTTCGTTAAAAAGCCGGCAGTTATTGAAGTTACCGTCCCGTTTCCTTGGGTTGCCTCCTTTTAAAGAGGACGATACCGCAACTCATTTTACTACAACACAATGGGTGGACTGTTGAGGCGAAGACTCATGTTCAGGCTCAGAAATTCTGAGCGACTCTCAGCGGCATATGACCAGGACGCTGAAATAAGATCAAAATCGAAATCCAAGTCCCCTGTTGCTCCTTACTTCCGCCGGGACGAAGAAGAAGAAGAAGAGGCAGTAAACGACAAGAGTGAGAAGTTCTGTCTTTCGCCTGTGAATCCCAAGCGTATGGAAATCAGCTATCCTTCGAAAAATAATTCAAGCGGGGGAGGAAATACGGCCGGAGAAGGAAAAGCAGATGGAGAAATGGAATCTAAGCGGCATTTGGGAAAGGCCACGGTCGTATCGATGGGGTGCGGCTGCAGACCGCTGGCTCGTCGCAGAAAAAATGGTGCGAAGAAGGAGCCGCAGCAGAAGAACCAGATTCTTGAGGAAAAGAATATGGCAGCCATGAACAAATATCGGTGGGAGGAGGACGAAAAATGGCACGTTATTGCTAAGGTGAAGGACGAAATTGTTCATAAAAAAGTGGTTCTCAGGCGGAAAAATGAAGAGAAATGTCCGCCCGGGTTGCCGGTTCCGTCGCCGGAGTCTGTATCCGTGCATTCCTGTTTCGCGGGCAGGAAGAAAAATAAGGTGCAGAGAAAGAAGAAGAGCAAGTCGAAGAAGGATATTGCGGGAGGTGGTTGCAATTACAGGCTGAGCACGTCCTCCGCAGACACTGCGTTGGACGGCACTGCTTATTCCTGGGACAACGATCATGGCTCCTTTGTCAGCGACGGCAACGAGACTTTATTTTCTGCGTCGGATTATTGCAAAAGCTTTTCATCTGAATCCAGTTTCGAGTTCTACGAGTCTCGATCGCCGCACCTCTCGACTATCAGCGAGTCGCCGCGGAGAAATAATTCCCGTCGTAGTCTCCGTCGCAGCATGACGCGAAGGCGCAGATTCTCAAGCCTTTCGCCTGCAAATTTGTCGCCGTCTAAGGTGGGAGAATGCCGCGATAAGTTGCCGCTTCTTTCCTCGCCGGAGCCGGCGAAATTGTGCGAGGGCGAAGCCGAAGACGAGTTCCAGAGCCCTCGGCAGAGCCTGTTGTGTTCTCGCGTGACCAGCGAAGCCGACGAGACAGATCTCGAAGCAAATGCCAAAACGTGGAGAGAAGCCGGATTTCCTTTGCGGCTGGACGATATCAGAACCGTCATTTACAAATCTTCCGAGCTTCGCTACAGTCCGAACTGCCTGCCTTTCCCCATGGTTACCTGCGGCCGCGACATAAACGCGAGAAAGAAAAGGAGCACCGTAAAATCAAAGAAAACTGTACATCTTTCGCCGAGATCCTCTTATTCTGCTGTCTCCCACGACAAACCATCCGTCGGCGGTGGTTTAAATTCACAGAAAAAATGCTCGCCCAGGAGGAAGGTGAACAAAAGCGTGAGTTTGACTGAGAAACGAGGAAAAAACAAGAGCAATTGCAGGTCGCGAGTTCGAACCCTGGCGCCGTCGCCGTCACCGCCGCCTGACGATAACAGCGCGAGCAGCGGCAAAGTCGGCGAAAGCGTGGCGGTCGTGAAAACTTCGCAAGATCCCTACCACGACTTCAAAAATTCCATGCTGGAAATGATCGTGGAGAAGCAGATTTTCCAGCCGAACGATTTGGAGCAGCTCCTGCAGTGTTTTCTCTCGCTCAATTCGCAGAATCATCACGACATGATTGTGCAGGTTTTTACAGAAATCTGGGGTAACATTTTCAACGGCACCAGAAATCCCTCCACCCCCATCGCATTTTTCCAAAACAATGTCGTCTGAGGCATACGATGTACAATTTCCGTTTTTAATTTTTACTAAATGAAAATTTTGGATGTTCGTTATTGCAATTTTTTTTCATATTTCAAATTTTAAAGGTTTGCTCTGCAAGATTTGATCAGATCATATCCTCCATTATCGAGAAGTGTGTGGTCAGATGATTTAAATTGCGCCCTCTCCTTTTGACATTGGAAATGAAAATCGTAGAGCTGCCCTGACAAATTTCTGTGTGCGCGTAAATTGCAGAGCAGCCGTTCCATGAGGATGAATGTTTTTGTTGTTTTATTTGTCATCTGTGGAAAACAGGTCGCTGTCTCGAAAGCTTTTGAGGGAAACAATTTGTCGCTGCAAAATCAATGTTGCTGCAGTCGCAGGGAAGCTTTTGCTACAAGAAAGGACTTCATACTTCTGAAACACCTGATTCTGGCACTGGCACCCCTGTACATTATGCATTGAACCCTGTTTTTATTATTTTATTAAATAAAATGAAATATGATAAGAAAGACCATTTTTTTGTTTAATGTCGGTGCTTTTGTTTTCAAAATCAACTTTACGCCCGGCCTGCATCTGCACTCTTTTTCATAGATATGTAAAGCTTTTTTTAAAGAACTTTATTTGTTTCGTGATCTTTGATTTCAATCGTTTGAAAGATGAAATTGAAATGTAGAGAATTTGTGGCCCTTGAAATTAGCAAAAGCAATGCGTGGGGCATGCAAATTGCAATGCTTTGTTAAAGTTGGTACACATTTATTTTGGGTGGGCCATTTCATGAAAAAGTGGGAATCAGGCTTGAAAAACAAATAAATATAAGGATTTGTTCTTTTGACTTTTGTGGTGTGTATCAATTTTGCCTATGCATAATCCTATCTAAATGGCATGCGTTGGATAGCAATGGCTACTACTTTAAACATTATTATTAAAGCATGGTTGGACATTCACACATGACGGAGGTATTGACCATTCCACTCATGGTTATCATTGAGTTTCAATTTTTTTTTTTTAAGAAGAAAATATAGTAAAAAGTTACGTTTAAACCGATAAATAGGATGAAGGTCTTCATATAGAAATTATAATGTACATTTGAATTGTTAATATAAATAATTAAAAATAATAATTGGAATTAAATTTAATATATAAAATAAAGTATTATTAGATAATTATTTTATTTTATTTTTTTAATGGTTTTTAGATGTTAAAAAATGTATCTTACGGATAAGGTCTCTAATACAAAAATATTACAAAATATATATTTTTTTAAAAAATCAAATAATCTCACAAAGATAAATAAAAATATAAAATCCTACAAAAAATGGGGATAAATAACACTTCACCACTTATTTACTAACTCTCACCCACTAACATTTAATTTTGTCCACCCCACCTACCCACGTGCATACTCAATGTACTATGGATCCTATCATTGCACCCATATATGTCACATTCCCTCGCGCACTCCAAATCTATAAAATCACCCTATCCCAACTCATTTCATCATAACACTGGCAACTTGAACCCCTGACTCTTGGTGCACTAAGGCTATACTTGAGTTTTCTTGTTCTCTTGTTCGCATATCACAGTTTTGTAGGTCTTGAAGAAGTGAAAGCGAAGCGTAAAAGATAAATACAACTTGTTGCAACATTGTTTTAGCAAAATTCCAATATAGGCAGGAATCCCAACTGCAATTGACTTGCGATCTCCGTGTGATTTTCAATGAATCACAACTACGATTGTCCTATGATCTGAGTCACGTATATTTCTCATTTTCATTTAAATCCATAAAATGTCTTTTATCTCATTAAAAGGGTTAGGGATCTGATTGAGGCAGGTCTCCTAACCACAAAAAATAATTAACATTTTCCAAGTGTGATTGTGTGTAGATTTAGATTTAGATCTGGAAGATTTTACCCGCTTTATTCAATGAAAGAACCCATAATTATCTCTCTCTCCACAATAGCAACATAAGCCCATTCTGTTTTTAGTAGCATTGATTTAGAGATTTCATATCAACTAATCCATCTTGTAGGTGATCCAAAAATATCACTCTCCCTCCCAAACCACCACTAACAACAATTTATTTATATTTAAATTTAAACATCTATATAAATAAAATAAATAAATTTAATCATGGAAATAAAGATAACTTAGGAACGTAACAAAAATTGGAAATAATTAAAATAATTGAAAATTTTGAAAACACGAGAAATAGGTTTTTAAAATGATATTTAGTTTGTCTCTCATCCTGAGATAAATCTTCAACAACAAATAGTATAAGAAATGTTCCCTGGTGAAGCATATTTAGAAGAACAAAACATTTAAGCCATCTTGAATAGAACCACACAAGTATAGAAATGGCTTGACCAAAGTTATATTGCATGTTGATCGGGTGAAATACTGGCTAAGTATCAAGAGCACATTTGATAGTAGCACAAAGGAAGGAGGTGTGGAAGTTTGACAGAGTTGCACCCTGCAAATTCACGCCTAGGAAGACAGAGTTTGGAACTTAACTGTTTTTGCATATTACGTGCTAAAAATAGACATGGAGTGATGAGCACGCATTGGATAGAGATAGAAGACTTGAAGGCTACACAAAGCTATTTTGGGAACAAGAAGAAGATCAAATGTCATGCAAAGCTGAGCTAATAATAGGGTGCATAACTAGAGCTAATTATAGATGATCTATTATTAGGCGAAGCTTGCATGCTTCTTTAGTTGCTTTTGTAGCAGCGCATGACTATTTTTGAGCTTGCAACCTATTTTGAGAGTACATGGGCGGTGAAGGGCAAGTTCCCACCCCTATATATAATGTGTGTGTGTGTGTGTGTGTGTGTGTGTATTGATTTGTACGGTTTAGAGGGTTCTAAGTTATGAGTACTATGCTTGGATTATGACATAGTTATGATGTTGGTATGTTTGCGTGCATGACTTTGTATTGTTACTTTTGGTGTATTCCACTACTATGCTTTACGGTGGATTAATATAATGAATAATTGTGGATGGTTGCTGTTATCCAAAATTCATCCCCCAGGGTAATTTTGATAACATGCATCAGATTATTCAGTCCCGAGCAAGTAAGATTGATTCGAGGCCCAAAATCATGTTTTTTGGGGTCCCCTCGGCCTTTTTCTAACTCCCCCACCCAAGAAGAAATCCCAACAGGGTGAGAAAATGGAAAAAATGCAAAAAATAAGGTTGCAAGACTGTTTTAAAACATTTCAGGTCTGAAGGGTTCAGGTCGTACTGAGGTTCGTCGTACCAAGCTTGGGGCCGAAAAAGCAAGAAAATCGGCTAAGTCTTTTGTCCCAGGCAGTCCGCGGGACAATTGGGACGTCGGGACGCGAAAAGCCGAATCGGCCGGAAGCAGGGAAAAAATGTCTAGTCTTGTTTCGCGCGGTTTGGGACATCCGGGTCAAAAGTACGCGGAGGATGCGAATCAGCCGATTTGCCGACAGACAGTCCATTTCGGGCAGTTCGGAGATATTTGTCCCAGGCAGTTCGGGACATCCGGGCCAAAGGTATGCGAGGGACGCGAAAAGCTAAAAGAGCCGCCAACGAATGGAATCTCGCCACGTGTCTTCACCTCAAACAGGAACAAGGAAGCCTGAATCGGCCGAAGCAGGAGATTTTCGTCTGGGACATCTGGGCCCAAAGTACGCGAGGGACGCGTGGGACGCGAAAAGGTGAAAAGGCCGTAAAGAGACAAGGAGGCCCGCAGATGAATCAGAACGTGCCACGTGTCAGAAGGGGGAAGAAAGTTGAAAAAATTGCTAAGTGTTTGGCGCAAAGAGGTAAAAATGCGCCCCTCAGGCCTAAACCAATAAAATAGTGCCACGTGTCCAAGTTTAAGGGCCCGAAAGGAATTTTCAGAGGATGAACCCACGGATGAATCAGAGCCCGACACATGTCATCCAAGTGGCAGAGCGCGGGAAAAATTCAAATATTTTCCCGCCGATCCGTTTTGCCCCTGTTTTTGCCCTAAATCTTCAGATTGCCATAACTTTCGATCCAGAGCTCAAATTTTCGTGTTATTTATATCAATGGAAAGCTGGTGAAATTATCTACATGATTTTTGGGTCAATATTGCATTTTAGTTCAGTTTGGAGAGATAAAATCAAGAAACATCTTTAGCGCATGGTAATGGCTAGAACTGACGTTTCAACAACCATTTTTAATGCAGAATGGGTCACATTCTTCTTCAGCACGGTTAAAAATGTCAAGGCATGGGTTTGCAAGGATGCCCATGTTGTTTTAATGCATCTGCATTCAATGAGGAATGGCTCCCCACAATTTTTCATGTTTTCTCTCTCCTGGGCTCGACCCCATGCATTATAAATAGCCAGATTTGGTTCATTCTCTAGGGGGGAACATTTCTTTGGATAGCAAGCTTCTTCTTTCACATTCATAGGTGATTTTTGCAAGTATCAGACCTCTTTTAAAATTGTAACAGGTTTTTCTTCCTCTTTGATGTTGTAATGAAGGGATTTTGACAATGGAAATGACAATGCAAGCTCTGTGACTAGTTTTCAGTCCTCTGTTCGTGTTGCTTGTTTCATTTCAGACCTCTGATTACATCTTATCATCATGTGCATGATGTTTTATGCTGCATTTTATGATCTGTGTTTACCTACAAAACAAGAAGTGTTCACCACTCATCCTTTGGTGTATCACCTGTTAGTTTAGTTTCATTTTTACACCTTCTATCTCTGTCTCCTTGGATTTTAGAGTAGGATTAGGTTTCAAACCTCTGTAATAGTGCAAATAATAGATCTGATCATAGGAGTTTGAGGAACCAACCTCTAATCTGGAGATTCCTCTCTCATTTTGTAGGTCCCACACTTGGATAGAGGTTTCAATGTTGTGCAATCACACTGGATGCCAGAGTGATCAAACTAGAAATCTGATCAACATCCAGGGGGTGTTGCTGATTTTGCACTAACAGTTTTAGCACACCCGGTGGGACCTTAGAGGTCTTCCACTTCATCTTTTGCAGGTTGGTGTGTTCTTGTGAAGATTTCAGCCTTTGGAGGCATTTGCAAACACATCTGGTGACTCCATCTGATCAGCAACCCATTTCTGAAGTTGCAGACCTGTTTTTCATCCATTTCCATCCATCCTTTTTCTATCTCTTTCATCCTTTTCCATTCCATGAAGTTGTATAATCATGACTTCATTTCCATCATGGAATTCACATTTACAATAGCAGTAATTTTTCCCACCTCCAACATGTTTTTTAAATCCTCTAAATGAGCATTTTGAACAAATTCAAAATCAGCATACATACTCATATGAGCAGCAATGCCAAAATCAGTTTGGCTATGGTGCTTTCCAAGAGCAAGAGTATGCATATAATGAAGACCATCAAATGCAAGATGCTGGTTTATTGGAGAAAATACAAAATATGGAGGTAAACATGGTGCATTCTAGGGCTCAAGCACAAATGAAAGCATTTGGAATCGGTTGTGGAGCACCCTGTCCATGGGTGGGACCTTTTCCAAGGCATTACAGCCCTCAAGAGAAGCTTGACTTTATGATTGCAATGCTACCATTGCTTGCAAAGTGGATTGAAGAAATAGAGGTGTATGAGAGGAGTATTCAGCAACCTTATCAATGGGTAAGCACGCCATCTCATGCCTTTCTTTTTCCTCTTTCCCAATCTGTTTTATCTCAACAGTGTCAAGTTTTAAACTCTCCATCAGCTGTCCCAAGTGTTGAATCCATTTCTCCACCCCCTAGTCTTCCACCTCATCTCAATTCTTTTGTCCCTTTTCATTCCAAATAGTAATCCCCTCCACAAGAGCTAACAGAAATACCCCTCCTCCAAAGAAACAAGAGTTTCTACCTCCACCACCACAAAAAATTTCCAAGCCATTTGAGTTACAATCCACTTCTCCTCTTGCATTCCCAAATCCATGTTGGGAGGATGAAAATCAGAATGCCAGTCAAGGAAAACAACAACAAAAAGAGAAGCCAAACAAAGATGAAGAAATTCAAAGTCTGAAGAGTTGGGCTTCTTAAATTTGGGATGACAAAGATCCCCTTGATGGTTAAGCCTTTATAAGAGGTTGGAGTTGGAGAACAAATGGTGGTCAGGACTGATTTTGATGCAGCAGAAGAAGAAGATCTTGCAGTCCCAACCTTGTCCTCTAGAGCAGTAGATCGAAGAGTTTGACTTGACAAACTTCATGCTAGAGGAAGAGTTCAATCAAGAGCAAGATTTTCTTCAAACATTGGAGGAAGGAGAAGCTGCTCCAAATCCAAAAGAAGAGGAGCACATTCTAGTTGTGGAGGAGAAAAGTGCAGATCCAAGGGCTTTGAGCACAAAGCAGGGTATAGAAGAACCTTTAGTTCTTCTTTCTACTTCATCTCTCTCAAGTTCTAGTACTGAAGAAGAGTTTGATCTCTCAAACTCAATGTTGGAGGATGAAAGAAACCATGGTGATCAAGTTGCAGAGCAAGAGGAGGCCATGGAGGAAGTTGAGAATTTGCAGCAGGACAACAATGAGGTAGTTTATTTGTCAGATTTAGAGGACTGTTTTGATGAAGAAGAACCGGTTGAGTTTCCACCATTCTCTCTTTCATCATCCACATTCCAAACACAAGAGCCTGCTGTCATGGAGGAGAGCATTCATTTGCAGCAGCTTGCATCTTATAGCAGCTCTTTGGAATCAAGATTGGAAGATTTAAATCTTCCATGTTCTTCATTGGAGGAAGAGAAAGGGCAGAAGGGTTCTACCATTGCTTCCACATCATCCATTCAAGAGGGTCTACAAGAGAACTCCATTCTTGGAGTTGAAAATCAGAATTATGGGCATATCAAATGGATCAGACCTTGCCCAATCAGGTATTTGGCTTCATTGGAGCCAAAGGAGAAGTCACAACTAGTCATGCTTGCTTTTGAGCATGAGGATGAGCTACAAAGAACCAAGGATCAGCTGTCATACCTCTCCAATCCAAATGCAGAACAACTAAAAGAGGTATTGAAATTTGCCTTCAGTTGATACCTTGATGATTTGGGTGGAAGACCAGCTTCTTGTTGATTTTCCATTCATCCAATCAGCCATGTTCAGTGCCAAATCAGTTGCTATGGTTGCCAATTTTAAAGAAAGGAAGCTATTTTGCACAACCAGTTGCAGGGTTTGTTTAGCTTACCTTTGCTTCCAGTTAGAATAGATTAGGTACGTTTGCTTTCAGTAAAAGAAGTGCTTGTGCACACTCTGCATGTTCCCTTTGGAGCATGTATGATTTTCATTTTTGTACATAGTTTTTGTGGTGCTGATTTTGCTCTTGCATAGTCCATTTCAGTGGGTTTCAAGTGGCTCAGAGGGAAGTTTTCAAGATATCAGGTGATTTTCCATCTTCCTCCTTGCAGCGTTCTAGTTAGTTGGGGTATTAAATAGAGAATCAAGTGACTCCATGCCCAATGGATGCTTCAGGCAACTGGTAACTTCATCTAGCAGGCAGATGACCAAGCTGAGTCGCCAAATTGTTATCCAAAATTCATCCCCAGGGTAATTTTGATAACATGCATCAGATTATTCAGTCCTCGAGCAAGTAAGATTGATTCGAGGCCCAAAATCATGTTTTTTTGGGGTCCCCTCGGCCTTTTTCTAACTCCCCCACCCAAGAAGAAATCCCAACAGGTTGAGAAAATGAAAAAAATGCAAAAAATAAGGTTGCAGGATTGTTTTAAAGCATTTCGGGTCTGAAGGGTTCAGGTCGTACTGAGGTTCGTCGTACCAAGCTTGGGGTTGAAAAAGCAAGAAAATCGGTTAAGTCTTTTGTCCCAGGAAGTCCGCGGGACAATTGGGACGTCGGGACGTGAGGGACGTGAAAAGCCGAATCGGCCGGAAGCAGGGAAAAAATGT
Source organism: Taxus chinensis (assembly GCA_019776745.2). Classification (NCBI taxonomy): domain Eukaryota; kingdom Viridiplantae; phylum Streptophyta; class Pinopsida; order Cupressales; family Taxaceae; genus Taxus; species Taxus chinensis. Next base: position 81,067,448 of record CM034149.1, read on the forward strand.
CTAGTCTTGTTTTGCGCGGTTTGGGACATCCTGGCCAAAAGTACGCGGAGGACGCGAATCGGCCGATTTGCTGACAGACAGTCCATTTCGGGTAGTTTGGAGATATTTGTCCCAGGAAGTTCGGGACATCCAGGTCAAAGGTACGCGAGGGACGTGAAAAGCCGAAAGAGCCGCCAACCAATGGAATCTCGCCACGTGTCTTCACCTCAAACAGGAACAAGGAAGCCTGAATCGGCCGAAGCAGGAGATTTTCGTCTGGGACATCTGGGCCCAAAGTACACGAGGGACGCGTGGGACGTGAAAAGGTGAAAAGGACGCAAAGAGACAAGGAGGCCCGCGGACGAATCAGAATGTGCCACGTGTCAGAAGGGGAAGAAAGTTGAAAAAATTGCTAAGTGTTTGGCGTAAAGAGGTAAAAATGCGCCCCTCAGGCCAGAACCAATAAAATAGTGCCACGTGTCCAAGTTTAAGGGCCCGAAAGGAATTTTCAGAGGATGAATCCGTAGATGAATCAAAGCCTGACACGTGTCATCTAAGTGGCAGAGCGCGGGAAAAATTCAAATATTTTCCCGCCGATCCGTTTTGCCCTGTTTTTGCCCTAAATCTTCAGATCTCCATAACTTTCGATCCAGAGCTCGGATTTTCGCGTTCTTATATCAATGGAAAGCTGGTGAAATTATCTACACGATTCCAAGGTCAATCTTTCATTTTGGTTCAGTTTGGAGAGAGAAAATCAAGAAACATCTCTGTCGTGTGGTAATGGCCAGAACTGACGTTTCAACAACCAGTTTTAATGCAGAATGGGTCACATTCTTCTTCAGCACGGTTAAAAATGTCAAGGCATGGGTTTGTAAGGATGCCCATGCTGTTTTAATGCATCTGCATTGAATGAGGAATGACTCCCACATTTTTTCACGTTTTCTCTCTCCTGGGCTCGACCCATGAATTGTAAATAGCCAGATTTGGCTCATTCTCTAGGGGGGAACATTTATGTGGATAGCAAGCTTCTTCTTTCACCTTCATAGGTGATTTTTGCAAGTATCAGACCTCTTCTAAAATTGTAACAGGTTTTCTGCCTCTTTGATGTCGTAATGAAGGGATTTTGACAATGGAAATGACAATGCAGGCTCTGTGACCAGTTTTCAGTCCTCTGTTTGTGTTGCTTGTTTCATTTCAAACCTCTGATTACATCTTATTAGCCTGTGCATGATGTTTTATGTTGCATTTTATGATCTGTGTCTACCTGCAAAACAAGAAGTGTTCACCACTCCTCCTTTGGTGTATCACCTGTTAGTTTAGTTTCATTTTTGCACTTTCTATCTCTGTCTCCTTGGATTTTAGAGTAGGATTAGGTTTCAAACCTCTGCAATAGTGTGAATAATAGATCTGATCAGAGGAGTTTGAGGAACCAGCCTCTAATCTAGAGATTCCTCTCTCATTTTTCAAGTCCCACACTTGGAGAGAGGTTTCAATGTTGTGCAATCGCACTGGATGCCTGAAACATCAACCTAGAAGCCTGATGTGCATCCAGGGGGTGCTGCTGATTTGCACTAATAGTTACTGATTATCGATGTCTCTGTTACTAGTTATTGTATGGTAAATCTGATTTTGATCCTTGTTTGATTCATTATGCACTATGGTTGTGAGCTCATTCTTGTTATGATTTACCTTTAATTACTTATGGATATGGAATATATGAATGATCGTGATAACTTCTTGACAAATCTGGTATAGAAAGAGGGACCTGGTACCTTTGCGCACTTTGGGTGAGTAGTCAAATATGTCTGAGAGATGTTCTAACGCATCTAGGGCTTTGAGCAAGAAATAGAGACTACATTACGGTTTCGACCACTCTTGCTATTGTTAAATCAATTTGAGTGATTTGATCTTTAATTTACTAGGTTTTGCAAACTTCTCTTGGTTTTCTAGATTTTGAGTCATTGAGAAATTGTTCTCCATACCTTTTAAGACCATAATCCAAAGATAATCTTCAACAACAAATAATAGAAAACACATCCAGATGTTAAGCGAAGCATACTTAAACATCTCAGCCATCTCGACTAGAACCACACATGTATAGAAATGGCTTGACCAAAGCTATAGTCTAGTTCTAGTTCCTCTTGCTATTTTTAAATCAATTTGATTGATTTGATCTTCAATTTACTAGGTTTTGCAAACCTCTCTTTCTTTTCTAGATTTTGAGTCATTGGGAAATTATTTTCCTTCCTCGAACCTTAATTTGGCTTCAATACCTTTTAAGACCATAAAAAATAGAGGGTGTTAATAAATACATGTTATCCATCCTTTCTTATCAAGCTACATTGATTTCGAATAATTTGACAATCAATATTTGATGCAAGTCAACATGTGGTTTGTTGTAAACAAGTCTCTCAACCCTTATGCATTCAATATATACCATTATTAAATGCTATATACTCTCTAAATGCTATAATTTTGATTTTGGCACAAGGATGTTCTTAAACAAATAAATTCTTCGCTCACTGGTCCAATATAATTTTTGTGAAAATAATCCTTCGATGTTCTAGTTGTAATAATCCTCTTATGTATGTATGTATATATATATATATATATATATATATATACTTCTTAAATTCTAAATTGGGACCTTATTGGTGCACAAGCCTACACACAATTGACAAGAGGCAAACAAAAGAGAGAAAAAAACTATAGGGGAACAAAAACCAAGGATTAAAAAGGCCCACAAAAGAAAGAAGCCAAACTACAAAAACACAATTCTTGTAAAATGTCTAAAACATTGGGTAAACCCAATCAAGGAGAGAAAAATATGGATGATAAAGAAACTCGCGGAAAGAGAAGTAGTTAGGAACAAAAAAAGACAATATAGAGATGAAGAGGGGGTTGACAAGAAGAAGGCAAAATTGTAAGGAAAATCTCAAGGTCAAAAGTACCACAAAATACATGTATAAAACAAGTCAAAAGTTGAACAACACAAGGATTATGTGCCAATAAGAGCCTAATTTGGACCAATAATTAATAAACACATAAACATAATGATACCATAACAATTAACTAGTTATAGACCAAAATTGATTGTCTACATAATACCCCAATTTGATGTGTGTAGGTGCATACATATCAAAGTAAAAATAACAAGCATTCATCAAGAAATTTTTGTTACAGCCACCTCACCATCTGCTAAGAAATTCGAAAGCTAGTAAAATATTAATAGTTAGATGAAATTCAAAGGGAAAGAGAAGATCCTAAGACTAACATCCATGTTCATGACTTTGGAATAAGTAAAATTGCACTCTTTCTAACATATAAAAATATATGCGAGTGAATTAATTTCTCTATATAAATCCATACTCAAGGAACTATTGAAATCTAGGAAGGATAAGAGTGTAGACACATAATTTTGGTACAAGGCATGTGGAAAATACAATTTTAACACATTTTAAGACACTTGGACTAGTAATGCACATTGCACTCATATTGGTATACTTCTCCCCTTTTCAATCAATCGGTGCACCACTTCCACCACCACCAATTTCTTGAAGACATACCTCAATTGTATTTTTCAGTCTTCATAAGATGTTCAATGCACCTTTATTAATTTGTGCATGCATGGTTTATGAGTTTCTGACACCACTAACAACTAATATTAGAAACGTGCCTCTAATGAGGACATGTGACCAAGAACATTTTCTATTGGTGTTCATGACTACTAATAATTTCTATAAGTAGTCAATTTCAATTTTTCAATATTTTCCCCATTTGATCATTTTTGGTGGTTAGCCATTAACTATATCTAGGGTCATCTTGAGTGGGAAATTGTCTTATAACTTAGGCCTTCTAATCAAGACATGGCTTTACAAACTAATGAGACACTAATCAATAAGCTTCCCCGTTTTCAAAGATAGACTAATTTTGATATAACAATTTGGACAAATAAATTATTTCTTGGGTAATTGCAAGATATAGTTGTAGTATTTCAAAAGGATATATAAAACATATGTACAAATTATAAGGTAGTTGTATTGGATTTGTTGAAATAATATGATAGAAAGGAGAAATGTGTTAAGGGCTTGTTGATGCAAATCACAGCACCCCTAAATGTCTGCAACACGATGGGTTGAGACTCTCAGTGCGATTGCATAACATGGAGCTTTTCCCAAGTGTGGGACCTTGCAAAATCGGAAAAGCTCTCCGGATGAAGGCCAGTTCCTATTCCTCTGTTCAGATGCACACGTAGAAAATGCAGAGGGTTTACTAAAAACCTAATCTAACTTACCAAGGAGACAGGGTAAGAAAATGCATAAAATAAAACCTAAACTAATAGAGGTGATGCACCGAGGATTGAAGAACATCTGTCTTGCCAATAAACACAAACCATTAAAATGCAATGCAAGATCATGCACCGATAACAGATTTGTAATGAAAGATCGGGAGGATGAAAATGAACACAGAGAGGGTTGAGAATCATCCATAGACATGCATTATTTGCTCCAAAGATTGATACAATACACTACAAAATGCCAGAGGCAAAGTTGCATTACAGTTTTAGATGGGAGGTTTGATCTCCACAAATTCACCTGCCAAAGAGAAGAAGGGAGGGGCAAAACAAGAATTTCCCAACCTTTTAAGAAGCCCCTCCTTACAATTTATAGGAAGAATGAGAGAGAAAAGAGAGAGGAAAACCAAATCTACCCCAACCACCTCCAGGTTGCATTTAATTCATCTCATTATGGTGGTAGGTGAGAACCCTAGCAAACCCAAAAAGTGGCACGCTGTATTTTGCATTTTTAAGAATTTTTTCTCCTCCAATTAAAGATATCCAATTGTAGTTGGAATGAGGACCTTGTAAGCTTTCCAAAAAGTCCAACCTTGCATGAATCCGAGCTCTCAGTCAAAAGTTATGGCCATCTGAATATCTAGGTCAGGGTCTACTTCCTGTCAGCGCTCAGAATGTTGCGCCTCCTGAAGGTGCGCCATAGGCGCATTCATCCTTATGTCGACATACCCTTACATGTACCAAGGCAAAAATTTTACCATGTCGACACTCTGTGTCATGCACCCTTTACGTGCGCCAAGGCGCAACTTTTACCATGTCGACACTCTGTGTCATGCGCCCTTTACGTGCGCCAAGGCGCAACTTTTACCATGTCGACACTCTGTGTCATGTGCCCTTTACGTGCGCTAAGGTGTAAATTTTACCATGTCGACACTCTGTGTCATGCGCCCTTTACGTGTGCCAAGGGCGTGACTTTTACCATGTCAACACCCTGTGTCATGCGCCCTTTACGTGCGCCAAGGAGCAACTTTTACCATGTCGACACTCTGTGTCATGCGCCCTTTTACGTGTGCCAAGGTGCAACTTTTACCATGTCGACACTCTGTGTCATGCGCCCTTTTACGTGCACCAAGGTGCAACTTTTACCATGTCGACACTCTGTGTCATGCGCCCTTTACGTGCGCCAAGGTGCAACTTTTACCATGTCGACACTCTGTGTCATGCGCCCTTTACGTGCGCCAAGGCGCAACTTTTACCATGTCGACACTCTGTGTCATGTGCCCTTTACATGTGCCAAGGCGCAACTTTTACCATGTCGACACTCTGTGTCATGCACCCTTTACGTGCGCCAAGGGTGTGACTTTTGCCATGTCGACACCTTGTGTCGTGTGCCTTTTACCTGCGCCTTGGCACATTAAACATCAGGCTTTGAGTTTCTTTGATTTCCCATACTCTTCCGCTTGTCTATATCTACCCGGGGGGAGATATATACAATAGGGCTTACATGATAAGTTTATTCTGAAATGAATGATAACCAGATCGTACCAAGCCAAGAACACATATGCTAATCAAACACCACAATCTATAAGATGAAAGAAATTCGCCATAATAAATTTACATAAACCTTTGCAAACAAATGAGCAACAATATCATATATTATTATGGAACTCAATGCAATACATTGAGAATGGGCCTTGCTTAAATAGGCAAGGAATAACAATCTAAGAACCAGTCAAGGTCGTAGATCAAGCCATAAATCAAGGAAATAACTAGTCATCAAAGAACTTTTCAAGACCATAGATTTAGGAGATAACTAGACATCAAGGATCTAGTCAATACCATAGATAAAGGAAATAACTAGTCAATACTATAGATCAAGGAAAGAACTATATCTAACGACTAGATAATATCTCCTAATATCTAAATAAGATAAAAGAAATATCCACACACATAAGTGGGTGAGGATAAATACAATAAAGGTAAATAAAGTACCTAGGTGAACATGAGCTAAGGTAAATACCTACTGTAACATATCCTTGAATGCAAATTTGGGTTCCAAATATATGACTATAGGTATCCTCACAAATACATATGTTATGGTGCTTCAAGAAGGTTGAAATTATAGTTGAGTAGTTTGACCTCTTTGCTACCAATGCAGATCTCAAGAGACAGGCAATTATGCAGAGTATATTTTTCCTCTACATAAGAGGAGAAAAATATTTTGTGTGAATCATATGTAGACAATTTGGTCTTACCTTTGAATCATACTTGGAATCCTAATCCATTTGTTGTATATGTGGTATTAAGGGAATTTTTTTCATACATTCAAATGAGGTTAGGGTAACACATGAAATGGATACTTATGCTATAAAAAGAGTTTCAATCTTTATGGGTAAGGGAACAATACGCCATACATGTTGGAATCTGGTTAGAATACAATAAATTATGGATAAATATTCTGACTAAGAGAATTAAGCCAAAAATATCCTCAAGAACTAGGATTTCAGGCATATAGTGGTTGTTGTGTCAGATGTTAGCTCCTCCCACAGGTTCTTAAGAAACGAGAATTAATGTCCCCACCTAATGTTGGAGATGAAAGATTAAGATCAAAGTTCTACATCATAGAAATGAGAATAACTGGGGTCAAGTGGCTTGGGCTAAGATTTCAACTTTCTTTCTTCTGGTCACCACTCATACACTTTTCAAGAAAAAATCTTGTGGACAGGGAAGATGAAACTAAGAACTAATTGAAATTTGAAGCAGCCTTAGGCTATTATGAAAAACTTGATGAACTTGTTACTTCACCTTTGGATATTTATGCATTTTGGCAACGATTGACTCTAAAATGATATGTAGGTAATGAAATAATGACTTGTTAGAGTCGAAACTATTTCTTCATATGTTGTTATAGAAGGGTCTACTAAAGATACAAATGTTGCTACTGAAGATACATATGACCTTGTGATAAGGATTTGTTACTTGACTACATTTATTTTTGTTGGATTTCTATTGTGATTTTTGGAAAGGGATTTTATAATGTTTATGTTTCTCTTATTATCGTAATAGGAAATATTTTGTGTAATTTTTTTTACTATATATATAAATAGGAAAGGGACCCACCAACCCTCTTATAATTATTAAGAAAAAAAATATCGTAAGGGTAATTTAAGGTCACAGATCAATCTATCAGTCACATCTCTACATCACATAGATTACTCCAATCATTTACAAGAATAGTTAATTTCATTTTAGCTCATTTAAAGTTTTCCATTAATCCATTTGTTGTTGAATCCATATTCTTGTGTCAAAATAACTATTAATTTATTTACATTTATTAGGAATTTTAGAGATAAGGTTGATACTTCTCTTAGGTTGGGAAGCAAAAAACCACATAGAATTGCATGTATCCTAATTTTATCACTCATATATATATATATATATATATATATATATATATATATATATATATATATATCCATTGAAGTAAAAGGAACGATAAAAATATCGTTCAAAATCACAAAGAACTCAGATGCTAATAAAACATCACACTCAATAAGATGAAAGCAATTCGCCAAAACAACTTTACAAAAACCTTTGAAAATAAATGAGCAACAATATCACATATTATTATGGAACTCTATGCAGTACAATGAGAAGGGTCCTTTCTTATATAGGTAAAGAAGATCAATCTAAGAACTAGTCAAGGCCATAGATCAAGTCATAAATAAAGGAAAGAACTAGACAAAAAATAATTAGTCAAGACCATAGATCTAGGAAAGAACTAGAAAATAAAGAGCTAGTCAAGACCATAGATCAAATATAGAAATATTCCTAACAACTAGATAATATCCTCATAATGTATAAATAAGATAAAAATTAAAATCCACACATAAATGGGTGAGGATAAATAAAAGAGAAGGTAAATAAAGTACCTAGGTGAACATGAGCTAAGGTAAACAACCTACTCTAACACCCCCCTTGAGTGAAACTAAGGGCCCAAAATAAAAGTGGCATATCCACAATATGATTTCTGACAATAAGGAATGATCAAGTAATCATGTAAAATATATCCATGAAGAAATCTTGAACCAAAAGTAGGAAAGAAGCCTACTAGAAGGAAAGAGAAAGAAGAAGAAGGAAGATGAAGAGTGTGTTTACCTATTTATATCCAAGTTAAGAGGTCTATTACAATTCTTTGTTTCTACCTTTTTTCTCTAGCATGGATGCCTTAGGTGACACATTCCAAATGCCTACCATAGAAATTTTTTGTGAAAGACTTACTAGGGAAGAATCCAAACTATATAACCTTGAATTTTCCACCTCTCAAAAGGCATTAGTAACATCTAATCCTAAGGGCAAGGAAAAACTAAAAGGGAAATCCAATTTCACCCCTTCTCCATCTCAAAATGATCCTAAACCTAAAGAAAACAACTCTAAACCCAAAGAGTCTTCTAAATCCAAGAATAAGTCTATCCCTTCATGCTCTTCTTATGGGGGTAGTAACCATGAAGAAAATAGGTGTTACAAGTGAATGAAAACCTTAGAGGATTCAGTCAAGAAACAAAAAAATTCTATCTCCACCCCACCTCCTTTAAATGAGCATGGAGAAGCACTTAATGTTGTTGGGAGATCTCAGTCAACAATTTCATATAATTAGGTTATAGATTCTGGTGCTTCTCATCACATGATTTCTTCCAAGGAGTCTTTTATATCTCTAGGTTTGAGTTTTACTTCAAAAATTGAGGTTAGAAATTATTCCTTTCTTTCTGTTAAGGGAAAAGGTGACATACACCTTGATGATGGTAGTATTCAAGATGCACTGTATGTTCCTACCATCACTAAAAATTTTCTTTCTGTACATCAAATATTTCATTTTGGTCAAGGAAAAATAGTGACTTTTACACCATAAGGAGAAGAAGTATGAACCTTGTTGGAACCTCATTCTCTTGTTTCTCAAGGTATTGTTGATCATGGTTCTAGAATACATATATTTGAGGGTTTTAGAAACACTTCCCCCATAGGGGCAAGTTTAGTTTTTCTTTCAGATTTAGAGATTAAGCTTTAGCACGTGAGATTTGGACATCTCAATTACAAATATTTGAAGTAGTTGAGAACTCATGGTATGGTTGATGGTCTTCCTAGAATTTATTGTCTTGAGGGATTTTTTCCTCACTTTGTATTAAGGAGACAACACAAAGATCTATTCCCTAAGAATTTTTCCAAGAGATCTTCTTCACCACTCGGGCTTGTGTATGGTGACTTGATGGTTTTTCATACCCCCTCTTTCAATGGAGCTAAGTATGAACTTACTTTTATTGATAATTTCTCAAGGCATACTTGGGTTTATTTTCTCATGTACAACAGTGATTTTTTCACACAATAAAGTCTTTAAGGCTTTGTTCGAGAAACAATCTTCTAACTACATAAAAAACCTTTGCACTGATAATGGGGGGAGTACTTCAACAAAGTTTTTTCTAATTTTTTAGAAAATCATGACATTATTCACCAATATTTTCATGTGTGGAAGTGTTGAAGACTATACAATAAAATTACTGTACACTCTCCACAATTTTTTGGATTTTTCGAACCACAGTGTGCTCGAGTATCTCGATGAAACATGAGGAAAGCATATGAGGTGGGATTTGGTTGACAACATAGGTTTACTTGGGGTGGTTTTGTCACAAGCACGAGGAAGGGTACCCACATAGTGATTGTCAAAGCTACTTATAGCACCTTGCCTATTGAACTGTGCTTTTGTGCTTTTGATAGACAAAGACATATACAACTTAGGTACCATGTGTGTGAGTTCAAGTGTGAATTCAGGAGAAGTTCAAGTTTTAGCACAGCTCCAAACAGAGTCTGGGTATCCTGTATTGACATGATGAACAGAGGTGGCTTATAAGGGAGAAATATGAGCAAGTTGTTTTTAGCTTTAGGTGGACGTCATGCCCAAATGTGAAGGTTTGAGAAGCTTTCTCACATTAAATATTGTCTCTAAGTGTTGCAGTTCTTTTATTTTCTGCAGCCTTTATTTCATATTTGTGAAGTATTGAATTCTGTAAACTAAAAGTATTCTATTATTGTCCATAGTTTGATTAAGATTGGCTCCACATATTTTACATGCCTAATATTTCGGGAACAATGCTGGTATCATATGTCTAGGTTTGGTTTGACCCATAGTGTTGAATCGTAGGGAAAGTTTTAGCCCTTGAGTTTTGGAAACTACAACATGATGATTGGAAGATTGCTTAAAGGTTGCCTAAATTCAACAGGCAAAATTTTAGTCTTTGGAAGATACATATGATGTAGATGTGATGTGACCTTTGGTCATAAGTGATCTTTAGGAATTTTGCTATTTGAGCACAACTCCAAACAAACCCTCGAGCATGATGGATTGCAGAAAGAGATGGCTTGTAATCAAACCATGGGCACCCCAGGAGCCCCCATCCCTCTGGTGGAGGTAGCCCTAGTCTGGCCAGACAGTCCACAATATGTACCGATTCTCTGAGCTCTTGTGTGGTCGTTTCCTCCTCTGTACTTTCATTTTAGTATCCTCTGCGACATAGTCCTGTGACATCTGCTAATCAGCTAAGGCCTTCCTAACCCTCAATTTGTCTTTAGGGATTGTTCCACATATTTTATCCCTTATTTCCTAGATTACTTGGGTAGGGCGTGCATTTATTACATTTTATCTCAATTACTGAAATTGACTTCTATAAGCATCTATGATTAGACTACAATGATTCCATTTTAGTTTAATACATTTTGGAGAACACCGCACAAAGAAGGAGTCAACGCTTTTAGGGGCCTCATCATAGGGATTTCAAGACTTAGTCAATCCTAGAGTCTATTCATCAGGAGTAGGAAAAATCAATGATATGGCGTTACTTGCAAATCACTGATTTATGACATAGAAAGTCCAACATGACTTCTTGCTACTACTCACATTCAATGTTGATATGCTATCCTGACTCAGTATATAAAACATTTGTAGATGCATTTTCTCAACACATAACATTCAAAGCTTCATTCTCTTGTTAAAGATGTTAACACTTTTGACACATGACCCACCTTTAGGAAATATCATGTATTCGCATTCACACATGTAAGTGGTGTCAAGCGCACTTTAATTGATAATGGAACTATAACTCAACTGTATGTACTCCATGTCAGTGTGTGATTTTGAGAAGCTGGATGTCTTTCTTCGCGTGATGTTAGTCCATCTTGTCTTATCACAAGCATGCTATAGTGAATGGTCTGTGATGTATCGTCCATGTGTAGATGTAACCAACACATTACTTTAGCCTATCACCATAGGTTGCCAAAAACTATCAACGTTGTATGCCATTGAATGAATTGTGTTTCTGATGGACAATTGTGGATTGTTATGATCAGTGGCTCCATGCAAGTCGTTGCTTCTACCGTATCATACATTGATGTCAAAAGCATACATGACGACATAGAATATGTGTTGTCATTGTTATATTGTGACTGTGACCTCATTCCAATGTTATAATGGTCCAAGTATCCTAACCACTAGTCTTGACTAGTTCCACACAGGAGGAAATTGGGAGGTTATGTGTGCTTCGGGTGAACGCTATGGACGATATGCCTACCTCATTTATCCACGTGCACTTGAAGGTGTGAAGTGTTGTGATGACTAGACTCCAACAGTTTGGTTCCACTCTGATCAGACTCCACCTGCATACTACTGCATTAGAATGCTGGTCTTTATCAGGGACCTCTGCAATATCATTCGGAGAATCACTCTGATCATCCTACACCTGGATCACGAATAGGAACCACCTTCATCATAGCCTACCCACCTTTCACATGCACACTTTTTGTGAATGATTCATATTGGGAGCATATTCCATTTCATCCTACTTACGATGTCATTATATGTTCACATGAGACGTTGTTCAATTTCTTCCATGTAGAGTCATGATAAGTACGAAACACTCTCTAATTTTGATAAGTAGTGGAATTGATCACTATTATCAGTTGCTTATGGTTTACGTGTCTTCCATCTTACATTCTATCTTAGAGTCATGAAATTTCAATGCTATTTCTCCACTCACATTAGAAGAAAAGTCTTGCCTTACTTATATATGGGGTACATTGAACCCATGAATCATACTTGATATCACATTTCCTATAGCCCTTTGGTCATGATGATTCAGTTGGGGATGGACAACAGCTCTTTTCTCGGATATACGCAAAATATCAACTCGTGCAAGGTATGCACAGTAGGTTGTGGGACTCCCTGGCATTGGTCCAAGTGGAGGAATATGCTATAGTGCATGTATCCTTTACAGACTGCAAAGGTATCATTGCATGACCAACCCGACACTATAGCTTATCAGGTTACTGATTCAGCACCTTATGGTTTCGATCCAGACATTAACAATCTTTTTGATGACATCACTTGATCCTTTCCATTCCTCACACACTTGGGGACATGACACTTACCTTCCCCCCTTCCAGGTATATTACATCTTCATCACATTTCAACAAACATGTAGTATTACATCTTCATCACATTGATAACCTCGCACACATCACCCATACTTGTTATCCATATTTAACCCTCGAGCTAAATATTGGATCGAATCACGACCCCGCATAGAGGGAACCCGAGAAAACGTACTCAATCCTACAAATTAGAAGCAAAAAAGATCCAACAATGAAGTGGCGGGGATGAAGAAATATCAAAGGATCCTATACAGAAAGAAACGGCTATGTCGAGCCGTCTCTATGCCCTGAATCCATTCTCCAAGTCCAGGCAAGGCAAAACTATGAAATTACAGGGTCAAACAATAAGGATCAATGCTACAAGGAGGCCATGAGCAAGAAAGGAAAAATGGCAAGGATCTAAGGTCTTTGGGCTCAAAACCGTGTCAGGAAAGAGTCTAGAATCAACTAAGTATGGAAGAGCTAGCATAGGGAACCATGTGTCCTCGCAGCACTTCTCCAAAGATGGATCCAAATAGAGAGGCTCAAACAAGTACCGCATCTCCACATGTCCTAGGGCGGAACGGAGGCAAGGTCAAATGGTCAAACAGAGTCAAAGGCAGATAGGGCAGGCCTTAAAAAAATTAGCTAAGTATGAATGTGCAAGCGGAGAGTGCAAAGTGTTAGTGTGGCTCATCCCCAAGAGTTGGTTCTAAGGCGGAGACCCAAATGAGCGCAAGCTCGCCACGTAGCCCAAAGTCTAAAAAGTAAGAAGGACCGTTGAAAAGTCCACAAAGCAGCGGAGGTAGACAAGTGTCAACCCGATGCTCCTCTAAAGGTAAACTTTGGGTTAGATTTACAAACATGCGCGGTGCCTCCACGTGTCATTCCAACAGGGGCAGAATCATTTGAATAGTCAATGCACAAACAAGCCAGCAAAGGCTGCCAAGTGTCTTAATGGTGTTGATTCAAAGATTGAATGAAGAGAAGGTTTCCAAATGAGTGCCAGACTGACGCATGTCCAGATGGAGTTTCGGGGCTGCGGAGGTTTTTGAGTTTTTGCATTTTTTACGCAAAAGGGCCAAAAGGTAAATTACAGGCACATGGACCCGAATTTGTGTTCCAATATGGCTGCCATGTGTCTAATATCAAAAGGGGACCCATTTGTTAAGTTGTTTTCCCGCACTCCTGTACAGACCCGATACAAACTTCAAGAGGTGTATCTTTCAACTCAGGGCTTGAGATATTGCAAATCTAATGCCGTGGGAAAGATCTCGGCCTCACCCATGCCATGGAGGTCTAAAACTTTAATTTAGAGGAGGTTAGGTGAAGAAGAATGGAGGAAACGTCTTTAGGATTTCAATGCGGGATCTTCTTGCCTCAACAACTAGATCAAATTTTGATCTGTTTCATCGTTTCCTCTTCCTTCAAGGCACCGAACCAAGGATCGATGTAGAAAAGATGGATTTGGGGAGAGATTTGATTAGAGGCATTAACAGCGGTGGTTGAGCTTCAACCTGCTTTTCCCGCTTCTCTCTCTCTTTCTTCTCTTCAGGCTAAACCTATAAATACGGGGGCAGGATTCATTGTAAAAGTTATTGTTCATTCTTCTTCTCTGCCTCCCCTCTTCTTTTCTTCCCCAAGGTCAAAAATGGAGTTTGAACCTCCTCCCCTACTATGTAAATGGCATTTTTTTCCCTCTTTCCCATCGTGTATGATGCTCTATGTGAAATTTCTGAAGCAATAAAACTTGTTTTTGTGATGCGTTTGTCCATCCTTTGCTTGTTTTCATTGTCATCTTCTTACCTCTCATTGTTCTAGAGTATTTCGTGCATGTTTTGGACATGTTCATGTTGCAGATCTAGGAGCTGTGTTTCATGGGGATCAGAAATGGAGTTATGTGTGAATCTGATCATTTGGTCTGTGATGCTATCTTGTCCATCCTCTCCATCTGCTCACCTCACCTCCACTTCATTTCATGGCTGTTTTGATAGATGATCAACACTTCCCTTTTCTTGGTGATATCACCTCATTAGTGTAGGATTTCCCTCTTTATGCACTTTCTCTCTCCATGTCTCCTTGAAATTGTTAGGATAGATGTAGTTAGACGTCATTTTTGCATTACGAGTAGTTTAGCATTAGGATCAGGAAGAAGAAGCCGGATTTCTCCAGAGGGCCATCTCAAGTCCGCAAGTCCCACAACTTGAGAGATGGTCCCATGTTATGCAAATCACACCAAATGACCCCACCTTAGAAAAGCAGATCCACCACTCATTTGAGGGTGCTATGATTTCACACTAACAATTTTGGCACGCTCAATGGGAGAGGTATGAAGCACCTTACCACTTCACTTCATTAGGTTCGATGTGCTCTTGGTGAAGATTTCAACCTTTGGAGGCACTTTCAAGCACATCTGGCGACTCCATCTGGTCAAAAACCCATTCTCTGAGTTACAGACCTTTTCCATCCATTTCCACTCATTTCATCCATTTTCTTCCTCCATCTCTTTCATTTTCTCCCATTCCATGAGGTTGTGCAATCATGACTTCATTCCCTTCATGGAACTCACACTTACAACAATACCGTCCACCTCCAATGTATTTCTCAACTCCTCCAGATCAACATTATAATCAGATCTAAGACCATTATGCTTACCCATACCAGCAGTGTCAAAACCAGTTCAACTAATCATGAAGCTTATCAAAAACAATGGGACGCATATGATGGCGATAATTAGGCAGAAGATGTTGTTCTGTTGGAAAAGATTCAAAAAATGGAGGTTGGCATGGTTCAATTAAGGGCAACAGTTCAAATGAGGGATTTCAACATTGGTTGCAGGGCACCTTGTCCATGGGAAGGCCCTTTTCCAAGACACTACAGCCCTCAGGAGACACTGGACTTCATGATTGAAATGCTACCCCAACTTGCACAATGGACAGTGGAGATCGGGGCTTGTGAGCAAAGTTTGAATCAACCTTGTCAACGGGTAAGTTAGTCACCAGCTCCCTTTCTTTCATTGTCTCTTCCTCAATCTTTATCATTTCAATAAAGGCAGGAGTCAAGCCCCTCACTCGTTGCCCCAAGTGTTGATTTCATTTCTCCATCTCCTAGTCTTCCACCTCACCTCAGTTTCTCTGCCCTTTTCCCTTCCAAATCCAATTCCCCTCTACAAGATCCAAAATAAATGCCTTCCCCTCCGCCACAAACAAGGAAACAACTAGTGGAAACCCCACCCACCACTCCTCTTGCCTTCCCAAGTCCATGTTGGGAAGAGGCTCCAAAAACTAGCCAAGGAGAACATCAAATAGAGGAACTCAACAATGAAGAAATGATAGAAAATCTGAAGAGTTGGGTTGCTAAATTTGAGTTTTCAAAGGTTCCCTTGTTGGTTAAGCCTATGGAGGAGGTTGAGGTCAAGCTGCAAGTGGTGGAAGCTCCAGCTACATCGCAAGCATGGGAAGAAGGAGCTACTCCTAATCCAAAAGAAGAGGAGTACATTTTGGCTATACAGGAGGACCATACAGTTTTAAAGGCTCCAAGTGCGGAGCAAGGCCATAGAAGAACCTTCAGTTATTCCTCCCACTTCATCCCCTTCAAGCTTTGATGTTGAAGAAGAGTTTTATCTCTCAAACTTCATATTTGAGGAAGAGAGAAATCATGGTGAGCAAGTTGCAGATCAAGAGGACACCATGAAGGAGGTTGAGCACCTACAGTAGGAAAACAATGAGGCAAATTACATGTCTGACTTGGAGGATTGTCTTGATGGAAAGGAGCCCATGGAGATTACATCATCCACTCCTCCATCCATCTTCCATGCACATGAGCTTACTGCCATGAAGGAGAACATTCAGGAACAACAGCCTATACTTCATAACAACCCTCTGGAACCAAGGTTGGAAGATCTTGATCTTCCATGTTCTTCAAAAGAGGAGGAAGGAAACAACGAAGACCCCATCTCTCCCACACCATCCACCTAAGAAGGTCCACAAGAAAAATCTATTCTTGGAGTTGAAACTCAGAACAAAGGGCACATTCAAAGGATCAGACCATGCCCAATCAGGTACTTGGCTTCATTGGAGCCAAAGGAGAGACCAAAACCAGTCATGCCTACTTCAGGGCATGAGGATGATCATCAAAGTACCAAGGGTCATCATCAATGCCTCTAGGAGTCCAATGCAGGTCAGCTTGAAGAGGTATTTTCCATTAATGCTGATACCTTGATGATTTGGGTGGAGGACCAACTTATTGTCAGTATTTCACTCATCCAACTAGCCATGTTCAGTGCCAGATCAGTTGCATGGTTTCCATTTTTGAGGAAGGGAAGCTATTTCTCCCTGCCAGTTACAGGTTTTTTTTCATTTCCCTTTGCTCTTGGTTTAAGTAGAGTAGGTAGGTTTGTTTTCAGCAGAAGAAGTGATTTTACACACTTTGCATATCCCACTTGGTGTATATATGATTTTTAGTTTGTACATAGTTTTTGGTGCTTTTGTTTTTCTCTTACATAGTGCATTCAGTTGCCTTTTGGTAACGTTCAACTCTAAGTTTCAGCGGGTTTCCAAGAGGCTCAAAGGTCAAAATTTTAGAGTTAAGATCAAAATCATGTTTATAAGGTTGGACTCCATGCCCAATGGATGCTTCAAGGCCATTGGTCTCTTCATATAGCAGGAATATGTTCCCTGTGAGTCACCAAATTGTTCTCCCATAATCCACCCCTGGGGTAAAATATTGGATCAAGACATGACCCTGTGTGACATAGAAAGAGAAGATACGACCCTGTCAAGCCGTAAAATGTGTCTCATACCTATTTTACAAGATTCAAGAAGATTCAACAATGGAATTTCAGGGTCATAGAAGCTCACATTTCAGAAATGAGCCAAAGGAAAAATTCAAAATTTGAAGCCTGACTCAAACTAAAGTGGGGAGTAAGAGAACAAGGTGAAGATTTTCCTTTTGAAGAAATTACACAAAGGAAAATATTGGAGTGCACCTGGCCTTAACAGACAATAGGGTGCCACCTATCCATGTGGAGCTACAGTGGGCCATGGGATTTTTTTGGATTTTTTGATTCTCGTGGAAAAAGGAGAAAACATAAATTATGAATCCGCAAACCTCATTTTTGTTCCAATCTGGCTGCCATGAGTCCCATATAAAAAGGGGACCCATTTTTCAATCTGTTTTCCCACCCTCATGTACAGACCCGATAAAAACTTCAAGGGGCCATATCTTTCGACTCAAGTCTCGAAATATTGTAAATCTAATGTCATTAGAAAGATCTCAGTCTCACTAACCAGATGGAGGAAATATCTTCGGGCCTTCAATGCAGGATCCATCTATCTCAACAACCAAATCAGATTTCATCTGTTTCCACCGTTTTCTCTTCCTTCAAGGTGCTGAACCAAGGATTGATGCACTAAAGATTGATTTGGAGGTAGATTTTATCATAAGCATTAACAGCGGTGGTTGATTTTTGACCTACTTTTCCCACTTCTCCCTCTCTCTTTCTTCTCTCTGATTAAATCCATAAATACAGGGGCAGGATTTGTTGTAAAAAAAATTGTTCATTCTTATTCCCTACCTCCCCTCTTCTTTTCTTCCTCAGGTTTGAATGTGGAGTTTAAGCATCCTCGCTTGGTTTTGTAATGGCATTTTCTTACCTCTTTCCCACTAACAACGTACTATGTGAACTTTTGGAGCAATAAATTCTATTTTTTGATGCGTTTTGTCCATCCTTTTGCTCATTTTTTTGTCTCTTCTCACCTCTCACCATTGCAGGGTATACTGTGCATATTTTGATGTTTGTTGCAAGCCATGGGAGCTGTTTTTAATGGGTTTTGAAGTGGTGTTCTATGTGAAATCTATCTCATGGTTTGTGGTGCATCTTGTCCACCCTCTCCTCTGCTCAGCTCTCTCTACTTCAAGAAGCTGATATTGTGATCAACACTTCCCTTTTCTTGGTGCTATCACCTCATTAGTGTAGGATTCCCCCCCCCCCCCCTCTTCCCTCTTTATCTCTCTTTCTCTCTCCTCTTTGTCTCTCTTGGCATTGTTAGGATAGGTGTAGTTAGACATCACATTTCCTGTATTAGGAGTAGTTTAGCATTAGGATCAGGAAGAAGAAGCCGGCTTTCTCCGAAGGGCCATCTCAACTCCACAATTCCCATAACTTCAGAGATGGTCCCATGTTATGCAAATCACACCAAATGACCCTGCCTTAGAAAAGTAGAACCATAACTCATTTGGGGGTGCTGTGATTTTGCACTAATAGGAATAACAACCCCCAAATCGAAAGACTATTTAGTTTGCTACCATACTTCAAGGCCACATGCATAGTTGGTGCATATGAAGTATTATCTACACTAGAAAGCACTGGACTATGATGCATTATGAAACACCTTCTTAAATGAATTCCACATACCTAAGTTTGAGTAGCAGAGCATTAGCGTGTTGAAGGACATTTAATAGGGTTTGTCTAAGAGTGTTAGAGAGTATGATGTGTGTTTCAATACCTTTTTGTCTAAGCTGTCCCATGACATTCATCAGAGACAACATGTGCAATGGTTTTTAGGAGGATTACTGACACCTTTTTGGAGGGCGCTATAACATAAGACATTCACCGATCCATGTGAAGCTTTGGAAGAAAAATTACGTGCCAAAGTAGGTGGGATTATAGATACTAGGATAATTCCATTTCTTGAGGCTTAGATTGCATCGATGGCTACATAGTTGGAAAACTTATCTGCCAATTTAGCTCATGAGACATGAATTGGATTATGGTGCACCGATTTTGAAATAGAAGGAAATTCAAAGGATAGTTGTCTGCGTAAGAATGTATGTGCATTCTCAACAAATTGTAATATTTTTCATAAGAACCATGATGTCCATAATTTTCCACTTTTGCAATGTGCTACGTAGATGAATGTTTCCGTGTATTGAAAAATCTATGATTTGCATGCTCATGACACATCCAATTATCATTTGATTGATCATATTCATGAGGCTTATGAAATAGGGTTGCACCAGACCAATGTAGAAAGTAGCTCACATGCACAAGAGGGAAAAAATAACAAAGGGCACTATAATGGAAATGGAGGCTTTCGAGGTGGATACTGAGGCAAAGGTCATGGTGGCTGAGGAAGGTTTACATGAGGAACATGTTACAATTATGGGTTACCGGATCATTATCATCGCTAGTGCCCAAAGAATCAAACATGCACATGTTGTGGTAAAGCGCACAAGGTTAAAGAATTTCTGGATCTGTATGCCCACATGTGTAACAATAACAAGAAGGATAAGGGAACAACCATGATTAAAGATGAAAGCGCCAAGCAAGGGAAATGGATTCCTAATAATTCATCTGTAGTAGAACCTCAACCATTATTGGTCACTATGCACACATAGGTTATGTGCACATGAGAAAGGAAAAGCAAGACCACTCATTATAAGGGAGGATTTTATTCAAACAAAGTATCTAGATGCGAACCAATAGAATGAAGTATATCAGGAAACCATGGGTATCATTAGGGAGCTCCATGGGGAAATAAAATGTTTAAAAGAGAAAACGCACAAGAGGAAACACATGAAGAATACTGAATTACCATAAAAAGGTGTGGATGATATTAGAGAGGTATGCAAAATGTTTAGGGAAAATAACATCATATAATTGTTGGGATAATGATTGCAAAACAAGATACCACACGTAGGTATAGAAAGAGAGTTCCAAATTCTTCATGCCAACTTACCTCCTTAAGATCACGAGTATGGAAAATAAATCACATTGGATGCACTAATAAATGGATGGATGGTAAGTAATATCCTCATTGATACATGCACATAAGTCAATGTTATCACACTTGATGCTTAGAACCAAATGGGAAGGAAACCATTGCAACCATCCTCAAATGTGTTGTACATGGCCAATAATACAAGGGATATGCCCATTAGGGTACTGAAGGATGATTTTATTACCATACAAGGAGCCAAGTTCAAGGGTGATTTTGAGGTATTGGAGTTGGTTGAAGCATACAAATTCCTTGCACGTAGGCCGTCCTTGGGGTTATGCCAACAACACAGACTTGTGCTTTAACAAGTGCTATGTGATATTTGAGAACATAGATGAACTCGTTGTGATACCACTGGATGATTCAAAGATTATTCCTTATTTAGAACCCATCAATGAAGAATATCTCAATCAATTTAATGTGCATATTGTGTGCGACCTAGAGAATGTGAAGCCATCAAAGGAGGGTGTTCTTCAACGAGAAGATGTGTAGTCCATCAGTGATATTACTAGTGTGGATTATGATAATTGGGCTCATGGTATTTATGAAATTGTTGGTCATGAGGTTTAAGGAAGAGTGACAAGGGTGTTTAGGTTATGACTAGTTAGGTGGTTTGGTAAGGTCAATTTTTTGAAGTACATTGGAGAGGAAAATATTGAATCATTCTTGTGCACAATGGAAAAATGAGGGAGATCAAATAAACATGATGGTATACACCTTGTAAGGGACAACAATGCGTTGGTGGGATACACATAGATACATCTTACTTGGTTGGCATGAGATAAGAGTTGCTTTCTTGACAAGGCTTTCCAGGAGAAATATCCCGTCATTGACACAAGAATATGATGAGAAGAATTCTCCCATGGTACATGCTAAATATTGTGAGAGGAATTGGATGACATGGTAAGATGCTCTGCCACCATATTTGTGGGTACATAATTTCTATTCTACTTTACACAGTTGCGAGCATGCCTGATATGTACATGCTTAGCTAAAGTAGGAGAAATCGAACTGGCATGAGCTTACTTAAGGTATCACCCATACTTTTGATTACTTTTCTACTAATCCACTGGTTCATGAAGCTCTGTAGATTACAAATAAAATTACATTTGGGTGTAGACATTTGTAGTTTGATCAAAGCAATATTATTCCTAATATTATACTAGCTATTCTCCTTCTTGCAATTTGATGACATACCATCAGTTAGACCTATCTAACTCCCCTCTTACGACACTCTTTTGGTCGTATTCCTCTTGTAAATCAATTAAGTAGGCTAATATATCCTTTTATTGACTGAAACATCTTCTCATTCCCTTCTAGACTGCTTCTACTAGCTTCCTAGACTATCAATCCATTTCATTGGATTAATTAGACCTCTCAAAACCATCTCAAAACCCTAATTCCTCTCTAAACATGATTAACTAGCCTAACCTATTTTAAATAGTCCTAACCATGATTAACCTCTTATAAACCTAGTAAAATTTTACTTTGACTTCCTAATCAACTTTTTGGCTTATCCTTTAGTCCCACATGCACTAAAATTTCCCCACTTTCCCAAAGGGAAAACTATAAATATCCCACTACCCCCCTCTCATTTCTAAGAACTCTCCTTCTTCCCAACATAAAATATAGCATTTTGCTTAGGGTTTAGAGTAATTTCATTTATTTCATTGAGATATTGCTTTGCCATTACACTACACACCAAGCATTGAGTAATGGGAAGAACCATTGGCCTTGAAGCCATTAATGGCAAGCTCCCATTCTCATAATCACAAACTGATTGCTTAGATCCTTACCAGGTTCATTTATTTAAAGCTTTCAAGAGTAGAGGATTACTAAATATGCTAGATTTGCTTATTTTTTTTCCATATTAAAGTATGCAAAGTGATGAATCCTTGTTTATCTCTTATGTGATGGTCCACTGACTAGTTGTTAAGAGCCTTTGGGGTTTCTTTAGAGATTCTTACCTCATGTCCATGGCTTTTGCAACTTTTAATTTAACACATTTGGCACGCTTGGTGGGACACTTATTCCATCCTCCATTAATGGAGTCATTTTGAAGCTTTTATTTCAATTTCTAACTTTTTACATGTTTTTGTAGGGTTAAATATTTTGCCTTGAGCTTTTTAGCTAGGTTTTATGTAGTTAACCCTCATTTCCATGTTTCTTTGATTAATTTTATGCTAGAAACTACATTTAATGGCTAATTTCTAACATGTTGACACTTTTGAAATTTCATTTTTCGTGTTTTTCGGTGGTTTTCAGGCAGGGGCACACACACCTTTTTGCCAATGTTGGCACCTTCAGACTGGCATTTTTAGTAGAGGGGCGTAGACACCCAAAACGACGTGTAGGTACCTAAAAGCATGTGCACACACCAAAACCATGGCACACACATCCTTCTGCCAACACAGACACCTTGTAACATGTCAATTTTACTAGGCGCATAGGTACCCAAACCCATGCGCAAGCACCCTGTGTACTCTCAGCCCTCTGTAAAAAATGTTTTACCAAGTGCGCACACGCCCAAACCATGGTGCATACACACTTTTTTGGGTGCAAGTAACCCTCTATCATTGCACACACACTATCATAACTTTTACCATTTTTCCACTTCCCTAGCGCAGGAACCTATTCTCTAGTGCAGACACTTACCCTAGTGCAGACATCTCTCGGGTGGCACAGGCACCTTGCAGATCCGATAGGTTTACATACAGGGGTGCAGGCACCCAAACCCATGTGCACATACCCAAAATGGAATGCATACACCTTGAAGGGGGCACAAACATCTCTATTTGATCTAAATTTGTTGATATGATTTTTAGTGCTCCTAGTGTTTCGCACAGAGGAGGTTTTTCAGTTCCTAGAATAGAGTTTCTTCTATCCTTTCATTCTCTTGAGAAAAAGATAAGGGTTAGGGCTAGGAAGAATACCTGTTGTATGTTTGGAGGGTGTGCACGTACCGTAGAGAGATCAGATTGATTGCGAAGAACTCCTTTTTGTCTGGGAAGAACTACCTGCAAGTAAGAATACAAGACCACCAGATTCTAATTAGACAATAAATGAGGGAACTGCCTTGGGCCCAGGAAGTATTAAAATTCCTTTCGAAGGTGGTCAGTTCCCCTGCTAATATGAATTAACACAAATTATTGCAAAATTACAATTTAATTACCTTGTTAAAACAATAGAGGAAAGGGCTAGTTTTGGTTTTGAATCACAGTGACCGATGCCGGTCACTGTCACCGGTACTGGTTTCTGCTAACTGATATCGGTAGGGGCAGTGGTTTAGGGGCTTTTAGTGAAGGTTGGCTATAAGGTGGCTATGGTGTTTATAAGGCTAGTAAATGATTGGGGATAGGTAATGGGGTGATGGAGAAGGCTCAGAGGGTATGGGAGCTGTTCTTGGGGCAGTGTAGGGGTAGAGGAATGATAGTTAGATGTAGGGTGTTACCGGGTAGTAGATCTAGGAATAGACTTATAATTGCTGTGATTCAGAAGTTCGAAGAAATGTTATCAAAAGAACATACAAGATACTACTTACTAGTTCCTGATGAAGATACAGGTCCAAAGACTGTGATAACGAAGGCAGGGCTCAGGTAGGATGATCTGATAATCAAAGATGAGCTATCTTCTCTCCCAATGCTTGGATGAGTGTCACTGGGCTCTGGTTACTCAGTTGCAGTCTTGGGCTTGATGTCCTTCTCTGCAAACTCCTTTCTTTCCTTCACTTGTCTCTGCTCGGCCAAGTGAATTCCCGATCTTTCCAATGAATTTCCCGATTCTAGATTCCAAGTCCCAGGTCCTCTATTTTTTGGTTGGGGGAGGTCATTTATAGGGAACCGATGGCAGTTACGTAACTGACGGCGGTCGAGTAGGAACCGATATCGGTTAAGTCAAAGTGGACTATTTTTAGTAAAGTAGCCAACTTTCCCTCCTTTTCTCCCGAGGAATTAGTTGTGGGCTTGGTCAAGTCATTATTAGGTTGATTTTGGTGCGGGTGAGGAGTAATTAGTCATGGGTGTGGATGTAGACCAAGTTATAGGTCTTAATTAGGTTAGTTTAGGGTTAGGGCTAGGTCATGATGAGGTGGCGAAATGTGGTGGCAGGTTTGGAGATGTGGATTTATTAAGTATAAGGTAATTAATAAATAATTGTGCAAGGTTTAGGTGGTGAGGCTAGGTTGCGAAATGAGATGCGGGGCACAGGGGGTCGTAAGACACAAATTTGGTGTCTACATTAGCCCCTTGTTGTCGTGTAGCTTGTCTTGTAAAGCTGCACTGACAATAATAAGAAGTGGTTACTCCTGTTAAGGGTATAGGTAACCCCCCCTTAAATCTATCATAGACTGAGGTGACGTGAAATCAGGGATAGGGTTGATAAAGGGTGAATGGTGTTGAGATGATGGTAAGATGGTGGGGTAAGTGCAAGGAAGCGGACGCATGTTGAAATGCAGTAGTGCGACCAGGGTACACAATTTGAAGAGCAAACAAGCAATACATAGGCAAAGGTCGATAGTTTATCCAAACAAGGTTACTATAATCCTGGTATCCAAGGCATAAGAAGTAGCTCCAGGGGATATAATGGGTAATGTACAGGAACGTTTAGGCATGTTCGGTAGTACCAAATGGTTGGTTTGGTTGAGATAAATGTCACGGTCTCGGTCTAGGCAAAGGTGGTCGACTGATCAAGTAAAGTATCCTAATCATGCTAAAACACGAACAGGTGAGCCGGATTGAACAAAAAGTTACATGATGGGTGGATAAAATTGTAATTTGTGGGTTTTGGGCAAGGTACTTAATTGGTGTGGCCTTGGGTCGGGCCGATTGATGAGTGAGGGCCTTGGGTCGAGTCTGATTGGTGGGGTGCGGCCTTGGGTCAGGCCGAATCGGGTGGTTGCGGCCTTGGGTCGGGACTGATTGGGTGGTTACGGCCTTGGGTCGGGCATAATGGTTCGTTGCAGCCTTGGGGCGGGCCAAATGGTTGGTTGCGGTCATGGGTCGGGCCAAATGGTTGGTTGCGGCCTTGGGTCGGGTCTAATGGTTGGTTGTGGCCTTGGGTCAGGCCAAATGGTTGGTTGCGGTCGTGGGTCGGGCCAAATGGTTGGTTGCGGCCTTGGGTCGGGTCTAATGGTTGGTTGCGGCCTTGGGTCGGGCCAAATGGTTGGTTGCGGCCTTGGGTCGGGCCAAATGGTTGGTTGCATCCTTGGTTCGGGTCTAATGGTTGGTTGTGGAGGTGAGTGTTATCAATATAAATACGTGAAAATATTTATATTTTTAAGGAAAACACAACACATGATAGGTTATGGTAGGGGATGGTCGAGTTAACCTTGGGAGACCCCATGTCTCCTAAGTGCTGCCTACATAGCCCATTGCACAAAGCAAGGAGGGGCCTCAGACCAATGTAGTTCTTCCTTAGGACCAGGGAGAGGCAAATTCAGGAAATTTGGTTGTGGTTAGACAATTTGTTGGTTGGTAAAAATATTGATATTGGTAGGGTAATGTTGTTGGTGTTGGTAAGGGATTGATGTTGGTGTAGGTATAGGTGAAGCGAAAGTTAGCTTACCCAAGTAGTAGGGAATCGTGTCCTGATTAAGGTCAACACACAATCCTAGAGTCGAGTAAAAGAGGCAAAAGTGTCCCGTAGTTGAGAAGAGCTAAACAAACCACATATTAACATAGGATGGGCTTGAATCCCTAGGTGCCTTGCATAGGCGAGAAGTCGATAGGTGAAAAGAGTCGTATAATCACAATATATCGGATATACGTCACGTCCCTTGAGTTTTGTTGTGTTGACGAATGGTGAGGTGAGGTGGCTGGTATAGCTGGGGTGCAGAGAACTTATTATAAGGTGATTATTCTAACGAAAGAGAACCAAACCTAAATAGACAAGTCCATGACTCAAAAGTGCTTTGGAATACTGCTTTTATTTTTCTGGATATAGACTGATCAATGCGGGAAGTCCATAGGGGATATGTATTTTGTTGTTCTTGAGGTCTTCACGAAGCTGATCAATGCGAGAAGCTTCTGATAAAGGCTGACTTTGTATAGCTGTCCTTCAAGGGAGCAGTCTATTTATAGTAGCAGATGCGGTTTTTGTGTATAGCTGTCCTTCGAGGGAGCAGTCTATTTATAATAGTAGAAGTGGCTTTGCACATAGCTGTCCTTCGAGGGAGTAGTCTATGTATAACTTTAGAGGTCTAGATGTCTGTTTGGCATGAAGCATCTAGTTTTGTAGGAAGTTTGACTCAAGAATACCCCATAAGCATATAATTGAGAACGTGTTATTTTGATACTTTTAAGTCATGGACTAGACTAAAAAGGGGAAGGCATCTTTAAGGGGAGGTTATGACCAAACATGTGAGCTTGATTTTATTTTGAGATGCATGAAACAAAAGTGTATGAGGTAGTAAATGAGCTCAAGGGACGAGCGCAAGGTAGATAAGAAGTGATATAACACTAAATTCAACAGTAGAATGGTCGAAGATGCAAGACATTAAGGGGTTCAGGCTCAGGTTTACCATTAAGCGAAGCTAAACGGTAAGTGCCTGATCCATAAGTATGAGTGATAATGTAGGGCCCAATCCAATTAGGAGTAAATTTTCCACGTTTGCTCTTTTCTAGTTTGGTTACATGCTGATTCTCTTTGAGGACAAGATCACCAACCTTAAAGGTACGCTCATGGAGTCACTTATCATAAGCACGCTTGATGCATTTTTGATAGATTTGAAGATGGTCAAGAGCTGTAAGACGATGCTCGTCAAGAAGCTCCAATTGGGCTAACCGCTCTTGGCGGAAATCATCATTGGTGAGAATATCCTGAAGAGATATTCTTAGGGAGGGTATTTGTATTTCGAGAGGCAAGACAGCCTCAGTACCATATACCAAAGAGAATGGGGTGGCATTAGTGGAGGTGCGAATGCTAGTCCGATAAGCCCAAAGGGCAAAGGGGATGTGATTAGGCCAATTGCTTCCAGAATCGTTAACAACTTTCATGAGGATTTTGGTTAGGGTTTTATTAGAAGATTCGGCTTGACCATTTGCTTATGGATAGTAAGGTGATGAGAAGCTAAGTTTGATACCAAAGTTGTCACAAAGGTCTTGTAACAACTTATTTTTGAAAGATTTTCCATTATCTGTTATCAGGCGATGAGGAACGCCAAAACGACAGATAATGTGATGGTTAATGAATTCGACGATTTTTTCTTTTTTGGTTGAAATGAGTGGAATGGATTCCACCCATTTAGTGTAATATTCGGTTGCTGTGATTATCCAACGGTGACGTTGCGAAGATGGTGGGTGAATCTCACTAATAAGGTCTAAACCCCATTGTGAGAAAGGCCAAAGATCTCGTGCAACCTGTAGCGGATGGCTAGGAGTATGTTGAAGGTTGGCATGTTGTTGACACATAACACAACGCTTAACATATTCGTAGAAGTCGTTATTAAGAGTAGGCCAATAATAGCCTAGGCGAAGGATCCATTTGGCCACGGCAAGGCCACTAAAATGTCCACCACAAATACCGTCGTGGACTTGTTGGATGGTATAGGTGACCTCCGCACCGGTTAGACATCGAAGGAGGATGCCATCAAAGCCACGTTTATAGAGGAGTCCCCCCATGATGACATAACGAGAAACACTTTTAAGAAAAGCACGTTTGCCATTACTAGTAAGGTCAGGTGGGAGAACAGAGGTTGTAAGGTAGTCGTGAAATTGGTGATACAAGGTATCCTGCGAATTAGCAGACACATTATTTATCATACAAACATCTGGGGCGGAGTAAGATGGGGCAAAAAGTTGTTAGACTAAGACGAATATGTCAGAGTCAGTTGGTGAGGCAGGAATTTGCGAGGCTAAGCAAGCCCTAGTATCCACAAATTTGTTAGTGGAGCGGGGAATGGTTTGGATAGAATAATGAGTAAATAAGGTCAAAAGTGAATCCACGTAATGTTTGTACTTTTGAAGTTCCTCATTTTTACATTGGTAGATGCCCATAACTTGATTGAATACCAGTTGGGAGTCGCCGAAAATGTTAATAGACTTGACACCTAAGTGTAACGCAACCTGGAGACCCAAAACAAGGGCCTCGTATTCCGCTGTATTATTAGTGCAGGGGAAATCGAGCCGGAATGAAAGAGGCATAGGCTCAGCATTAAGAGGAATGAGAACAACACCAGCTCCACCGCCACACTGGCATTTGGATCCATCGAAGAAGAGGGTCATTGGATACGACTCCTCACTAAGTGAAAGAGTGGCAATGAGTTCGTCGGGAAATTAAAATTGGTAAATTGCTCCCCAGGTAAAGGGGCTTCCGCGAGTTGGTCTGTGATAGTTTGTCCTTTGATTGACTTCTGGTGTACAAATTCAAGGTCGAGGTCAGCGAGGAGCATAAGCCATCGGGTGATGCGTTGGTTTAGATGAGGTTTGGCGTACATATAATGAATGGGGTCCGCGTTGGTGATGAAAAAAGTTTTGTGATTCAGGAGGTAGTGTCGGAGTTTGGTGGCTACGAATGATAGGGCTAGGCACAACTTTTCTACATGTGTATACCTAGTCTCGTAATCCACCAGAGTACGAATTATGTAATAAATGGCTTGTTCTCGATGCTCGGAGTCATGATGTGCAAGCATGGCTCCTACAGCATGGTCGGTGGCAGAAAGGTAAAGGTAGAAAGGGCGATCGTCCTGAGGTGGGATAAGCACAGGTGGCTGCAAGAGATAGGCTTTAAGAGCCTCAAAGGCTTGGTGGCACTCTTTGCTCCATTGAAAGACAATGTCCTTTTTAAGGAGGTGATGGAAAGGTTGACATCGATCTGAGATTTGGGAGATGAAACGCCGGATAGATTGGAGTTTACCTTGCAAACTACGCAACTGTTTGAGGTTAGTAGGTGGGGGCATTTCTAGGATAGCTTTGACTTTAGCTGGATCGACCTCGATGCCATGCAAAGAGATGATAAAACCAAGAAGTTTTCCCGAAAGGACACCAAAGACACATTTCTTTGGTTGAAGATGAACACAATATTGTAACAGGCGATCGAAAATAATGGTTAAAACATTGAGATGTTCACTGCGATGTTTAGATTTACCAAGAAGATCATCGACATAATCCTCAAGGATAGTGTGCATAATGTCATGAAAAATGTAAGTCATAGCCCGCTGATAGGTCGCACCAGCATTCTTAAGGCCAAACGGCATGACACGATAACAGAAGGTTCCCCAAGGAGTTATGAAGGTAGTTTTATGTTGATCGGCCGGGGCTACCAAAATTTGATTGTATCCTGAGAAGCCATCCATGAGAGAAAGCATCTCATGGCCCGCAGTGAGATCAACAAGTTGATCAATACTTGGGAGGGGGAAGTCATCCTTCGGGCAAGTGAGGTTAAGGTCTTGAAAATCCGTGCATATCCGTAGTCCCCCCGTTGCTTTAGTAACAGGTACGATGTTAGAGATCCATTGAGGATAGTCAATAGGTAAGATGAAGGAAACAAAAAGGAGTCGTTGAAGCTCTTCTTTGACCAAGAGGGCAATGCGTGGATGCATTTTTCTCAGTTTCTATTTAACTGGTTTGGAATCGGGTTTGAGGGTAATGTTATGGACAGCAATGTCAGGATCAATTCCTGGCATGTCAGCGTAGGACCAAGCGAAAGCTTGGTTGCGGGCATGGAGAAAGGTAGTAAAGGTGGCTTGTTCTGATGCGTTAAGAGATTGTCCGATCTTCACAATGTGAGGATCATCCTCTGTGTGGATGTTGATTTCTATAGTTGACTCATTCAACATGGTTTGAGTTTCAGATGGTAAGGCGCGTTGAATATAAGAGTCGTCCGCACCAAGGTAAGTGAGGATGGAGTCGTCATCCTGGCACTCAACAACATTAATTGAAGGTGAATCCTCTTCGATCATGTCTGGATACAGAAGGGGAAGAGAAGATGGGTCCTCATTATCGCGTTGATAAGTGAGAGGACCCAGGAAGATAGCGTTTATGAAAAAAAAAAGTTAGGAGGGATAGATTCAGGGTCTATCGACTCTGTGGGTGACGATGGCAAAATGGGTGATGATGGTTTGGTAGGGGTGACGTCGTCATCTTCCCGGATACAACTGACATGAGGTTTCTTTGGTGTAAGTGTTTCAGGAAATCCAAGACCACTACGATCTTTGTGTTTGCGTGTAGTCACGGGAATGATTGTATGTCGGCCTTGTTCATAAAGACCAAAACCAAAACCTTTCCAAGCACAGCGAGTCAAGAAGGTGAGGGAAAAACGACGATTTGTCAGGTATTGAAAATCGGATTGGAAGGGAACCACACCAAGGGGAGGTTCAGGGGTAACGGAGGATGCGTCGACACCCCCATACGTTAGGTTGGTGCGGAAATTAGGTGGTCCGTAGGAGATTATCTCCCCCACACGACGGTCGTAGGTAGGATGCGCATGTAACTGTCCGTACTCCTGTGGGGTATGGAAAGAGCTAACGTTATATAGGTGATACTCCCCCAGCGTAAGGCATTGAAAAACATCTACTAAGGGGTCTGAGGTTGGGATGTTGTCTGCGGGAAAGGAAGTGGTATTTGCGACAGCGGTTTCATTGGTTGAAGGTGTAGGTGTGGTTGAGGTGGATGGTAGAGGTGTAGTTGAAGTGGATGGTTGGGTTGGATGAATGGGTGTCTTGACTGGTACAAGCACATCATTAGGGTGATATAACATATTACAGGTTTTGAAGGGGGGAGGATCAGCTTTTACGGTGTAGGACTTCCCCTCGTACTCAAATTTTATGCATCTATGTAAGGTGGAGGGAACGCATCCCATAGCCCGGATCCAAGGGCGGCCTAACAACATGTTGTATTGGAATTCTCCCTCAAGGACATAGAAGAGTTCAGGTAAGGTACGTGGCCCTACATGAATGTTAAGGATCACAGTGCCTAAGGTAGAAGTAATAGCATCGTTGAATGAACGCAGCATGGTGGGGTTGGCACACATGCAGCTAGAGGGGATATTCATTTGTTGAAAGGCTTTGGAAGAGATGATGTTTAGGCTAGCACCCCTGTCAATCATAACATGACGCACCTGAATGTCCCGAACGTAAGCTGAGATGAAAAGAGCGGGGTCAGGATCTTCTGCACCAAAGTCAACAATTTTGTCTTCGGAGAAACTGACAGCAGTGGTTTGCTGCACAGGGACGGAAGTGGTAGATTGTTTGGTGAGAGAGGCAACATGGTTGGGTGTTAAGATGGAGGTAACGGGAAAGGTTTCCTTAGGTAAGACCTCTATCCCTTGAAGGATTTCAACGAGAGCTTGTCGATGAGATTCAGAGGTCTGAATGAGATCATACAGTGTCATTTTTACAGGTGATTGGTGAAGCTGTTTGATCATGGTTCGGTGGGTAACTCCATTAGAGACGGGGTAGGCAGGTCCATGAATAACCACTTTAGGTGGTGGTGCGATCGGGATGGTGGACGGAGAAAGAGAGGCCGCAGGTGTTCTTTCTTTAGCTTTCCCATTGTGTTTTTGCCCTCAAGTAGCAACACTAATCATGTTGATCTCGTGAACACGAGAGGAGGAAGACGGTAGGGATAAGTCATGGTCTTCGAGAGGTGGGGTTGTAATAATGATAGATCTTGGTGAGGAGGGGACAGGTGGTATAGGAGAGGGGATTGAAGCTAAAGGTTTCTCCCTTCGTAAATTGTCTTTCTTAACCTTTTTATCCGAGAGAGGTGACTGACGAAGTATGGCTTTCAACGCTTTGCATCCCTCTACATCATGTCCTGGTGTGCGGTGGTAAGCACAGATTTTAGACTCATCATAACCTATAGGTCGAGGTTTAGATGGATCATAGGGTCTAAGTGGGGGTAGGGAAATGGTCACATTCCCCACCAACATAGCAAGGATTTTGGCGTAAGACCCTTTGAGCGGGTCAAAGTCAGAGGAAGATGAGGCTATTGACTGGGTAGGTTTCGGTAATGACTGGGTATGGTTGATTTGTATGGGTGGCGGCTTAGCCAAGGGGTTTTGATAATTGGGTTTAACTAAACGTGACCTCTTCGGCGCAGAAGTTATGTTTAGCTGGTCAGATGACGTGGTAGCAGAAAACAACCATGGAGAAAGAGGAGTGACAGTAAACAAATCCTTTGATGATGGAGTTTGTTTAGGGTTGATAGGTGGACAGGATACTTGGGGTGATGGTGTTGATATACCCTTGGATCTTTGTATGGGTGCAGAAGGTGTAGGTCGTTTTAAAGAAAACGCAGGAGGTATGATGTATTGATGCAAGGTGGAGGGATGAGGTCCCAATATAGAAGGTAGGTGTGACGGTGATGGTTTTAGTTGTGATAGAGACATAGGTTGGACTTGAGGAGATTGGGTCTGTCTCCTAAGTGGATGGACGACTTTACTTTTGGATAAATCTAACCTTTTAGGTGGGTGTGTTAGACTGGGTATTGGTGAGGTCCCAAGCGTAGGGGAAGGTTTGGTTAGGTCAATAGAGGTGGATGAGGTATTTGGTAGAGATGAGGGGGGTGAAGATGAGGACATAGGCATTTTAAGCTTTTGTAAACACTTCGGGTATATGGTAGAGGCGTCTGGATCGGTCATCTGCATTTGAGTAGAATATGGTGTACTCAAACGTTCCCATAGGACTCGTCTATCTTCTGAGGGGTGAAAATCCTCACGTGTGAATAGGAACTTTTGTATGGAAGAAAGGTGGGTTGTGATTCCGGTCCACTGTGGGTGTGATACAGGGGGTAAATGAGGTACCGTATCAATGGGCGTTAAGAGGTCAACCGGTCGCTGAAAAGATTTAGGCGATGAAGAACTAATAGGTAGGAGGGCATGTTTGAGAGAATCCGTCATGATTAAAGAATTTGGTGATGTTGGTTCAAAGGGTTTCTCATCTAAGGATGACGAAAAAAGTGGCGAGCCTTCCTCTTGTACAACAAGAGTGGTAGAAGGAGATGTTTGGGAAATAGATAAGTTAGATAACATCCGCTCACAGTCTTGCAAAGATGTGGTGTAAGAAGGCTCATCTGTGAGAAGAGAACTCTGGGCAGTTAATTCCTTTATGGGTAAAGGAACGGCAAGGATTTCATCTTGTCTTGATGGTGGTGAAGGGGGTTTGGGTCCCTGCGTTAGTGAAGAGGCTTGATTCAGAATTCTCTCGATAGAGGCTTTTGGTTGGGAGTCGAAGATTGCATGGATTTCATGAACACTCTCCTTGGCTAAGATATCTTGGTTTATGTTACTATTAGATGAGTGGTTCAGGAATGGTTTGTTGAAGATTTTCAAATTTCGGTTAGCAGGGGCATTAGGATTATCAAGGGTTATATCCCCTGCATCAACCATTTCCTGCACTATATTTTTCAACATCTTACAGTTTTCATGACTGTGTCCCTTCACGCGGTGGAAGTTACAGAAGTCATTTTCTTTGTACCAAGAAGGTATAGCACGGGTGGAATCAAACCCGGAGTGAGGTTTAACAGGAGGTAAGGTAATAGCTCCTGCTTTGAGCAATTTTTCCAATATCACACCATAAGTTTCTCCCAAGGGAGTGTAATTGATGGGCTCGGCTTTATACTTATAGGTGGTTTTTGGCGGGGTATTAGATGGTGTTTGAGATTTGACCATCACCGCGTGTACAGCTCCTTTTGATTTCGAAGCAGTCGATGCGTGAGGATTGGTGGTGTTAGGTTTGTTGGTGGAGTCTTGGGTTCAGAAATTGGGGTTTTTGTTGCGCAACCGCAATTTCTCTTCCTCTAAGGCTCGAATTTCTAGTTTCCGAGCCATAGTAAAGGCCTCGTCAAATGTGTGGAAAGTTTGAATTTGGAGGGTAGGAGAAATGTCTGTAGCGCATGCCCGCGTAAAGAGTTTGATAAGTTTGTCCTGAGGCAAGGCATAAGTAAGTTGGTTGATAAGGCCCCGCCATCGTCCAATGAAATCTGTGATAGATTCGTCTTCAAATTGTCGGATGGCATAGAGGTCGGTGATAGATACTTTCTTGGCAATGTTAATGGAGAAATGATCCAAGAAAGATTGGGCTAATTGGTTAAAAGAGAAGATTGAGTGCTGGGTTAAAGCACTGTACCACTCCAAGGTGGGTCCTGATAAGGACATGGGAAAGGTGCGGAGTAGTAAGGCATCGTCATGAGCAATCAGATAGCAGGCATGTCTAAATGATCGCAAATGTTGTTGAGGATCCTCCTTACTATTAAAACGAGTGAATTTTGGTAATTCCCATTGAGGAGGATATGAATGAAGGGGGACAGAAGGATGAATAGGCTCCCGAAAAACTTGCTCGTATGTCAGGGTGCTACGGCTTCCTAAAACAGAAGCCTCCAGATTTTGCATTTTGTCCATCATTTGTTTGATGAAATCAGTGGTGGGATGAGATGATGGTGCGGTTGTTGTAAAAGGTGGAGGATTGGGCCAAGGGCCTCCACTAGACAATGGGGGGGCTAAATGTTGATAAGGTATTGAGGACGAATATGTTGAGGCAACCGAATAGGGATGTCCTATATAAGATGTTGAAGTCACCGGATACGTGTGTGGAAATGAAAAGGTGGGCGGAGCTTGAGAAGGAAAGCTTGTGTGGATAGGTGGCAGAGAGCAAGTTATGAAAGGAGCAGTCTGCGAGAGAGACAAGGTAGGAGCAGTCGGTGGTAATGATATGTGGGGCCCTAGATTAACAAAAGGAAAGCCAATCTGTGCCGTAAGAACCTCTGAAGCCACTGAGTTGGGAGACGGGGCTAAGGATGAAGAAGGCAAGGTGGAGTTATCAGGTGGGGAAGGAGCTAAGTGAGCAGCTATACTAATAGGCATACCAACAAGGAGTTGACCATCGGGTGTACGGTCAGGGGCATGAGACAAATAGTATTGTATAGTGCTAGGATTAGCGTCCAAAAATTTCACAAATTCCTTATCTCCTACAGGGATTTTGGGAACCTCGCTGGTGTCCGTAGGATTCCCCACAGGATGTGAAGGGGGTGATTCAGGCAAAGGCATGGAGCAGGCATGTGAAACCATGGCTGCAGCTTGTTTCCGAGTGACAACAACCATGGACAAGAGTACACAGTAAGGATGCAATCTATCAGGAACAGAAGCAGCAACAAAATGTTGGAATTGGTAGGTTGCTGGTTTTGGGAACTGCAAAAGACAGTAACCGATATCGGTTAGGTAACCGATGTCGGTCAGACTATAGCCGACGTCGGTAAGTTAACCGATGTCGGTAGAATAGGACCGGTGTAAGAATCTGTAAGAAGTTGCTGATTTGGGGTTAACGATGCTTAGTATACCTACCAAACTGTTCTGAAGTGATCACAGAAAATAGTGTATGACAGAGAAACAGAACTAAAAACAAGCAAGATGCACAAGCAAATTAACAGACTAACCCTAGGATTAGTTTTAATCACTTTGGGCTTATGCCTTAGACGCAAGATGATGTCAATCCTAAACAGAAGACTTAGGGGAAATGTCAAGTTTGTTTTGGCTTATAAGGTTACCTCAATCGGACGGAGGAATACCGCGGAAAAAAGGGGGGATGTTTGAGTTGTTGTGTTTATTATGACGTGATTTGGTATGTGTTGTGCAGTGAAAGTAAGATTAATTTCTTGTCAATACCATGGATATCACCCCCACGTGTACGACCTGTTACTTAATCTATGTTCACTAGAATTGAAAACAACAAGCAAGAATGTGATGCACGTGTTTTAAACCCAAATCGAAAATGATATTCGATGAAGCAAGGAGATGATTTTCACTAATGCAAAAATGTGAAAGCAAGACAAATTCTTTTACCAAAAGGTAACAAAATATCTTGTGAATATTTTAGAAGAAGAAAATAGCAAGTGTGCTCCCTATATGAAAGCAAGCAAGAAAGAAAGAAACCCAAAATGGGTCCCACCGGGCGTGCCAAAATGTTTCGCACAGAGGAGGTTTTTCAGTTCCTAGAATAGAGTTGCTTCTATCCTTTCATTCTCTTGAGAAACAAATAAGGGTTAGGGCTAGGAGGAATACCTGTTGAATGTTTGGAGGGTGTGCGCGTACCGTAGAGAGAGATCAGATCGATTGCGAAGAACTCCTTTTTGTCTGGGAAGGACTACCTGCAAGTAAGAATACAAGACCACCAGATTCTAATTAGACAATAAATGAGGGAACTGCCTTGGGCCCAGGAAGTATTAAACTTCCTTTCGAAGGTGGTCAGTTCCCCTGCTAATATGAATTAACACAAATTATTGCAAAATTACAATTTAATTACCTTGTTAAAACAATAGAGGAAAGGGCTAGTTTTGGTTTTGAATCACAGTGACCGATGCCGGTCACTGTCACCGGTACCAGTTTCTGCTAACCGATATCGGTAGGGGCAGTGGTTTAGGGGCTTTTAGTGAAGGTTGGCTATAAGGTGGCTATGGTGTTTATAAGGCTAGTAAATGATTGGGGATAGGTAATGGGGTGATGGAGAAGGCTCAGAGGGTATGGGAGCTGTTCTTGGGGCAGTGTAGGGGTAGAGGAATGATAGTTAGATGTAGGGTGTTACCGGGTAGTAGATCTAGGAATAGACTTATAATTGCTGTGATTCAGAAGTTCAAGAAATGTTATCAAAAGAACATACAAGATACTACTTACTAGTTCCTCATGAAGATACAGGTCCAAAGACTGTGATAACGAAGGCAGGGCTCAGGTAGGATGATCGGATAATCAAAGATGAGCTATCTTCTCTCCCAATGCTTGGATGAGTGTCACTGGGCTCTGGTTACTCAGTTGCAGTCTTGGGCTTGATGTCCTTCTCTGCAAACTCCTTTCTTTCCTTCACTTGTCTCTGCTCGGCCAAGTGAATTCCCGATCTTTCCAATGAATTTCCCGATTCCAGATTCCAAGTCCTCTATTTTTTGGTTGGGGGAGGTCATTTACAGGGAACCGATGGCGGTTACGTAACCGACGGCGGTCGAGTAGGAACCGATATCGGTTAAGTCAAAGTGGACTATTTTTAGTAAAGTAGCCAACTTTCCCTCCTTTTCTCCCGAGGAATTAGTTGTGGGCTTGGTCAAGTCATTATTAGGTTGATTTTGGTGCGGGTGAGGAGTAATTAGTCATGGGTGTGGATGTAGACCAAGTTATAGGTCTTAATTAGGTTAGTTTAGGGTTAGGGCTAGGTCATGATGAGGTGGCAAAATGTGGTGGCAGGTTTGGAGATGTGGATTTATTAATTATAAGGTAATTAATAAATAATTGTGCAAGGTTTAGGTGGTGAGGCTAGGTTGCAAAATGAGATGCGGGGCACGGGGGGTCGTAAGACACAAATTTGGTGTCTACACCTAGTTCGGGTCATATCTTTTGACCCATTGACCTATTTTTGGAGTTTGAATAGGCATCATAAAGAGAACGAAGTGAAATTTATGAGGGAAGTTCCAAAAGTAATATACCTTTGATATCATTACTTATATCACAAAACTCCCAAAGTGCCTTGGAGACCTCTAAAAATGCAAAATACTAAAAATCATTGAAAAATTACTAAAAATAGATTTATGAAATTTCCTAAATTTTCTTAGTTTTCTAACTTGTGTGTAAGTTCTAACAGGTAATTGTAGGTTTATTTTTGGTTTTTTTTACTAAAGTAGTTTAAGTGTTGCATTTTTTTAGTTAAAATGGGATTTTCGAAGTGTGTATGCTCTTCCCTCACACCTTCTAGGTGATCTTGGGAATCAAAAACACTTCTTAAAACACCTTGTCACTTTTAAAAACACTTACTTTACATTTAAATAATTGGATCAATCTTTCAAATTTGGCTAAAATGAACTCTACCTTTTGAATTATTTTTCACAAAGGCTTATTTCTAGTAGGGTTTTCACATTGTAAATGCTCTTCCTTCGCACTTTTTTGGTGATCTTAGGAATCGAAAACAACATGCAAAATCTATTTCTTATTTGATGGAAAATTACTAACTCTTTGCATGTAGGGCCTAACGCTTGTCAAAGAAAGGAGAATTCGAAACAAAAAAAAGCCTTATAATACACGTGTTTTCATACAGGTGTTAAAAAATGTGCTACTTAAAACCACATTAAGTTAAGAAAGATAAAAAACACACCACTTCACATCACAATGTATTAGAGGTTTCAGAAAATGGTACGTCCCTATCTGCTCAACTGGAACATAACCGCTTTGGCATAATGCCTTAAGTTACAACAATGGGGGTGGTTCCAAGAACCCTAAAGTAATCCACCGCTGAGTAACCTCATGGATGAAACAGGAAGTGCTTCGCTTACCCACTTGACTAGATTTCACATTGTAAGTTAGAGTTAAAGTTGTCCGTATCACGACCCCAGTGATGGTACAATTGAAAGCACTAGTTGCTCATTATATTAGAAGGGGGTAAAGTAAAGCTGAGATACTCCCAAATAAGTTAGTGTGACTCTTTGGGTAAATCGATCTCTCTCTTACAACCAATGTCACCTACCAAAGAAAAAATCATTGAATGGGAATTACAACCAACGAAAGACAAGCTTACTATGCTACAAGAGGGAAACATAGGACATAGTATGAAATATTTATATGAATAACTATGGCCTTACCCCTTCGATAAGGAAATGTTATGACAATCCTTTCAAAAACATTTTACCTTTCCTAAATTTGATAAATATAAGTGCAAGGGTGATCCTCGTGAACACATCAAAGACTTTTATATGGCTTGCCAAGATATCGCATACAATGATAACTTCTTAATATGACTCTTCCCTCATAGCCTAGGGGTACTGGGATTAGCATACCCAAGGGCTCCATTACAACATTGCCCATGTTAGCAAAAAAGTTTTATGGCATTATTCCTACAACATGAAAAATGATATCACAATTAATAACCTCTGCAATGCAAAACAAAATCCCAATGAGACCTTTGCAAGATTTTTACAACAATGATGAGGGTTGGTGATTCATTTCCCTTGTGTATTTATAGAAAAACAACTAGTAAGCATACTTGTGCCTAACTTGGACCCAAATATAGCCTTCCATTTACAAATGCACTGCGGTTCAAACTTCAAAGAAGTTATAGAGAAGGTTAGTCAAATCGAAAAGGCCCTCATCGTAAAGGGAAGACTTAAACTGGTTGTCAAAGACAAACATGAAGAAAAATCCTTAGATAAACTGAAGTTCTTAAAAAAGAACAAACATTTCATTGGAGATGGCATTACAGACTCCAAGAGAGTCCAATCCATGTAGAGTGGTCCAATTTTAAAGCTCTCACAAGGACCTCATCGCAAGACATCCACCAAACGTGAGTTCACATCATTAACATAATCCCTATCTACCATACTAAAACAATTAAATAATGTAAACATGGTGGAGTGCCCAAACAAGATGGTACTAGACCCAGAAAATGCTCCAAAACCCATTTGGTTCAAAGAGAATGAGTACTGTGACTTCTACCATGTTAAAGGGCATAAGATAGATAGGTGCTTGAGAATAAGTCATTACATACAAGACCTCATTGAAGAGGGAAAAATCTCCATAGATTCTCCCCCTGACTTAGGACAAGATCCAAATGAGAAAATGGGTATCTTTAAAGAGCCCTTTCCTAACCATTCAGATAAAAAGAAAAGGAAGCTAGAGCATAGAAAAACTTCCAATTACTATAGGACTACCGCTTATATTTATCCCACTAATGATAGTCCCTTCGATTCTATCATAGGATATATTTGTTCATCTGATGAATAGGTAAATACTATCAGGATCTTAGAAAAGATTTATGCAGTAGGGATGAGATGTGATCATTTAATCATACCAGAACCCCTACCTATCCCTTAGGAAGGTCAATACAATTTGATAGACCAATTAGAGAAAACACATGCTAGGATATCAATATTAGATCTCCTCAAAATATCTACTGCCCATAAAAAATATTGTATAAAACACTGCAAAGTTTAGGAGTCTCCACCTATGTATATCCCGCGCACCTCTAAGCCATAATTACACACCTTTATTCCAACTATCATATCACTTTTGATCATGTTACAATCCCGCGTAATGACCTAGAACACAACTTACCCTTATACCTAGAAGTGGTTGTTACCCATTGTAAAATTAAGAGATTATTTTTGGATGGTGGATCTAGTCTAAACATTTGTAATTTGAAGATAGATAAGCAACTAGGCCACTCAGAAATGGATCTAGGTGTCAAAACTATTACAATCGCAACCTATGATAATGAGTAGCGAGAGTCAGCAGGCACTATAGTGA
Source organism: Taxus chinensis (assembly GCA_019776745.2). Taxonomy (NCBI): domain Eukaryota; kingdom Viridiplantae; phylum Streptophyta; class Pinopsida; order Cupressales; family Taxaceae; genus Taxus; species Taxus chinensis. The sequence goes on from CM034149.1 coordinate 81,108,155, forward strand.
GTTCTAATGGAAGTAGGGCCGACTTGTCATGATATAAACGTTATATGTACTTGACCTGGATCTACCATACAACATGCTCTTAGGATTCCCATGGATCCATGCCATACTGGCCATTCCTTCAAATTTTCATCAGTGTATCAAGATGTTTCATAAAGGATAGATAATCACCATTCAGGGTGATCCAAAACCATTTACACATTGCAGAGCCTTGCATATTTTTTCTCGTGCAGACTTATGAATGCCCTTCTGCAAATATTATTGTTCCTTTGCAAACAGAGGCTATCAAGGAACATGTGGATCTAGATTCAGTCACTCCTTATAATCAATAATTTCCTTCATTAGTAAACCCTTTCACATCATAGGAGGAAACATCGGTACAAACTATAGCCCAAGACGATCCGTTCACTCTTGAACAAGATTTATTAATATCAGATTTGTCAATGTCACCTATGATAGGTGGAAAACCCTATTTTCGGTTCAAAAGCACTCAGGATCAATGCCCTAAACCATTGGATAAGTTCATTCCTATTGGTTTGTTATCTCAAGGAAAAGATGTTAGAAGATTCAACCAACATAGTACATGAAGGGTACCATGGCATCATGCCATCAGGCCCCGCTATATGTCAAAGGCCACCATATGATGTATGTCATGGGTTATAATGGACTTGGATGTGGAATCAATGCACAAGGGATGATTAGAACATCATTCCTATCCCTCGCTTCAAATAAAACACATGCATGGTCTTGGAATAAGACCACATGGCGATCCACCCTTTGAGATTGATGCCACCTCTTCTCGAATGTGAGGATGACTCATCTCATTCTGATAGTGATGCAGATTCCCAATGTATCCTCTACAAGGATCTTTCCTCCACTAACCTATTCCGTGATTCAGCTATGTCCTTACCTTATCTGGATCCAATCCTCAAACTAATTTCCAAGTAACCCTTATATATCTCGAAACTTGTAGATTGGGATGAATAGTCTCACGTGCCAATCAAATTTCTTTGAGAACGGTGATGCATTTGTCAGAATTCATGGGTCTCAAGGATTTTATTCTGGCTGGGTATCATAAGAAAGGATTTGCAATTCAAATAGACACATGTGCATACTTTGGAGAAGAAGCAGAGATGTTTGGATACTTGAATAAGAAGGTCACAAGACAAGAGTAAGAATACTTCATAGAAAACTTGTGTAAGGAATAAAAACAAGTCTCATAGTGACAGATTTTTTTGAAGAACTTATAGAAAAACAAAACGAAGATCCTATGGAAAAAATGATCTATCCATTCAAGGATGATGATGAGCTACCTAAGGAGGTTGACCTTACTCTTCCTCCTAATCTTACGTGGATGGAAGATGCCTCTAAGATGCTTGTTGAGGAAACCATCAGTGTTAACATTGGCTCAGAAGAGAAACCTAGAATGATAAATTTGGGAGCTTCACTCTTAGCTCAAGAACATAAGTTTTTTTGTGGAGCTATTACGATAATATGCAGATATATTTTCATGGTCATATGCCAATATTCCTTATTTGGACCTAGACTTTGTCGTGCAAAACCTCGTTGTGCACCCAGATGCCAAACCCATCAAGTAGAAGTTGAGAAAGATGCACCCTAACAATTGCACTTATTATCAAAGAGGAACTGGAGAAATTTATTAGCTACTAATTTTATTAAACCCATTCTTCTATTCATAGTGGATATATAATATAGTCCCTGTTCAGAAGAAACTTATAGGAATAAGGCTCTTGCACCAAATTTTGTGATATCAATAAAGCATGTCCCAAGGATAATTTCCCCTTGCCTAATATTGATATGATTGTTGATTCCACCACCGGTTGTGAAATTTTGTCCTTAATGGATTGATTTTCATGTTATAACTAGACTCATAATTGTAGAAGAAGACCAACATAAAACAAACTTCACCACCCCTTGGGGGACATTTTGTTACAAGGTCATGTCTTTCGGAATCAAGAATGTTGAGGCCACCTATCAATGCGTAATGAATGTCATCTTCCATGACATGATGAATGACATCGTGGAGGATTACGTTGATGATATCTTGGAAAAATCCAAAAGCAGAGGAGAGCACCTTGAAGTTCTAAGACGTATTTTCCAATTTCTTTTGGACTACAAAGTATGCTTGAACCCCAAGAAGTGTGTCTTTGGTGTTTTTTCAGGAAAAATCCTAGGTTTCATTATTTCACAGAGAGGAATAGAAGTGGACCCTGTGAAGGTTATGAATATCACATAAATGCCTCCACCTACCACTCTTAAACAAATGAGAAGTTTACAAGGGAAAATTAAGTAAATCCATCATTTTATTTCACAACTTGCAGATAAGTGATATTCCTTTTACGCATCTACTAAAAAAGGATTTTGCATTCAACTAGAGAGCATATTTTCTAAAGGAATTTACATTACTAAAATAATACCGTGTCAACCCACCTGTGCTCATGCCGCCTACCCTAGGAAAACCACTCCTCTTGTACATATCTGCTACCCAATTTGCTATTGGTGCACTACTTACCCAATATGATCTATACCATAGAGAAAGGGAATTTTATTACCTCATTCGCACCCATTTCCTATGAGTTGAAATTACACCACAGATTGAAAAGCATTCATCTTCACCTTTCATAAACTTCACCATTATCTCCTTAACAACAAAACTAAACTAATATCCAAATTTTATCCTCTCAAGCACCTTCTATCCAAACCCACCCTTATAGGATGAATGGCTAATTGGATCATTCTCATAAGTGATTTTGACATTGAGTTTGTGCAAATTAGAATTCTTTGAAAGGACATGAATGTGGTTGATTAGTTGGTAGAATATCCTCTATGAGGAATGGAACCTTTGTGTCTAGACCTACCAAATGCATCCATGATGTATGTTTAAGAGTATGTAGAATGGAAAGTCCATTTTGATGGATCATTCACCTTCAATGGATCAGGAGAAGGGGTAGTGCTCATCACTCTCACAAGTGAGGTTATACCAAGAGCATTCCATTTGGGATTCCCTTACACTAATAACATTACAGAGTATGTGGCACTCATTACTGGCCTCAAGTTGGCTATCACTTGGAATATTAGACAACTGCGAGTCATTGGGGACTCCCAACTCATTATTAAGCAAGTTAATAATAAGTATAAGGTTACAGATGAAAAACTTATTCCATACAAGAAATTGGTTGAAACCTTGAAAGAATATTTTACACAGATTATCTTTGAGCAAAATCCAAGGTCACATAATAGATCAACCGATGTTATGGCTAAAATTATATCTCTCTTACACATTCCACCTCAAGATAGAAAAATGCATTTATTTGTAGATCATTTATAAATACCCACATACGAATATGTCAAAATCTTGTTTGGCATGTGAAATTGTTGGTCCATCCTCCCCTTAGTACGAACCTATATTTAGATACCTATAAGATGGCACATTTCCCTAGGACATTATTGATTCTAAGAAGAAATCCCTTATTTTTCGTATATCCCATTATACCCTCCTAGGAGGCACCCTTTATCATCGTGGCTATGATGGGAATCTGCTTCATTGTTTGGATGTTACTGACTTAGTCCACACTATTAAGGAAGTACACAGTGGTATTTGTAGAGCACATACTAGCGGTATGGTCTTGGCCAAGAAGCTCTTAAGGGCGGGTTATTATTGGTCCCACCATGGAAGTATAATGTTGTAATTTTTTCAGAGAAATGTGAGCTATGCCAAAAGTATGGGAACTTGATACATGCACCGAGCACAGGATTTGCATCCTATCGCAACACCTTGGCCATTTTCTAAATGGGGCTTGGATCTCATAGGGGATTTCTACCCTTCTTCTTTAGATGGCCACACCCACATTATCACTTCCACCCACTTATGTCAGTATTTCCAAATTCATCATGAATCATCTCATCTTCCATTATGGTATCCCTTCCGCCATTAGCACTGATAATGGTAGATCCTTAAAGAATAAAACGGTTAAGACATTATGTCAATGCTTCCATAAAAAACTCAAGTAGTCTACCGCTTATTACCCCCAAGGTAATGGATAGGCTCAAAGCTACCAATAAAACCCTTATACGTATTATGGAGAAAATGGTAAGTAAGACTGGTCGTAATTGGCACTTACAAATACATCCCGCCCTCTAGGCCTATCAAACCTCCATCCGTACTCCTACTGGTGTGACACCATATTCCCTATTTTATGGCATTGAATTCATCATACCCTTACAATTGGATCTTCCCTCCTTGAGAATATCTCTCTGATATCTTGATAAGGACGAAGACTATATAGTAGCTTGGCTAGCAAAGCTAGATATGTTGGATGAAAAGTGGATAAGAGTGCTTAATCACCTCAAGGTCTACCTAGAACAAAGTATCAAGAGGATATAAAAAATGGATCATTCATCATGAATATGATGTAGGTGATCTAGTGATCAAATAAAATCATAACAATACCATCAAAGACAAGAAAAAAAAGGTAAGTTTGAGGCCAATTGGCTAGGGCCTTATGTGGTGGTTGCTAAATATGGGTCAAGAGCTTATAAACTAGCATATTCAAATGGTGAAGAGATTCTAGAACCTATGAATGTCATGCATCTCAAGATATTCTATGCTTAAGAATGGTTCAGATATCAAAAAAGAACTAAAAAGTAGAAAAACAAACAAAAAACAAACAAAACATGGAAAATTTGAGAAAACAGTAAATAAAAAATAGGTCATCCACGTGTGAAAACTACGCAATTGTGGCACAGTGGGCAGGTCTTTGGGTGAAAACCAGTTTCTGGTGCTCAAGGAGGATTCACCAGCCATAACCCACTCTTGCATCAGGACGGGTAACCCTCATCGACTTTCTAGAAATAATTTCCTTTGCTAGGTTTAGGAATCCTACCAAAACTATCTTGCAGAGCTGTGATTTGGCTTATGTACTCTTATATTTGCATGAAGTACATGCCTTTGAATATTTCCATCTAATGATAGTGGCACCTTAAAATTTCACCTTCTTAAAACATATGTGCATGGTATTCTGCCCTTTATATATTCCCACACCATGATGCGGGCATCCATGCTTCTTTGTCCTTGTACATTACATTCATAACATGACCTTAGAAAATACAAAAAACATTCAGAAAATATAGACAAAAATATAAACATTCAAAAAAATCCTCCCCTTAGAACAAAGCTACACCAACTTCCCAACATTGATCTTAGGGAACCCTGAAAACAATGTGAACAATATCCTTGAAAACTTATCTTTCAAGATGACCCAAAAACATTATAAAATATATCAATGTTGTCCCGTAAAAACAAGGTAATGATTAAATTGCTTTTAGTTGTCGATTTGTATAATTTTGGTTGTATATTTGTTTAGTTTTGTTAGCTTTTGCTTTTGTGTGTTTATTTATTGCATATCTATTGTTATCACATCTATCATATATCATTCATCACATATAACATCATCTGATACATAATATATACAAAAATGCTAAGTTTTACATCATGCATGTATACTAAGATAATCATCACACATCATATCATCAATGGGGGAAAGAGGGGTTGCAAATGATCAAACATCTATCTCCCCCACACCAATATCATCTAGTATCATCCCAAGTACTAGTATCTACAAAAATATCTCACGTATAAAATGTATGATATCATCTCGATCACCCTGTGCTTATATCTTCATAGGGCATTTTATATATTGTCAGGTGCTTCTTGTCTTTTATTTTTATCTAGTGTCATGATTATTTTTAAATAATTATTATTTGGCTCATTTTTCTTCTCAAACTAGGCAATTTTATTGCCACCCAATGCCAATTCTCTTTTCCTTGGGGAATTTTTGTGTTCTTTTAGGTGACCTTCATTTCCTAAATTCCTCTGACCGATCAAAAATTTAAAAATTATAAAATCATCCAAAAACCCCAAAAACATCGTAAAAACTTTGAAAATGGACTAAAATTGGTAAAAAATCTCATTTATAGATGAAATCTATGTGTTTCTCACATGGCATTCATCTCATATCTTGCTGACATTTTCACATGTTTTGAAAAAATGACTCATGGATCACCTAACTCTACAATCATTTACAAAAGCTACACTTCTTACTTCGTCTATACTCTGGGGCACTATCAATTGCCTGGTATTGTTTTCGTCATGCACATTGCTTTTCCATTGGACCCAAGTGTCCTCCATCATTTCCCTTGCATACAAAAATTAATCAAGGAATCATTTTAAACACTTTTCATTTATCAAAACATTTGGGACTACATCTCGATAACAAATTATTTGTGCAACTATCTTAAATGTTGTTGGTTTGAGTGTGTGTGATTGTAATTATTTCCCTGTTAGATGAGTTTGTTTACTTCTCATATTGCATTGCATGTTTGTATGTTGCATGAAATTTTTATTTTAGCAATGGACAATTTTTTGTATCTTGGATTTTCATGTCATTTTACGCTTCCATTGTATGCTTACATTTTAGTAAGGACCGATGATGAGGATTCTAAGAAAAATGATGATTAAATATTATTGGCACTGGTTTGTGGATAGCTCAATATCCCCTTTTCTTGTTGTTTTCTCATCTTATCTTCACACTTTTTTTTCTTTTTTTCTCTTTTCAATCATTGATCGATTTCTTCCATCACCCCGTTGACACTCGATGGGGCATCCCTTTAGCTAACTAATTTTCTTCTACCCATTCAAAAAATGTTCTACTTTGCTTATGTTTGTCTACTTTCTTTGAAGTGATGTAGCTTACATCACCCCAAAGAGGGGAAAATGTAGACACGTGTAGTTTGGTCAAAGCACTATTATTCATAATATTGCATTAACTATTCTCCTTCTTGCAAATTGATGACATACCATCAGTTAGACCTATCTAACTCCCCTCTCACGACACTCTTTTGGTTGTATTCCTCTTGTAAATCAATTAAGAAAGCTAATATAGCCTATTATTAACTAAACCATCTTCTCATTCCCTTCTAGACTACTTCTACTAGCTTCCTAGACTATCAATCCATTTCATTGGATTGATTAGACCTCTCAAAACCCTAATTCCTCTCTAAACAAGATTAACTAGCCTAACCTAGTTTAACTAGTCCTAACCATGATTAACCTCTTCTAAACCTAGTCAAATCTTACTTTGACTCCCTAATTAACTTTTTGGCTTATCCTTTAGTCCCACACGCACCAAAATTCCCCCACTTTCCCAAATGGAAAACTATAAATAGCCCACTACCCCCCCCTCTCATTTCTAAGAACTCTCCTTCTTCCTAACATAAACTATAGCATTTTGCTTAGGGTTTAGAGTTATTTCATTTCTTTCATTGAGATATTGCTTTCACCATTGCACTACACACCAAGTATTGAGTAAATGGGATGAACCATTGGCCTTTAAGCCATTAATGGTGAGCTCCCATTCTCATAATCACAAAATTGATTGCTTAGATCCTTACTAGGTTCATTTTTAAAGCTTTCAAGAGTAGAGGATTACTAAATATGCTAGTATTTTCTTGTTTCATTTCCATATTAATGTATGCACAGTGATGAATCCTTATTTATCTCTGATTTGATGGTCCACTGAATAGTTGTTAAAATCCTTTGGGGTTTCTTTAGAGATTCTTACCCCATGTCCATGGCTTTTACAACTTTTCATTGAACACCTAGGGAATAACAAGAAGGATACAATTTAATGTGGTTTACCCAGTTATTGGGCTACATTGACCAAGACTGAACTTGCTCAAGATTTTATGGTACAAGCCAACAAGAACATAATCCACTCTCATATTGGGGTATTCTTGGACAATTACAAGGAGAAATGAAATCTTGTCTACCTGGAGTAGGTGTTTAAGAAAGTCTCTCGAATTGGACACTTGAATTCACACACATTGGGTACCACTCCATACAGTCTTTATAAGCACATATAGGTAGCTTCCTAAGTATTTTTCCAATACCATGGGATAAAACACCAACACATCATGACTTCCCATAAACCTATGGTTTAAATACCACCCACATAATTAATATATGCAAAAAAAAGCGATTATTGGTATTACTCCCAAAGGTTGACAAAAATACATTGAACTTTGTATAATAACTTTTAGTGTACATGTTTACAACCCATAGGATACCATGAGCTAATAGGCTCCGTAACCTAACATTACTAACATTATATGGGGGCAGCATTGGTGGTGGCATATTGTTTATCAAACTAACTTTTGAATTTGGGTAAAGGATGGACTGCAATTCGATAAGAGGCATATCAAAAAATTGAAATAATATGGTTTACATAATCAAGAATGGAATAGATTAAAAATTTTATAAACCAATTTTGATAAAAAAAAAACATTACTTATATGTGCACAATTTGTAGTTGTGATCATAGATGAATCCAGTTTCCATGGTTATCAGGAGTAAATTGAAGGATGGACTAGGAGTAGTAGTTGAGATGAAACCCTAATTAACCTTATAAATTTATTAGTTTCTTCATGTGTCAGTGATAATTTAATAAACTTAAGAAATACATTACTGATTATAATCTTAGAATGGGAAACATCCCTTGAGGTGTTGAAGATCCACTGTTCTTGATATTATGGATTTCATCAAATGCACACATTAGGTCTAGTGATACTAGCGCTTGATGACTATAAATATACCACTTCTTACAACTGAATGGGTGTAAAATTGTTACTCACAGTGAAGTATATTGCCATTTAAAAAAAATTAATGCACTAACGGTGTTATATGAAATTATATATTCATTAAAATAGGAATTGTACTATGTAAATACCATTCGAACAATGGCATCATCTTTACTGTCAGATTGGACAAGGTAGTGTAAGGAACTCCTCATTTGTTTTACCTAAAAAATGCTATGTAATTGCTTGAGTGTTGATTTCTTGAACGATCCTCCCCAACTTAGCATATCCTTGAATATCCAAGAATTTGTTAGGTATTTGTACACATCTTATAGCATCCTCTGCTTTGGGAATACAGTTCATATGTAAGTTATGGCATTGCTGGTAAAGTTAAAAATAAAATTAATAACTAATATAAACTATAAAAGAATATAAAAATGAATCTGACTAATTATTATGAATCAACTAAGTCGTACAGATTCCTTGGACTCATCTTGTGTTGTTACTATTGTTATGGTAATATATCTGAACTTATGTAGAGTGATGTTTAGGAAGGGGTGTTCCATGTCAATTGTAAAGATATTAATAAGGGAAAATGCAAGAATAATTCTATTTTTGTGATGCTACATACAAGCTAGCGTGATTTAAAAGGAAATAACTCAAGTCCTTTCTTATCCATGAGAATAAGCTAGGTAGCTCCACCTAATATTATCTCTTTCAAAGTGTAGTCATTTTTGCACCCCACCAAGAACAAGGGAACCTCATGCGCACCAGCCTATCACCCAGCAGGCGCTGGGCGCTCACCCGAGGTGCGCGAGAGGGAGCCGAGTCTCTCTTTTATGTGAGTTTAGTGGAAGGAATAATTCATGATTATGACTTAGTAATTTAACAGACATGAAAATCTATAGAGCTCAGAATGGCTTCTACACCCCTTCAGTCATAATAGAAACAAAGCACGCAACAGAATTAACTAGAACTAGGAAGTTGTAAATCCATAATTAGACTAACATTCAAGTAAGGTTCATGATTATACAAGATCAAAAGCATAGTAGAAACATGCAGATAATATAGGAAGGAGATCTTAATACAAACATAGTGGTAACCTTATCATATTCATTCATAGTCTTACTACAAAGCATCATAGAGAGGCAGACCATAGTCATGCGCCATATCTGGATCCATACATGTATGCTCACAAAATAAAATTTGACATTCCCCATTTCCCCATTACATCCTTCCTAGAATCATCTACCCATTTTATCCCATAGTTCTCGCAGTAATTCTGTAGAGCTCCGCTACCTCGCTTGTGTTTCTATTCTTTGCCAAGGGCGCATGTATAAATAGGAATTTGGGCTCTAAAAAAATCCTCTACAACCTCAGATCTAGTCCCAAGTGTCAAGGTGTGGGTCGCCCCAGGTGCATGCCTCTCCATGTCATGATTAGCTTTTTGGATCTTCCTATCATAAGGTATATTCCTTCCAAGACACCATGTCGCCAGGCTAGAACCTTATCCAAACGGAACACTTTCTTCATGTGTTCTTTCCAAAAGGACGAAAACATCTAAGTCCCGCATTGTTCTTCACGTGTGTGCATGTCCTTGGTTCTCCAAGAATCCCTTTTGAATTCTACCTTGTGTGCCTTCACTTGCACGCTCCCTCCGGCCATGTGCGCCTATGCGCCTTTAAGATTTGGAAGCTATAGAAGGGTCCCAACATTACCCCACACTTCACCTGTTCTCTGCCCTTGGGAACCTTTTCAAAGAATGCAGTACAAAAATGCAAGGCCCTGCCTTGGAAAGAATGGAGGGAAAGAATAAAGAATGGGGGGGAGAGAAATAATAGAGGGAAAAATTTTCCTAAAGAAGAAGAAAGGGAAAATTTTGCCGCAGGTCGGCCTCCAGTGTACTCCAAGTGCTGACTTCATCCTGCACTCTAGTGCAGATATCTCCAACCAAGGTGCTCACCTAGTCAAAGGTTAACCCTTCCCCCTTTGTGTTAATGGTCTCCACCATAGTCTCCAACTCCTTGGCATGATCCTCCAGGGCATCCATCTTCCTTGTGATGACCTTATAGAGCTCTTTTAGCTGGGTTTTGATTGAGACTCACTGGTTCTCAATAGCTTCAGACTTCTTCTCCACTTCAGCTAGGATATTTTCTCACTTAGCTCTATTTCCCTTATTATTTTCCCTGAAGTCCTTCAGCTCATCCTCATCACTGGCAAGCAGCATGTCTGTCACCTTGTCTTGATCCACGTAATGGTCGTAGGTGACCCCCGCGGTTTGTGCAGCTATTTTCATGTCAGAGAGCACCTTGTTGTATTCAGCCATGAGCATGATGACCTTCAGCTTGTCCTCCTTCTCCAAGCATGTAGCTACCTCCTCAGCTGACTCCAAGGCCAAAGGCTACCTTTCCATGGTGAGGATCTGAGTCAAGTCCTCTAGGCATTCTAGGGAGGATCCATACTTTTACGCGGGAGGGTTAAGGTCTGGGTGCTTCATGATAATAGCTTGGGAGATGAGCTCCACCTTCTTGGAAACTTCACGTACCCTATGGCCTTTTCCTCCTGAATCTCCCTCTGTAGTTGAGTGCTGATTAATTTCTCAAGGTTGAGGTCCTTCGTTAGCTTCACTACTTCTTCCTTCCTCTTTTCCAACAGGTCCTCCAAGACTTTAACTCTGTCATTTCTACAGAAGAGCCTAGCCTCAATCTCTATGGAGACCTTGTTGAGCACGTTACACACTTGCTCATCTGATAGTTATTGCATTTTTACAATGGGGTTGTCCCCCTTTCCTTTGGACAAGTGCTAATACCACTCCTTGGTTAACCTCAAACTTAGGCTCATCGAGGTGGGAGTCGAACGCCCATGATAGCATCTTCCTCATGTGTGGGTATCCACCCTCAGAATCAAAGGAATCCATGGCGGTGAGCTCCTTGGTGGGCACAGTACTCTGGAAACATGCACGCAACACTTTGTTGGGGTCATCAATATATCCCATCATTGTTCTTCCCCCTTCCACGTGTTTACTTCCCATGCACATGCCCTTAGGAATAGTTACTGAAAGAGTTGGGCCTTTTGTGCTACCCACACTCTTCTCCCTCTGCTCTTCCTTGAACTCACTGAGCATGAGCTTCGTGCTGTGCTCCAACTCCTTTTCAACCAAGGTGTTGATTATCTTCTCTGCCTCCCTTGTCGCTTTCTCATCTACTTCCTCCTGAGTGAGCTTGGGCATATCTGGCACCTTAGTACTTGCCCCTTCACTCCTTTCTTCACTCTACGTGCCTTCCTTCTCTTGGGTAACCTTCCTCCTTACAAAGATGAAAGCATCATTTGTATCCTCTGCTCCTTCTCCCTCTGAATCATGGACATTAATAGGTTCTTGATTCACCTCCAACTCTTCCCCTTCATCATCATCCTTTTCACCTATATAGGTGTTTGGGTCGTCTGTATCTTCAGACTCTTGTTCCTCCATCCCTTGTTCTTCTTCCTTTGCAGAAAACTCTAGAGTCGGGGATGTTGTCCTCTCTTCATCTGAGGGTTCTTTAGGGGATGGTGGCTTCACAGGCTCTGGGGGTCTTCTCCCTGACCACCATTCTCCTCTTCTTCCAGACGTAGGTACTTGGCCCCGTGGTATCTACATTCTACTTCTCCACTGCCCTTTATTCTTCTTCCTCTTCCATCTCCTTGCATTTTGGCGCGGGCTTCTTTCTTCCCATAGGGTTGTCTGGGATGGATATCTCATTCTCCATGTATGCGCCCTTTTCAAATTTTGGCCTTATGCATAGGTAGATCCTCATGGCATTGCTCCCAACAATAGGTAAGGTCAACAACCTTACAATGTGCACATCCTGCGACATGTACCTTTTAATGTACATGTGCTTCTCTGGGTAGACCAGCTTCTTTCTCATCTCCCTATGCTCTCTGTCAAGGGTGGAAAAATCTAGATTTAATTTCTTCAATTCCTTATATCTATTTACCCCTGCTTGGAAAAATTGGGTAGTAAATGAGAATGGGAGTTTACACCATGGAATCCAACTGCCATCCACCAAGATGAACCTGCCAATGTAGAAGTGCTGGTAGACTATGAACTCTGCTTCTCCTTCGGTTGCCGTGGGGAGTTGTTCTGGGATCTTCCATTTAGCCCTGAATGCATTCCTAAGGTGCTTATACCATTTGTCTAAGTGCACTTTGTGTACCCCTGTCATTGATTCACAAGTATATTTCTAGAATCTGTCCATGGGTGAAGGGTCTTCAGTAGGGTACTCCCACATGAATTTGTCAGAAGCATTTGACACCCCGATTTCTGAGAACACAATTGTCAACAGAATGTTCCCAAATAGGATTTTTCCCTCATTCTCCAAACTGCTTATGATTTCATCTGCTATGTACTGGGAGATGTTGTATACGGTGCCCTCCACGACCTTCCTACAGACATTTAGCCAGGGCTTTCTCACCTGGGTCCACCTCTCTTGTCCATTCAGTTTGGAGACAAGGTGCGTGGCCATCTTCATCACCAGATCACTGATATCCGAGACGTCATAGTATCTTGATCCCTTCTTCAATTCCTGGGATGCTATGGTTTCCCTGATTTCCTCCTCATCCTGGAGGTCATCTATGAGCATGTCCCCTACACAGTTTAGGCCTGTGAAGTGTGAAATTAATTGGGGAGTTATGCAAATTTTGCACCTTGTGAAGTAGAAGAAGTCTTCATGTACGTGTATCATCAGCCATTGGTACAAGCACTCGAGCTTCCTGAAATATGGCAGCTCGTAAAGCTGGAGAAGCCCCACCTTCTCCATTTTCACCTTGACCAGATTGGTAACCCGTCAGGTGTTCGCTTATTTGTGGGGCACACCAGCTCCAGTGCCATCTCCTTTGCAATTATGCTTGACCGGTGATTGTAGTCGATCATGGTCATCTGTCTTATGTGGGACTCCCACTCTTGCCCTAGTAAAACCCCATCTGGGTATTGCATTTCTGAATACCATTCCTCATTCGTATCTAAGGGTATTTCATCTTGTTTCTTCTTCCCTTTTCCTTTAACCTTTCCCTTCTTGGATTGTTCTACAGGTTTACCTACTAGTTTTGTGGCTGTCATTGTACCCCTTGCTTTCATTCTAGGTTAACTTGTGAGTTTGTTTGAAAGTTTTCTTCGTGTGCCCTGTGCCCTAGAACACAAACCCTAATCTCTGATTTTCTTCCTTCGATCACGGTGCTTCTTCACAATGTTCCTCACACCCGTGAATCACTTTTTCTCTAGTTTGTAGATCTAACTGACTGATTGCACATAATTTTTTAGGATTTTCCTTTGCACGAGTCAGTTCTCAAAACCCTAGCTTGTGAAAGAAAATTGCTCTTCTTGTTTTTGCAAAGTAAAATAATGAACTTCCCATTCTTGTATTTATAGATTTTCCTACTTTTACACATTTAAGGCTAGGCTACCTACCACCATACAACCATGTTTAATGTGGCATTTTCAAACAAAACCTGACTTCAGCGCTTCTCCTCACGTGCCCAATCCTTGCATGAAAAGTGTTTCACCCGCGCTCATTCCTTGCGTGAAACTACTTCCACCACGCCTAATCCTTGCCCGAAAAAATTTTCCAACCTTCTAGCGTGCAAAAAATCCATCTTGACAAAAGACTCTTACGCACGTGTTACCAGTGCCAAAGGCACCTCTTCCATCCTCATGATTCTTGCTTTCACCTACCTCGTGTTTTTGTGCTTTTTCTCCTTTGTACATGGATTTCCAATGTAACCTTATCTTGCCACCTATCTACCTTCTTTTCTCCTAATGCATCTTTTCAACAGGGCCAATTCAAATGGTCTACCAACCCAATCCTCTAGAAGAATAACTCCATGCTTCCCTTTATCACCTCACCCCACACTAAATCGATGTGTGGTCCTCTACACATTCATAAGTTTAAAAAGTAATAAGGTTACTGGCACCCAATTCGCAAAACAAAACAACAACGCGAAAGGGAAATACAAGAAAGGAAAAGCATAAAAGGAAATTCTAAGCTAACTGGAAAAACTACCTTATTTACAAACACCAAGAAGCATTATTTATAGTAGGGCTTCAGCCTACTCCCATTGAAGTGTCCAGGTAATTTTGTTCCATCCACTGCTTATAACTGGCATGCACTCGAATCAAGGATGTATGAAATTACATAAGGACCCAACCAATGCACCTTCAACTTTCCAGGATGGCATAGAAATTTAGAATCATATAGTAATACCATCTAGCCAACCTCAAACTATTTTTTCTTAATATGGCGGTCATGCTATGCCTTCTGCTTTACCTTCTCTATTGTTTGGCTCCATCTTGCTAGTGAGTTCCTTTCATCCAAATTTATCAATTCATCAATTCTTTCTTCCAGTGCTTGCTCGTCGTCCAACCCTCCTATGCACATGCTATACGTAGGGATGGTAATATGAATTCTACCGGAAAAACTACTTCCGCGCCAAACACCAGTTGAAATGGTGTGGCTTTGTTCAATATTTTATACGTTGTTCTGTATGCCCAAAGAACTGCTGATACCTTGTCATCCCAATCCTTCCTACCCATGTCACATACCTTAGTCAATGTGTGACTAAGGATTTTATTAAATGACTCTACAGTCCCATTTTCCTGAGGGTGATAAGGGGTAGTCTTGTGATGGGCTACCATGAATTCTACCAATAGAATCCTGATGGTTTCATTTAATAAGTGAGTGCCCCTATCACTTGTTAAACTTAATGGGCACCCATACCTGTTGATAATGTTTTCCCACAAAAAATATAGTAGCCATGGCTGTGGTGCAATCCTTAGTGGGCGCGGCCTCTACCCACCTTGTCAGATAATCAGTACATGTAATGATATACCATGAGTTAGTCCTTCACACATCTGGTGAGATTGGTCTGAAAAAATCTATTACCCATTTTTCAAAAGGTTCCACACTGGTGATGGGGTGCAAGGGCATCTCATCCCTTCTTCTAGGTTTACCAAGGCACTGGCAGTGGTCACAGGCCTTACAAAAATCAATGCAATCCTGGTGAATCATCTCCCACCATAGTCCAGTGACTAGGATCTTGCACGCGGTTGCATTCCCCGCATAGTGTCCTCCAGCAATCCCACCATGGGCTTCTTCTATTATGGCCATGCGTTCATGTTCTAATACACACTGGCACAAAACCTCATCGCAGCCCATTTTATACAAATCCCCATTGATCAACATGAAGGGCGCAACGCATATGGCTAACCTTTTTCTTTCCAAGGCATTCATCCCTTCAGGTGCCACACCTTCCTTGATAAAAACTACAATGTCTTCTAACTCCAAGGGTGTGCGCCACAACCTAAATAGTTACACGTCTAGCATGGTTTCCTTGATACTTTGTGTGTCCTCTCCTGAATCAATCCTTGATAAATGATCCGGCCCACAATTGTTCTTTCCCGGTTTTACCACCACTTTGAATTCAAATTCCTGAAATAAAAGTACCCAATGACATATGCGCCCTTGCAGCACTGCTTTGTTTACTAGATACTTCAAGGCCATATGGTCAGTGTAGAATGTGAAGGGAGTCACCAGTAGATATTTCCTAAATTTTTGGAGCACGTAGATCATTGACAATGCCTCGCGCTTGGTCATTGTATAATTTTGTTCTGCTGGTGTCAACTTTCTACTTGCAAAACACAAGGGATGATCAACAATCCCCTCTCTTGGTTGAGCAAGAACGGCTCCCATTGTTGTACCAGAGGCATCCACATGGACATGGAAAGGTTTATCCCATGATGGGAATCATAGAATAGGTGTGATGATAAGCCTTTCTTTTAGAGTGTTAAATTCCCTTTGTTGCGCCTCTCCCCACTGAAAATCAATCTTATTTCTAAGCAATATTTCCAAAGGTGCGGCAATCTTGGCATATCCCTTAATGAAATTTCTATAGTACCCAATGTGTCCAAGAAATCTAAGCATGGCACTTTGGTTGGTAGGCTTCCCCTAGTCCCCACAATAACTGCAACTTTCGTGGGATCCACTAGTAAGCCCTCTTTGCATATGATATGCTGCAACAACATTCCAAAAGGGGTTGCAAAGATATATTTCTTGATGTTGAGGGAGATCCTCAACTTCGAACATCTTTCAAACATCAATCTCAAGTTATCACAATGGTCCCTGACCAATCCATACACTGTCTAATCATCCAAATATACTTGAAGGAACTTGTGGATGAAGTCCTTAAATGCTTGTACCACTATGCGTGAAAATACAAGTGGGTGCATTCCTCAATCCAAAGGGCATGACCGTGTATGCAAAGCTTCCCCACTCGGTGGTGAAAGTTGTCTTTTCCTGGTCTTCCTTGGCAATCCTTACTTGGTGATATCCCGAGAATCCATCCGTAAAGGAATAGACCTCGCGCCCAACAACTCCTTCCAAAATCTCTTCAGTGAAGGGGGTGGGAAAAGGATCTATGATACAAACAACATTCAATTCCCTGTAATCCACACATATCCTAATCCACCCATCCTTCTTTATGTTGATCACCATTGGAATTATCCATTCTGATTCCTCCATAGCCTCAATGATACCGGATGCTATCATTTTGTCTAGCTCTTCTTTAACCCTTACGTGCATGTTGGGATTCATCCTGTAAGGCCTCTTCCTGACCGGGTGCGCACCATATTTCAAATTTATCCTCATTTCCCCTAATGAATGGTGGATGCCTTTCAACTCATGGTATCCACATGGGAATAAATCCTCAAATTCATGTAAGAGATCGATGATCTTTGATACTTCCTTGTCAACCAGTAGTCCCCAATGATAGCTTCCTTGGCTCCTACTCTGAGCCGATGTTAACTTTCTTGGTTTTGAGTGGTTCATGATACACACATGCACATGCATCCGCACTATCAACTAGCTCACATGTCCCAACCAAATGGTCGACATTCAAGCTCTCCATCTCCTCTCCATCAATAACATATACCATCTTTCCTTTCTCCTTCTCAACACATGTGCACTTGAATTATTACTCTTCTCGTTCCTCCCCTTTGAACCACACTTCCAAGATAGGTCCACCAAGTAAGTTTACTAATCTATCTTCTGCCATGGCACAATCCCCTAGAGTGAGGCACTTGATAGTTTACAACACCTCATCAACCGGTTGCATGGTACTTCGGTACTCGAATGTGTGAACTAGGTCAGCTGCTAATTCCTGCCAATTTCCCATTTGGCGGTGAGTTTCAGAATGGATGTACCAAGCACGCACAACCTTGTAGTGTTGAATACAACTTGTGCACCCAAAGGGAGGGTGGTAATGCTTCCGCGCCTTCTCCCAAGACCCTCTCACATGCCTGGATGTGGGAAGAGGTGGGTCCATTGCCATTGTAATCCTTGATATCGGTGGGTATATTGCTCTTCAAGAATCAGACAGTGAGAGCAATTCTAACTTCACGCCACTCCAATAGGTTTTTACTATGCATGGCCCACCACCTCGCTGTTGTGCCTATCAAAACATAACTCAACATACCTCATCACTCATCCTCCCTCTAGTGAGCTTCCATTTCTCTCAAAAAGACCTCAGGGTATGCATCCCCAGAATACTTGGTTATTGCCTTTCCTCCTAGGTGCTGAACTGTACGCTCCATGGTTACCTTGGTCACCGATCCTTTCAGATGTCACCCAATCAATTCATAAGTCCCATGCACCCAATTATCGCATGCTATACTAGTAGTATCACTGACAGATTGAGCATCATCAAACTGGATGACTCCTTCTGTAGGGTGGATGGTCTCTAGATCTCTTATGGAATGCACATATATTCTATCAAGGACCTCCTCTCAAAGGGGTTCAGTATAGGGTGTGGAATTTCCATCAGCAAGTGGTATAATAACCCTCTCTTCCTTTTTTTCAAAGCTTATGTACCCCTTGTTAAACCAGAGATCTGCATTATTCTTATAGCACCATGGGTGCCCAAGTAAAGCTGGGAAATTATCTACCTCAGCAAGCACCAAGACTTCAAAATCCCCAGTGAACTTAGTCCCCTGAATGGTAATGGTCGCATCCTTCAAGACACCTATGGGCATTGCCTTTGTCTTGTTTGCCATATACAACACATTTGAAGATGGCTGTAATGCAGGTCTTCCCATTTGATGCCAAACATACAGAGTGAGAACATTAACCTCCACACCTGTGTCAATGAGGATGTTGCTAAGCATCCATCCATCCATTACTATGTTTAAAGTGATTTATTTGTCATAATCAAGGCTGTGAGGTGAGAGGTTTGCATGCAGGATCTACCTTTTGTGTTCTTCCGCGATGCGTGACACCTTTTCCCTCAACCATGCCCCTAGCAGGGGAATAATATTCTCCTACCTCAGTAGTTTACACACCTCCTTAACCTCATCCAAGTCATCCTTTGGTGCTTTTACTGGTCTTCTTTTCTCATCTTTTCTAGTTTTCTCTTTTAAGCATTAAATCTCCCCTTGTAAGCTTTGAATTATGTCCATGGTTTCCTAGTAGACTTATTTCTAGTGAGCAAGATGTGGATACTTCCCATGTACTACTTCTTCCCTCGAAACCAAAGGTCTCTACCCAGGCACTTCCCTTGCACGTGTAGACTCCGCCCTTGTTGTTACCATAACAAGATCTAGTTCTGATTCACATATTACTCATGGGAGCCATTACATGTCAACCTTCTTAATACTTACCATGGAAGTACCCTTATCCTTCCGGTACTGCTGACTCATATGTTCGTATAACTCTGGGCACTCTTCGTACTTATTTTTTTTCCACACCAGGAGCATTGTAGAAGATTTGGACATTCACGTTTATAATGGTCTGTGGCTCCACAATTAAAGCACGTTCCACGCGGGAACTCACTTCTTCCCCCGCGGTTACCATGACCATGAAATCCTCCGCAAAACCCTCTTCCACGTGCACCTCCATCTCTGTGCTCTTCATACCGACATTCATCTCCTTTGGAACTACTGACAATGCCAGTTTGGCGCACACCAAGATTGATTGCCTCATGAATCTAGTCAATTAATCTACAATCCTTAGTGTCATGTGTGGTTGAGGTACATATCTTACAATAACAAGATACATTTTTGTGGATAGCATGCTGCAACAAGGGGCACCTAATTGCATCATGGTCCCCGTGACATATTTCGTAGTTTACCGCTATGGCGCGTACCACCTTCCGAGTACATATCCCACCATTATCCTTTATGTGCCCTTCTACATTACAATCTGTGCACCACATCCCACCGTGAATCTCTAGAACTGTGTTGGCAGATAATTTCTCTAACTACTTAGCCATGGCAGTGATACGAGCCTCCAAAAATGGGCTAACACCAGTGTCAACACTACCAATTACCTTAGCACGTAAAGCATCTTCCAACGCTTTGCGTGGGTCCATGAATGTTTTATGAGATAAAGCCCTCCTAAAGGGTGTGATCAACCCTTCAAAAAACCACTGAGCATGTTGTGAAGGGTGGATATCATAAGACAATTTAGACAATAGAGTTTTAAAGTGTGCATCATATTCCCGCATGCTCTTTGCCATTCCCTGCTGGATTTCTTTGAGAGAGCTGATGCTCTTCTATTCAAACTTAGGTATGTGGAACTCTGCCAAGAACACATTTCTCAGTGTGGTATAATCCACAATAGTCTGATGAGGGTCATACTTTCTATACCAACTATGCGTGCATCCTTGCAAGGTCATCAAAAATTGACTGGCCTTTCATTCATGGGTTGTGATCCCCTTTGCGTGCCATAGCAGCTCGCACTTATGCACATGCTCTACGGCATCTTCTATCCCAATGTAATCTAGTAAGTGTAGAGACATCTCGAAAAAGACTTGAGGAGGTGGCTGAGGTCCTTGTCCTCCCAATCTAGTCCCTTGGTTTCCTCTGGTGTTTCCTCCTTCACCGGATCCACTAGATCCTGAGCCACCAGCTCCACCATTTCCACCTCCAGATCCTCCTGTGTTAAGTACTGGGCCCGTGTTTATTGTGCCGAATGCTCCTATCATTCCACTGAATTGTGCACTGACAGTTTGTGAACTAGTGCCACTCCCAGTCATATTTTCTCCACCACTTCCTAATGCGCTTCCAAAACCAGCTGAATATGTGCCTTGTCCAAACATTCCACCAAATACTGGAATAGTGTGTGAAGCCATAGAAGTCCCAAACGAGAAGTTGTATATTATGGGTGCCGATCGGTTGCTTCTATTGATATCAAATGGATCAAATATAATTTTCCCTCATTCAAACAAACAAAGCACCAAGGTTTGGTCACTAGGTGGGGTCATATGCATGTTAATGAATCTTCTTTCTCTATGTGATGGAATCTCATTAGAAGCCGCAAGATTTTCTCTCCCACGATTACCAAGATGGGGTACCACAAACTGTTCGGGTTCTACATTCTCCGCGTGGACCTCAACTCCTTTCCACCATGTCTGGCTCCATAACCCACTTGTAATCTCGCACTATCTATCGATCTCCCTTTCACGTGCTTCGTTATACTTGAGCTGTCTCTCCTCCCTTTCCTTTTCAGTCGTTATATCAGCCATCTTTCCCCAACCTGGATTCCTCACCAAACGCTTAGAGTAGTTTAGCTAGCTATAGGAAATGCCTCTAAACCCATGGTTACCACCAAGATTTTGATCGCAAGGGGGATAACACACAGAAATGATCCTCTGAACTCCTACAAAAACTCAAACTCAACAACTTTTGGATAGGAATACGTGGACATGGCATATTCCAGAGTGTAGCTAGTTAATAATCCCTTCCACCAATGATCTATAACACGAGTCCATGTTAGATCAACATATTGCAAGTTCTGATATGTTTCTTGGGTCTAAGGGTGTGACTTATAATACCACCCCGATCTAGATGTATAAGTTTAGAGCCATTCAAATAAATCTACTGGGAAACAATAGAAGAAGGTTTCGTACAACTCATGATAAAGAGTGTCCACCCATCTTTGCATGTTAAACTCAGGTCCAGTATTGAATCTCTGAGTGAATTCATCCTCTGTGCTTTTAAACCAATTTTCAACACCCTCAAGTGTTAAGTGCTCTACCATAACTTTTTGCACATATCATGATGTATGTCATGTTCCACTACAACTTCAAAAAGAGGTCCCAGCAACGGAACCAAGATGTAGTCATTTTTTCACCCCACCAAGAACAAGGGAACCTCATGCGCGCCAACCTATCACCCAGTGGGAGCTGGGTGCTCACCTGAGGCGCGCGAGAGGGAACCGAGTCTCTCTTTTATGTGAGTTTAGTGGAAGGCATAATTCTTGATTCTGACTTAGTGATTTAACAGACACGAAAATCTATAGAGCTCAGAATGGCTTCTACACCCCTTCAGTCATAACATAAACAAAGCGCACAACAGAATTAACTAAAACTAGGAAGTTGTAAATCCATAATTAGACTAACATTCAAGTAAGGTTCATGATCATACAAGATCAAAAGTATATTAGAAACATGTAGATAATACAAGAAGGAGATCTTAATAAAAACATAGTGGTAACCTTATCATATTCATTCATAGTCTTACTACAAAGCATCATAGAGAGGAAAACCACAGTCATGCGCCATATCTGGATCCATACATGTATGCTCACAAAATAAAATTTTCATTCCCCATTTCCCCATTACATCCTTCCTAGAATCATCTACCCATTTATCCCACAGTTCTCGCAGTAATTCTACAGAGCTCTGCTACCTCACTTGTGTCTCTGTTCTTTGCTAAGGGCACATGTATAAATAGGCATCTGGGCTCTAACAAACTCCTCTGTAACCTCAGATCTGGTCCCAAGCATCAAGGTGCAGGTCACCCCAAACGCATGCCTCTCCATGTCATGATTATATTTTTGGATCTTCCTATCACAATGTATATTCCTTCCAGGACACCCCATCGCCAGGCTGGAACCTTATCAAAACAGAACACGTTCTTCATGTGTTCTATCCAAAAGGTTGAAAATGGCTAAGTCCCATATTATTCTTCGTGTGCGTGCACGTCCTTGGTTCTCCAAGAATCCCTTTTGAATTCTTCCTTGCACGCCTTCACTTGCGCGCTCCCTCTAGCCGTGCGCACCTACGCGCCTTTAAGATTTGGAAGCTATAGAAGGGTCCGAACAGCTTCCCTTGTTGGAACAAGCCATTCCATGTACATGTAGAGTCATCAAGAACAACCATTAGAGTAGTTTTAGTGTAGCTAGGGGAAGATAATGTATATCATCCCATTTGTTTTGTAAGCAAGAAGTTGACGTAAGTCGATCATAATCATATAACTATGGAGTGCAAAGTGTTTCCAATGGTGTACGTGCTTCACAAGTCTAGACAATATCTGCTAGCCATCACTTTTATATTCTATACTAATCACACGAAACTTAAGTATCTAGTTAACAAGCTAGTTTTGTGAGGGTACATTTTTCATTAGATCCTTTTATTCCAAGAATTTGATTTCTCATTTATAATAATCCTGACAAGAGAAATTTGGGACCAGATCACTTATCATAGATTAAATTTGGTGAGGAAGTGCAAAGCATAAAGGGCACTATGTTGGATGCTCATTTGTTCATAATACATTGTATGTTGGATGATTTAGAAGATATCGTAGTATTGTTGCACATAGGAGTTGCACTTGAAGGTATCAAGACCATAGATAAGAAGAATCTTACATTCGCGTAGCACCCTACCAGCTAATTGGAGGATACCTATAAAAAATGGGTAGAGATAAAGTCTTGCACATGTGTGTATTGGAGCATGAGAATAGAGCTATAATGGAGGAATCATATAGTGGAATTGCAGGAGGTCATTATGTAAGAGAAGTAACAACATGTAAGATATTACTTGCTAGATTATGGTGGGAGACACTCTATAAGGACACTTTATGGATGAAAATTGACACACAAACTTCAACTGCACTTAACCTCCCGAGGTCATGCCAAGACAAATGATGTGGAATGTTATTGGGGTGTTGATGGGAAACTATAAGAGAATCAGGGACTATGATCGGGTAGTGTAAATTCCTAGTAGTTGAATTGGCCAAAGGGGACATAGAGGCTATGTACAAGTAACAAAAACTCCCTATTGTTTGATTACTTGACTTTATCTACTTGAAAGGACATTAACTAAATAACGGAAATAAAAAAATAAAAGAAAACTAACTATTCTAACCTAATTGAAACTAATGTTTTTTTGTATTTTTGGAATGTAATAGAAATAAAACAATACATAGCAACTAATCTAACAAAAGGAGTTTTATTTTGTTTTTTTGGAATTTAGAAGAAACAAAGAAATGAAAAGCTTATAATCTAACAAATAAATCCTATACAGATAAATAACTAGATGTAGTTATTTACCTATGCGATGGTGTAGTTAAATCTATACCAATTAATTAAATCCCCTCTAAACTATTGATCTGAATTAAATCTTCTATTTTTCCTCAGAGGAACAGGAAGAAATCAGAGCTTCCGAAAAAGTAAAGAACATTTATATGGATGATTTTATATATGGGATGATGTTTCCGTTGATTTATAAACTAACATAGAAGCTTTCTTCTAGAATCACTTCTTTGCAAATCTACAGAGATAGGAAAAGGAAGCTATCTTTCAGAAGAAGGCTTTGTTGAATGAATTGATCTACTATAACTATTCAATGATTGCAATATTGAAAACGGAAATTCCTTTTCTACTGCAGTAAATAATTTGAACTAGAGTGGAGTAACATGTATCTTAAATCATGTTGCAAGATTCTAGAAATTTCACATAAGACCGCCGCCATGCGTAGGGCGGTGCTTAAAGGACCGCCGCTCTTCCTGGGTGGTAGTTATAGGATCACTGCCCAGGCAAGGTGGCGGTCATGACACTAAAGGACAAAAATAAGCTAAAATGAAGCGAGAAGCTGCAAAAAAGTGGTAAATTTCTAAGTAGGATGAACTAGGCTACAAATATAAGCTACAAGGAGGTTTAAGAGCTCGAACACCTTTGGAAAAGACATGAATCATCATTGGGGACTTTGAACTATTTTTCGACAATGTAACACGTGAAAATTTGGGTGCGTATATGTTGCCCCCTTAGAGAAGCATTTAGCGATGGAGAGGCATAAAATGTAGAGTCTGAGTATGGTGTTCCCAAAATAGGGAGTTATAAGTTATACCTGACACGCCTGTGTGCCAAAGTGATGCCATCTAAGTTCTAACTACCTACAAAATGCAAATGAGACTCAAGTGCAGATAGATATGATATCAAAAAATAAATGCTAAAGCAAAATTACATGAGAAATTACTATTTGCATGGGGATATGAACATACCTATGTCAACAACCCAGCCATGCATAAACCCACTCAGAGAAATATTATAAAAGACAAACTTGTGCTATATATATTACCTTTTTACTATTTTGGAAATCATTTGTGTGTTGTAAGTTTGTTGAATTCAAAACCCCAATTTTTTTGGTGAATGTTTCATTTATGAGCATGGTTTAATTGGAAGGAATTCGGAAATGATAGTATTTGTCCCTATGAAATTGGAAGGGTCTCAAGAATAATTTGGATGCAAGAGATCTTATTCTTTTTGTGTTAAGCTTTGGCTTTTGACTTTTGAGTGTACTTGGAAAGAAATTATGGGAAATTCATAACTGAAGTGATTGAAAGGGGGCCTCAAAGAGGTGGATAGGTAGAATATATTTATTGCTTAGTCTTATTTTTTTATTGCATATATCAATTTTTTTTGGGATTTTGTGCTCTTTGCTAGCGTTTTGATCACACCTAGAGTGTAATGGAATTGCATACAAACTGGATTATTCACAGATATATATACATAAATGACTATTTTTGGTTTGACATTCATGTGTAAGAGTTGAATCATTGATGGTTTATTTTGCTTGTATACTCTTAGATGCTCATAATTTCTAATTTTTATATGCTCTTTAGATGCATGCTATGGATCATGATATGCTAACAAAATGATTTGTTTTTGTTTTTTTTGTTTTATATGATGCTAATGCAAACAAAATGTAATCCAAAACTTCAGTTTTCAAACAATATTTAGTACTTCTTGTTTGGTTGGCAACATGTGATGAATGATTTGATAATAAAATTAACTCACTCCACTTCTAACCCCACAAAACTAGTAAGATGCGAGGGCTCATCACCGAGAGCCAGAATGGACATGAGTTGTATGATTTTGCTAGATGAAAATGGTGAGAGAAAGACAAGATTTTGATAGAAATACAATTATAAACCTACAAACTAACCCTACACATAGTTAAGAGTGTGATTTTATTACAAGTTTATCTAAAATTAGACCCATAGATGGCCTCCCGATTGACAAAATCTGGTTTTAAGGTTTTAACTCTTGTAGAACATACACATCTACCTCAATTTTTTTTGGGATTTATGATTTCAAAGCACTTTTTTTTGAATGAATTTATTTTAACTTACTAATTTATTTGTAGAGACCCCCTACACCTTGCCCCATACTACCAGTAGGAAGTGTGGGCTCATCACCAAGGACAAGGCATAGGTGAGTAAGGGCACCTCCCTCCTTTCCCAACCTCATGCTACTAGTGAGAGGAATGAGCTCATCACCAAAGGTTAGTGGGGAAAGGAAGTGTGTAAATGAAAATTTTGTATTGATTTTGACTTCACATATATACTTTTTTGCATTTTTAACTTTGAGTTGTGATTTTGGGAGGGAGAAATTTCCCCTAGCCTCAACCCCATGTGACTAGTAAGATGTTAGGGTAATTATATTTTACCTAGGTTAATTATGCATTACACATAGTTAGTTTGATAATTGTTTAATAGTTATATGGTTATATTTATTTATAGCCTTCTATATTTGTTTTATTCAATCATACGAGAGTTGTTATATTGTTTTAACAATACTATTGTTTGTATTGTTTCACGGTTGTACCCGTGTAACCCATTTATTTGTTTGTATATTGCTGTCCAATATGTATAAATATTACAACACATCTATTGTAAATTTTGATTTGTATGATTAATAAAATATTCCAGGCTTCTGTCCCTATTTTAGATTTGGTACCAGAGCAGGTTGAAGCTCCTGGAAAGGTTAGAGAGAAATAACAGTATGAAGAGAAGTGTCTTGGAGAGTAATTTAATTTCCAGGAGGGCTCGTGTTGCCTCCAAAAACTTCCCAAACATCCCTGCATCCCCACACCCTGCTCTCCCATTCTAGGTGTTTGGAATTCAATTTTTTTTTTCACTGGTGCATCTTGCACTAGGAAAAATTTGCTGCAGGAATAGATATTTAAAAAAAAAATTCATTTTTCTCCATCAGGGGGTTTGTCTCTAAATTTTTTAGTTATAGATAATATTATCTGTACTACCAAATTTTGAGGGGTCTAAGAAATTCTTCATCAACAGGATCTGACCGAGTCCCATTGAGTTGAATATTGCATTGGGAGCACTGCGAATGTCAGGTTTCAAGGTTGACCAAGCTGTCTACATAGACCCCCTAGAATGAGCTCCTAATAGAGCTTCTAATCAAGCTGGCTGGCTACTTTATTTATACTCCTTTCACATGCGAGTTGTGAAGATCGAGCCATCCTTCAATGATAGGGTTGTTTTGATCTTCATCAGTAAATTCTATTAAGTTCACCATCGTGTTCTCCAACAAGATCATTGAATTTGAGCCACTAAGTTGTAAGGTGAAGGATCAAGATTCAAATTGAGGAGTAAACCTACATTAAACAACAACAAATCAATCCTGTAACACCACAGCCAAGGCATCAATTCAAGGCATCAACTCCAGATGGTAGCATTGAAAATGACCTGTAACATTACAAATGGCACGGGTAAAAAGCAAACAACAAGAAAGTCAATTCATTTCCCTTCCTCACGAGCCAATTTCATCACAGACCTACAAATCCTACAACCAAAAAATCATAAAAAAAGTGGCAAGATCAAAGATACAAAAGTGGTGGATTAATTAAAAAAATGGTGGAAGTAAAACCTTAGGAAAGAAATACATGGTAGCAACGAATATAAGCCATCAAAGGAGATAAATAAAATCAAGATCCATTTTTTCATGCAAAGAGAAACCCTAATCTATTTCCACCTCCAGCTAGTGCCATGTGGAGCCTCAGCTCAAAGCCACGTCATCATTCTGCAAGGTTAACATATTTAGCATGTTTTTAAAAACAAATTTGTTCAATTAATTACATAAGTGCTTAAACCACTTGGTTGGATAGAGCAACCAATTTGGGAGTGGGAAGGTTATGTGGTCGACTCCCATCCCTTATACAAACTTTTGATATATTGAAATCTAGCCCCTCCGCCAACTTTGGAGGCAAAAATAGCAGAAAAACCTCCTCTAAATTGCTTAATTATAACTAAAGACAACCATTTTTAGTGAGGAAAACCCTAACTAGGGATTTTTTTCTCCTAATAGGCTTAAATTTTAATTTTGAGCAACATTTGCTAAAGGGGGTACACCTAAAAATTGTGTTTTCAGCTATATTTTTACAATTTTTGTCATCATGGGTCATTTTGGGGCTCCAGAGGCCACTAGGGCCCGTAAAACAATTTTTTTTGCCTACCATTCAATTTTTCAAATTTTTTGAATGTAATTGTATACTTCAGTATATTATATTAATTTATAGGTTACCATAGTCAACCAAAAAAATTGTAACTGCTAAAAAAATGGTAGATAATTGTAACAAAAAATAGTGAAATTTGGTTGTAAAACACTCACGAGATCTTAGATCTCATTCGTAGCATTCGGTATAAATAGTTCCTTTGGGAAGCACTTACAAGTAAAGTTGTCGTGACTACTACTACACTTAACGCCTAATATAGCTGCAACAATATCATCTGGGCATCGACCCTTTAAATCGATGGGGAGTATT
Source organism: Taxus chinensis (assembly GCA_019776745.2). Taxonomy (NCBI): domain Eukaryota; kingdom Viridiplantae; phylum Streptophyta; class Pinopsida; order Cupressales; family Taxaceae; genus Taxus; species Taxus chinensis. The sequence goes on from CM034149.1 coordinate 81,136,670, forward strand.
AATGACACAATGCACACACTATGAGCCCTCCCATCCGTCTATGAATGAATGCATGACTTAAATCCGGAATGAGAAATTGTCTGAGTATATAGCAAAGTTACGCGAGCGTATGAGGATATCTCTTTGAGTTGGTGTCAATAATCACACATACCTCTTTCATTACTATCTTGGTACCACATATCAAATTTTTTCACATACGTTAATGCCTCTTTCACGTACCATGAGGTTTACAGAAAGGGGAGCTTCTTCCATGTACCAATGGCTATATCAGAAGGGAACGTATATAGAAAGGTTCAATATATTAGAATGATGGTATATATATTGGGAGACCTTATACCTGGAGTGATAAGAGACTAACCCTTTCAGTTGATTCTAAAAAATGGCCACCAATGCCCCCAAATTCTTTCTTCCAGATTCATAACTATTCAAAGGAAACAACTATGCAGCATGGAAGCAAAAAATCAAGACACAACTTGAGTTTGAAGAGATTTGGACTGTTGTGAATGGTACTCTGATATCAACAACTAATAAAACACAACATTGACTGTTTGATAGATCAAATCAGAAAGAAAAGTTAATAATCTTGTTTGGAGTGTCTGACGATGTGCAACCCCACATTCGAGATGAAAAAATAACCAAAGAAGCGTGGGATAAGTTGAACACTGTAACATTCCCATTTTAAGACTTAGACACGAGGATTTTTTTTTTGAAGCCATGTTCTCTGTTCTAAATAATACATCATTTATAACACACATTCTATGCCAATTAATCTCATAACAGATAACCATATGCAACTATAATGACTCGGTATCTTTCGATCTCTCATTTCATGACTTGGATTCAATACGATCTCTCATGTTAATCTGAACACATAGTGTATACTACGTATACTTGGTTACTTACCCTAATCCGGGTTCCGAGTGATCTATTTAAAGAACCTATTTGAATATTTGTTACCAATATTCATCCGACATCATGTTATGCTAAACTAGGTGATACAAGACAACGCAATCAGTAGCTTGCGATACTTTGGCCAAAGATTTTCAACATATTGTCTATGTGATTATTCATAGATGGCATACACGTCAATGGAATACATCCTTCACCTCACTCTTCCATTATCTAGAATGGTCTTTACTGACTTCTGTTAGTCCACTTGTCCAAGATTTTATCCTAACCTAGATTAGTGACATGATATAGTATATTGGATTACTCATGTTAACTAAGGGTATTTAGACATATTAAATCAACCTAAGTCAATTGAATGTGCCTACTTACCCATAGTTAGTGAGAGTCATCCCCTAAACTAGATCATGTTTCTAATTCAGTCTAGAAGGAAACCAAGTACAAGTCCCTAACATATGTAGGTTTGGATGGTCAAATGCAGAAGGGTGTTGCCACATGTCAATGACAATACTGTATCTTCGAGAAGACCATAGTCTTCTCGAAGGTACAGTTCTATAGATGGCATGTGCCAACATCTGCCAGAACTACCTCATCGAGATGTACAATTTTCAAGGAGAATGTTAACATTCAGTTAATTAGTGGATTAAAGATTCATTTTACAAATCCTTGCGAGACGTAAAAATCCACACTCCTTAAGTTATTTTCCAAAATCTGATTCAAGTAACCATTTAAGAACTTACTTAACTTAAGATTTCTTTTTAAGTTCATTCAATTGGCTTAATAAACAGTTAACCAAAAATAGGACAATAACATCATAAGTTCCATTAGATGCAACTTAACCATTCAAGAAAGTGTAGTAACCACATAGGATTACCTAAGTAGACTTCATTGAAGTGAGGTCTAATTATTTAATGATCATTGCACCTTTCCTTTTGTTTACATTCAATTTGAAAGAGGAAGAGTCTTCCTCTTTATGGTTAAATTTTAGAATTTAACAACCCTCTTTATCTTTTACAATTTCTTTGGTTTCACTGCATGTTTTATTACATCATATTACCATACAAAATTGTTTAGTTAAAAACATCATATTCTACAACTTATCAAGTTGTATCTTAATTAGGGAGATTGAACTTAACTCCCTTTATCCAACATAACAAAGGATAATCAATTAAGTATAAAAAAATAATATAAATAATATCAACAAGACATAATTCCATTCATTCATAGTAACACCAGAAAGTTTATAAATCCAATTCAAGCAACTTTTCAACTTTTCATTAACCTTTGCAAACTTATATAATTACAATACTATGAATTTTAGGAAAACTACCAATACAATAGTCTTCTTTCAACAAGAATACAATTTCTCTTTTAAATTTACAACCCAAGAAAGAAATAAGGATTCTTCACAAGGAATCAAACTTAAACCAGCCAATGTATCATAAAAGTTTTTCCTTCTTTTACCAATTACGGAATCCATCTGTAAAAATTGCTAGCATGGGTCAGTTCAAAGAACTGAGCATGATAAGTACTAAACATTGAAACTTCATGCTTTTAACTAATTGTCCCATTAAAACAACTCTGCTTTAATGAAACAATTAATATAACATAAAAGCATAAGTAATAACACTGAGAAAATAAATACATTTATAAATCTGAATTCCCTTTGAAATAAAAGAAAAGAATATATATTTCACAATATCTGCCTTATCATTTTTAAGTTTAAATTGAATCTATCAATTATAACAATAGTTCATCCTATCATATTTTCATAGCTCATCCTATCATAATTTCCCATCCTATCTTCTTAGAATACAACATGAATCTTCACTAAGGAAAAATAGTATTTACATTTCCTTTTCCACAAACTGGGACGTCTAACCTCTTCTTGCATGGTTTCATCAAGTGAAATAATCAAGGAAGACCAACAATTTCATTCGAAACTGAAAAACGAGAGACTATCTCCAAAATTACATACCATTGATAAATTCAAAGAACGAATAGATAGAAAAGAAGAACGAACTGTTCATCTACAAATTCGTTTAAAGTTACGGTCTCACAAAGAACTTTATAACAACACACAAACTACTCTTGCTAAATCTCTTTGAGTAAATAGTTCAAACTAAAAATAGAGTTTAGAACTTAAAAATTTAACAGGATACAAGAAAACCCAAACAATAGCAATTTCATATCGAACATATCGATAAAAGAAAATCCAGATCATAACTCAGAGTCCAAAATCCAAGTTGCCTTAACGAATGCAGACTTCACTTACAGCTCAAGACAAATCATTGATTAATCACAGGTTCAAGGTAATGTTTAGTTCCCATTCAAATTTATATTTAGAACGAAGGAGGCTCGAACTAGATTTAAAACGAAACCTAAGAATCAATAAAGAATTTAGTGTTAAGCAAGTATCAAAAATACAAGTGCAGTACTGACTATGAGCTCGAAATGATAGCCAATCAATCCCAAGGATAAATCACAAGCACAGAAACCATAAACAGGCTTCCAAAATAGTCCTGCATTACCCACTATCCCATTAATTTATTTATAGTAATAAGAACTGAAATGCTAGGTTTTAACAAAACGAAACTCGGATAACATTTTAACTCAAACCCAAGCCCAAAACAAGCTCCATGAAACATAATTTTTAGTACAGGTTAAGGAAAAAATTAGGCTCCGCATAAGCATTGGCTCAACTGAACACGATTTTGGTTAGAACTTAATCAACAACAACCCATAACAATAAACTAAAAACACGGGTCTCAAATACTATAAAAGTGAAATGCAGGTTCAGTAAAGGTCAAAGCTCAAGTGAACATGAGCTTACAATAACCTCAAACCCAAACTAAACACATGTTTCACACATGGTCAACAGAACCCTATTTTCCAATGGATTTTAGATCACAAAGAGGCTACAATATAGATCTAAACAAAAATGAAACCGAATACAACTTAACAAAAAACGAGCTTCCAAACAAGCTCAAGCCCAACATGGTCGAAGATAAACTAAGTGAAAACAATCTCATTAGAATTTAAAACTCAACATGAGTTTCATATTTAGTCCAAGTTCAACACAACTGTCAGAATACAGGTTAGATGAAACACAAATTTAAATAAGTTCCAGCCCAACACGGACCAATTATAAGCTAAAACGAGACACATTTTTTACACAAGCTAAATCTCTACGCGAGCATCGAAATCAAACTATATCTCCACATAATTCATAAATTTGAACTTCAAACAAGAACGAACAAGACCTAGATTTCATCGAGTTTCGAATCATGGCATAAAACACAACAACGAATGTCTGTACCACTTCACACTTCATACTCCAGTTCCAAAAGTCATGTAGAGTTACAGAATTAAGATTTACATGCATGATTTTCTAACAAAACTCAAATGAAGTTTCCAAACTTAACATTATTTTTGAAGTGGGTTTCATAGCCCAAATCCACAAATATATACATAAACCCAAAAGACAAAATACCAGTTAAATCATGCAAGCCAAGAATATCATATAAGAATATTTAATTTAAAGGAACATTTCGAAGAAAGCAAGAAATCTTAATGGTAAGAGCCTATCATGCCTGATAGTGCTTCTACCAAATCGAAGGAGCTTCCAAGACAGTTTCCAATTTCCTTTCTCTTTCATGTAAGATCAAATAGTAAAAAAATTTCCTCTGAATGCCTTTTATATTTTCCCATGATTGAAAATAGATCAGAAGGACCAAAAATAGGCACAAACTACAAGTCGAACTGCTGGTTCGAAGAAACCGTTTTTCTCATGTAGAGCAAAATCTGGAGAGAGTGAGAGAACAAACAAATTTCCCAAAACCTGCCTTCCAAGTTTCCAAGGCTGTTTGAGAACCTTGACCGAGGCCAATTAACTCCATTAAATGAAATTTTCCCACTTATCCTTATGTGCCACCACCTTCCAAATCCGGTGAGCTTTAAGACCAAATCAACATGCATTTCCAAGTTTAGTGGAGCTTCTACTTAACATTCCGCTAAGTCCACTAACTCCTGCCATAACTGGCTATCCTGTAGTATTTAAAACCTTATCCAAACATTCAATTCCCATTAGAACCGTCACCCTTGTATATGTAACCTTAGGCCCCCTCGCAATTAGTTTTAGGTTAGATCTTTTAAAACTTAGGCTAGTTTAGGATTAGTTACCATAGGTCCCAAATCAATGCCTTAGGTAGATTCCACATAGTTTTTAGGAAATAGGTTTAGTTTAATTTCGAAAACCATATAACATTAGACATTAGGTTATACTAACCTACTAATATATAGTTATAGGAATTAACTTAGATTAGTTCTCATTTATATAGTTTTAGGAATTAAATAAAATTAATTCACAACTATACATAGCTTAGGAAACAGGTTAAATTAATTTAAATAGGTTATCAACCTTTACAACTTCTCCTCAATTTTATTTAGCACTAAGGCTTAGGATAAAATAGGATCCAATTATGTAATATAGCTGAGAAGCAGATAGTCTTACCCAACTCAAGATTCCAAACCCTTCTTAAATCATGAAATGACTACATTTTATTTACGTCTGAATGTCCTGCCAAGATTGACCTCCAAGACCAAAGAATAACCAGTTAACTAGATTGAAACACGTTCACACAAGGTCAAAGAACTTGTAACCACAAAGTTTAGTCCATTTTGTCCTTAAATTTATTGATGTCAATATTCCGTTCGTTCAATAAGAAGATTAAAAACACTCCTTGGATCAATTCCATTGATCCAAGGATGTGTCAGATTAAGAGTTAAGTTTACAACCCAAAATCTGATTGCATCTTACCATCAAAAAGTGAAAAATGGATTCAAGGAAACCATTTCTATTTCAGTAAAAAGATCTTAAGAACATGAATGATTCATTCATTTCAAGCATGATTTCCTATAATCAAAAGAACACATCTTTATAAGGAAAAATCACATGTCAACACTTGAAATGCAAAGGGGGAATATAACAACTGACAAGGGTGTTACATGCTTCCCTCCTATAAATAATCAGCGTCTCGATGATTACCTTTCTTTAACAATTAATATCAAAGATAATAAATTCATTCACTTTATACCATATGTCAAAACATATCAGAATCTTATAATTCCAAAAATCAGCATTCATACAGTTGCTTATTCAAAGACTTAAATTGTCATCTGCCCAAAATTGGCAGATTTATCGTCATAATGAATAAAATTTCAAATTTCATCAGTTTGAAAAATTTAACTTTGTTCAAACAAAAATGGAAAAGCAGTTTTCATATCCTCCAAGTTTTCCCAGGTTGCACTTTCCTCATTAAACTGGTCCTACTGGACCTTACATTACGTCAGTTCATGATTTCTTAAATGTAACTGACGAGTTTCTAGCATTCGTAACAGTTTAACCACGATTAATCCTGGGTCCTGGACCTGTAAGGAATTCCAATTTAACACATGTGAAAAATCTGAGACGTATTTCTTAAGCAAATAAATATGGAAAACATCATGCATTCGTGATAAAGCAGGAGGTAATGCTAAATGATAAGCTACTGGGTTGATAACTTCCACAATTTCAAAAGGTCCCACAAATCGAGGAGATAACTTGGCAGCCTTGCCAAAATTTATAGAACTCCTTTTTAGTTTTACTCGAAGAAAGACCTTCTCACCAAGCTCAAACTTCCTATCAACCCACTTCAAGTCAGCATAACTCTTTTGTCTATCTTCTACTTCCTTCAAGCGTTCACGTATCATTTTAACTTGTTGTTCCATTTCCGTAAGGATTTTAGGTCCAATTACTTCTCTATCCTCAATGCTGTCCCAACTGATGGGAGTTCTGCATTTCCTTCCATATAACACCTCGAAAGGTGCCATCTTAAGAGAGTCGTGATATGTATTATTGTAAGAAAATTCAACTAGTGGAAGATACTCTTCCCACTTATACTGCTGATCCATACAATACATGCGTAACATATCTTCTAAAACCTGATTCACTCTTTCAGTCTGTCCATCCATTTCCAGATGATATGCAGAACTGAAATTCAGCTCAGTTCCTAGAGCTGCATTAAGTGTTTTCCAAAACCTTGACATCATTGTAGGATCTCTATTAGATATGATTAACTCAGGTACTTCATGTAATCTGAAAATGTCATGAAAAAACATTTTTGCCAAAACAGGAGAATCATCTTTCAGATTTCCAGCAAAAAAATGTGCTACTTTTGTCATTTTATCAACAACTACTAAAATAACACCATGTTTGTTTCTTGTCATAGGCAAACCTTGTACAAAATCCATGCTTATTACTTGCCATTTGTACTATGGAATGCTATGCGGATATAATAAACTGGCTAGGTGCATGTGTTCAACTTTAACACGTTGACATTCTAAGCAATGCTTAACAAACTCAATAACATCCTTTTTCATTCCTTTCCAGAAATATTGCTGTTTTATATCAGAAAGCATTTTTGTAATGCCAAGATGTCCAGAAAAAGGTGAGCTGTGAAATTCAACTAGTAATTTTTTCCTCAATTCATTAAGCGAAGGTATGTATACTCTGTTTTCAAACTGTAATATTCCTTCATTATCAAAGTGAAAACCTTTATACCTTATGTCCTGTGGATCTACAACAAGTGTTGTTTTCACTTGCTAAAAATAAGAATCAGATTCCATAACATCTTTTACTTCATCCTTAAACTACGTTCTTAATGTTATGAGAGCAGAAATGTGCTTCCTACAACTTAGAGCATTAGCAACTCTATTTTCCTTTCCTTTTATGTAATTTATGTCAAAATCATATTGTGACAAAAAATCTAACCATCTACACTGTCTTACATTCATATTTGGCTGAGTGAATATATACTTCAACCCTAGATGATTAGTTTTCAATTCAAAAGGTTTACTAAGCAGATAATGTCTCCATACTTATAGTGCATGAATAATGGCAACAAGCTCTAAATCATGTGGAGCATAATTCAACTCATGTAACTTAAGTTTTCTACTTTCATAAGCTATGACATGATCATTTTGTAATAATATTACTCGAAGACCTTCACCAGAAGCATCCATCACAACTGTAAAATCCCCATTAGGATCAGGTACAACCAGAATTGGTTCAGAAGTTAATTGATTTTTCAAAGTTTCAATAGTAGATTCACACTTCTCACTCCATAAAAATTTCTTATCTTTCTTCTGTAACGAAGTTATTAGTGCAACTACCTTAGAAAAATCCTTAACAAATTTTCTATAATAACCAACAAGTCCCATGAAGCTTCTGACCTCATGTACGTTCTTAGGTGCAAGTCATTCTGTTATCACTACAATTTTAGAAGGATCTACAACAATCCCTTCTTTACTTATAACATGGCCCAAATAGTGTACTTCTGTATCATAGAAAGAACATTTAGACAGCTTTTGTTATCCCATTTTAGTGATTCCAGCTAAAATGAAGATAACCATAGAAATTTTTGAAAAAATTGACTAAAATACCCGTTTGAAGAGTATTTCGGGTTTTGGGTTTCAACAACATGCAAACATGTTATTTACATGCAAGATGCTAATTGTTTCCCAAAACCTGAAACCTGATTCAACTCCCTTGTGTCAGGTTTTCGGAACTCCTGAGCATCAGAACATGCGTGATCAAAAACATGCTTCATGTCACATGACTTCCGAAACCTGAAACCCGATTCAACTCCCTTGTGTCGGGTTTTCGGAACCTTCAAGCATCTTGACATATCATGCCTTGTGTCAGGTTTGCGGAACCTTCAAGCATCTCGACATATCATGCTTCATGTCAGGTTTCCAGACAATCCAAACATGATGACATGGCATTCATGTTGAGTTGTAGGGTAGTTGGCACACGTGTCAAGTGAGATGTAATAAATGTAGGGTTTTTATAAATAGTTGGATTTACACGTCATTTTTATCTTTTGTGCTTTTGGTTGCATGGATTTTCTCCTGCATGCTCTCTCATCCTCTGAACCTGATTTGATCTTGTGCTCGATTCATGTGATCCATTTTCAATTATTTTTTGAATTTTCTGAAGGTAATTACTTTGCCTTTTGCTTGTGAAGTTTTGTTGAAAATATTTTTGTGAGGTCCTTTGCATCTTCTCCTTCCTTTCCTATTTTTATTTTTAATTTAGGGTTTTTGGTTTTTCTTCTTCTTTTGAGTTATATTCCAATGGAAATCATTGATTAAAATTTTACCCTTAGGGTGTTTGCCAATTATATTCCATGGAATATACCTTTTGTATTTTAAAGAAGAGAAGAAGAAGACAAAAAATCTTAACTATTGAAATGGTGGGAAAATTTCATGTCTGGACATCTCAAAAACCTGATCCCTTATTTCCAAGTTTTGTAGGGTGTTTTACAGTTTATAAGTTCCACAATGTGTCAGGTCTTGAAGCTTGCCAGACATATAACACCTTCTGACATCCATTTTCCTTTGTGTCAGGTCTACCGGTGTGTCTGAAATCTTCCATTTTCCGCAATGTGGTGCTTTTCTACAGGTGTCCAACATCTATTTCCGACATAGTCTATCAGGTTTTCAGAGTTCCAAACTAACTTCATTCTCTCCAGTGCATCAGGTTTTGCATAGTGTCTGACAAAGCCTAACCTCTGACACACTCAGTAGTGCATCGGGTCTGTGGGGTTGTTCAACAAGTTTTCAAACCTGAGTGTTCAAACCAGAAGTGATCAAGGCATTCCTCCTCCAAGACTCCTCATGTTGGATCCTGGTTCATCACAGGATAAGTCAGATAAATCAGGGAAGATGAAGTACAAATTTAGGAAGGTGGAGTCTCCTTCCTACATTGATTGTAATTATGACATCTGGGATACAGAACTCGGAAATGTAGACATGGAAGATTTTTGGAATAGAGTCAAGAGTTCTTCCCAAACCCCCTGGATGAGATCAATAGCCGGTAGTGGCCTCCCTCTTGCAGCAGGATTCCCCATGTCTACTCAGTGCCCCGAGTTCATCTTGGCATGTGCTTCGAATTATGACTCTGCTTCTCGTTCAGTGAGAAATCAGGTGGGAGAAGTCATAGTCAAGTTAGACGGAGGTTACTTCGATGACCTTCTCAGACTGCCTAAATTTGAAGAGTATGGGGATGTAGATCTCAAGTCAGCCCAGAAATCCTGGGACAAAGATCAAGAAGACTGTATTAAACATGTGAACAAGAAGTTCCTGATCAAAGCCAAGCCGACTGTCTCTAGGTTTCCAAGATTTGTTCCTAGAAGTGATTTCATTCAAGAGATCAATGATATCATTACTTTGCTGAGCCGGGTTTTTGGATTTCCTGAGTCAAATGTTTTCCAAGGATGGATGTACCAATTCATGGTCATCATTAAGAAGAATCAACAGGGGATTGATTGGGGTAGTCTTATCAGTGACGAGATAGACTCCCAGATGAAAATGGTTTTGTCTACAGGAAAATTTTATATGTCCTCATATGTCACTTATGCAGCAGCTGGTATGAGGAATTATCCCAGATTGGACACAAAGGGGAACAAGGAAGCTGAACACATTTATCGGTATTTTCCTCAGCTAACAAAGAAGGGGTCCGAGGACCAATTCAGAAGAGTAAATGATGCTTTCTTTTATGAGAACATCTGCAGGATGAACCCCGAACTGAGGAAAACAAGAGTCTCTGATGAGGCATGGGCTGAAGTTTCAAAATGGGGTTGTGTCTTCTTGCAATTCAAGAAGTTCACGTATCTTTGAGTGGTCATGTACCTGGGTGATCCTTTCTGATTTCCCAGATATCCAGGAGACAAGCTGGTCCTGATGGAGTTGGTCAAGCAATTGTTGGATTTTCACAAGTTCCAACAGAGTAAGCACAAGGCCGTTGTATCCTTCCCAATTTCTATTGGAAGGTATACCTACTCAATGGTGGTAAAATCCAAGAACATAGTTCACGAGCTTTAGGACAAGTTAAAGAAGCACATGAAGCCCAGAGATGGGTTTGACTTTTGAGGAGTTCTTAAGTCATATGGAACCCTGTACCTGCACGTGCCTAGCATAGAAGACATTTGGTTTGATCTTCGTGATGAAGTCGCTATCCACAGAAAGGATCATAGCAGATTAACACTTGAAGAAATTCAGACACTCGAGCTCGCTGACATCCCAGAAGGTACTGGCGACAATGAAAGTGTTCTAGATCCTTCATATGACAGACTGAATGAGGATCAATATGTTTTCCCAGCTATTGATTGGTCTATCAGTGAAAAAGCTTCTATTGCAGATAGATCAGCTCCGATTCTCGCACGCACTAAGGCATGGCTCACCTCTTGGGGAATGAGTTACAAAGAAGATAGTTTTTCAAAGTTGGTTGATTTGGAAGCGGGACCCTCCAAAAAGGAAAAGGACAAGAGCTCTTCTAAGAGGCCTATAAAGGTCAAATTTGTCAAGAAGGGAGGAGAACAAGAAGCCCCTTCAATTGCCACTCCAGTTGAAATGGTGAACGTACCAAAATCACCAACACCACCAGAAATTGGGGAAATCTCTTTGGAGGTAGAGGTGAGTCAACCTCTAATTTCACCATTTTCTGATTGCCCAATAGAAGTAAGTTTATCCCTCACTTCCCAGGCTTTGGCTTCAGGAGCTGCACCTCCTCCTTCACAACCACTTGCACCTCCTCCTTCACAACCACTTCCACCTCCTCCTTCACAACCACTTCTCCTCATCTTCTTCATCAGCCATGGCCAACATTTTCTCTGGACTCTCACCTCTCTCTGCTGGAACCAAAGTGACTATAGATATGCCTCCTCCTTCTACACCTCTTTTCACTGAATCCACTACCACACTTGTGGCTATTCCCACTCCACCAGTAAGTCTTCCTCCACCTGCAAGTGTGACCCAAACCCCTACAATAGTAGCAACTTCCTCTGGCATGCCTCAATGGTTGCTTGATCAGACTCCGAGGAAAAGGAAGGTGGTAGTTCCCATACCAGCCTTTGATTTCAGTTCACTCAAGGCTTCTACTGCTAAATCAGCCAAGAAACCCAAAATAGTTTCAAGGGTTTTAGTGGATGCTTTGGGGCACAAGTTTGTAGAGATCGCCACTCCCGCAACTGACAAGACCAAAGAGGACATAGTGGCCTCTGACTATCAGATAACCAGGGTCGATCTAGGGAAGGTGATGACAGAAGGAGCACAACAAGATGCATGAGATGCTATGAATGTGCTATGTCAGAAGTTAAAAGAAACAAAGGAAAGTAGGGATGAGCTTAAAGAGAAAGTGGAGCAGTTGACTGAAGTATTACTTAAGCTCTCAAAGCCCCCTGAGTCAGCACCATTATCCTCTACTCCTATCGGGTTCGATTTCTCATCGGTACCCATGATTGAAAAGATTAATGAAAAGGGGAGAGTGGTTGATGAATGGACCCAAAGGCTGCTCCTGCAGGGAAAAGAAGTAATCCAAGATACTGTGGAAGTCTATCAATCTTTGGAAGATATAAAGAAAGATGGAGAAAAAATGGATGATGAGTTTTCTTCAGAAATCAGGAACCTGGAGTTGACTTTTGAAGCTCTCCAAACGCTGAAACAAATTCCATCCCACATCTTGGTCGAAGAGGGCATCATCCCACATGCGGATAAACATTTCTAGCTGACCAAAGCCATCAGATTTAGAATAAAGATTCTCAATGAAGCTTGCAGCAAATTGAGAGAATCAAGAGACCAATTGGTCGATGGCAAGAACGACTTGGAAGAAGAGCTGGTCAAAATCTATGTGAAAGTGTTGAGTGAAGGATCGGGTATCCTACCTATTGATGATCTTTACAAATAGATCCAAGAATCAATTCAGCATGAACCAACTTATGGATTTGGCATGGAAGTCATTGACAGGTTTGTTAAAATTGAACATTCTTTGGAGACCCTGAGGAAACTCAACAAGAAATTGAAAAAGCTTCCCGGCAATGCTAGTGATACTCAGGAAACATGTGAAGTTCTGAGTGATCATTCCACCATGCCTGATGAAAATGAAATGCAAGGTATAATCTGAAAATTCCAAGAATTTCGGAACAAGCAGGCTTTGTTGGAAGAAGAGAAAGATGATGATTCAGAATAGGCACAATGCAACATGTCATTTCAATCTTGAAATCGACATGTCTTTTTCATTTCTGTTTCGTCACATAGGAAGAAAATTTTGACTTGGTCTCCTACGTGAGAGTCAAGCAAAATAGAACTCTTGTTAAAGACTATTTCCTAGGGTTTATCCTATTTTCTCTCTACTCTTTTTATTATAAATAAGGGATGCTTATGCATTCCAAAGGGTTGAGATTTTTGGAATATTGAGAACTATTGTGAAGAAGAAGAACTTTGTGTTTTCTTTCAATCATTCAAGGAATAGAAATTGATGTTATTTTTGCAAACTTTGTGTTGTGAGATTCATCTCTCTTAAGATATTGTTCTTATGTTCAGGATCTTAAGCTATTCTTTGTTTAGCATTCTCAATCATTTTAAATCATTTCAAACATTACATTACATTTGTTATCTAGAACTCGTATGATTATTTTGTGATCTTTGTTTTCTCGAAAGAAAATACATTCCTGTTATTTCCTTTCCATTGTGTATTCTTTCTAATCCATTTTACTTCAAAAGCAGCAATATTTCCATCTACTGTGGATATGGATTTTGGGATTCTATCCCAACCCCAATGGTTAGATTAGTGTAAATACTGTACGTATCATTTCTGTTGTGTTTTAGATTAGTAATAAATAGGAAGCCTCACCTATCTTTGAGGAGGGATTCAATCCCATGTACTGTGGTTGAACCTCATATTTTGTCTTGACAAAATATCCAACCAACAGTTTTTGGTGACTCCACTGGGGAATACGGATTGATAGTATAAAGCTTATCCTTTTGGTGTCTGGCGACTCCGTATTTGCCTTATTTTCAACAAGATCTATTTTCCAGTTCAAGCTGGCCAGAAAGATCTTCACTCGGTCAACCCGAGCCCGGGGTGAAACTGATCCATTCTTTGATCTGCTTCAACAACATAATTTCAGACTTTCACCCAACAGTGTTGCATCTAGCTGGGCAAGAAGTTCTTCACCCATCCGAAGGAATCAGATTCCTCAAGAACCAGAAGTCTCTACAACTTGTCATGCATTATTCTTGCCAGATATTCAGATTCCTGTTCACACTTCATTTAGAAGAATGGCAGCACAACCTGTGCCTTGGGGCACAGCTATTGGTCCTCTTTCCCTTACTCCACCATTGCATGACCTACCTCATGGATCACGGAAGAATATTCCTAAGTTCAACGGTGATGGAAAACAACATCCTGATGAACACATTGCCTCATTCTTTGTTGCATGTGGTGTTCTTGGGGTTACTCATGAAGATGTCTCTGTTTGACTCTTCATCGAAACATTGCATGGCATAGCAGCAGAATGGTTTTACCATCTCCCAAATGCATGCATTACCAACTGGGCTACCATGAGATCTGTATTTGAAGCAAGGTTCAAACCAGCTGAAGATTCTCATGCCTTGTTGGCACAACTTACCCACATGAAGAAAGAGCCTTATGAACCCATGCGGGACTTCATAGCCAAATTCAACAAGCTGATCCGCAAGATTCCAGACCTCGTTGTTCCTACTCTTGAAAATTTGAAGTGTTTCTTTATCAACGCTCAACCTCCGGATGTGAGATTTTTGTTAAGAAGATCTGTTATCCCTGATTTGGCCACTGCTCAAGCTACGGCCACCGAAATAGAAGACGATCTTATTCTGGCCAGAAAAATTAGAAAAGAATCATCCAAGCCTAAAAATCAGAGTTCTTCTCAGAGTACTACTGATCCCATGATTCAGAAGATGGCTAATGACTTGATTTCTTTAAAAAATCAAATGTCTCAACAAGTGAGCAACGTTCCGTATCAGGATATTCCTAGATGGAATTTCAATAATACTAACGGTGCTCCCACAAGAGATAGACCGCGGTTGACTGCTGCTCAACCGAGACTAGCTATTGAAGCTCCTCCTATTAATGCTACAGTGGAGATAGTTGAAGAAGATGAAGAATCAGAAGAACAAGATTCTCATGAAGCTTTTGAAGCTTTGGGATACGCTGATGAGTCCTATGACAATTCAGCTGGCGACTCCAACATTGGGTATTTGGAATATGAAGAAGATGGATGTGAACCTGATGGTCAGTCATTCACGGTCTTCACTCGATCTCAATCCCAGAATCCCAGAAAACCAGTGGAAAGCTCCAAGGAGAAGAGTAAAGATGCTCCCATGGTCATAGCTAAGAGAGGCTCTCCTATCTCAGCACAAACTGAAAAGGAGATGACTAAAAAAGTAACAACTTCCTCCTTTTCTCCTTCTCCTAAGGCCAGTACCGCAACTCAGGCCCATGTGATCAGAAATGAACCTACCATCACTCCTTCATACACTACTTTTGACATCATTGACCATGCAAAAAGAACCAAGATCCAAATGTCAGAAGCAGAATACCTTCAATCAAACCTGGAACAATTTGAGAAACTTTCCAAATTCATTAGAAGTAAGGCTGTTATTCCTTCACCTTCAAAAGGCATTTTTCAAGTCCTATTCAGCCTTCACCTTCTAACAATATGACTTCTACTTCTTCTTCAGGGAAGATCAAACCATTTTATTTGTCCTTGCTCATAAACGGATTCAAACTCAACAATTGTATCATTAACTCAGGAGCCTTTGATAATGTGATGCCCACAAAGGTAGCCCATGCCCTTGGACTTACTTTGACTAAATCATATGGATGGTTGTTACTCCATGGAAACCAAGCAAGTCCCCTTGATTGGTCAAATCAAAGATGCACAATTTGCATTTGTCGCCTTCCGGAGAAGAGAGTAAAAATGACCATTCTAGTTGTTGATATTCCAGCTGCTTATGGTATTCTCTTAGGAAGAGGTTTTTGTAAAGATGTTGGGGGAGAGATCAACATGGACTGGACCAAGGCTAAAATCCCAGTTAATGGAGTTTCTCACATTCTCCATCCTGAACCTCAAGCGAAGTATTTGGTCACTAAATCAGATGACCCCAAGGCTCAAATTATTTTCGAAGATGCTGGCTTGGGAAATTACTTCATGACATCAGAAGTACCAGCTGTAGATGTCAAAGAAGAGGATTCTAATGCTATTTGGACCCTTGAATTTGATGGGATTTATTTAACTACCGGATCAGGAGCTGGTGTAGTTCTTATATCTCCAGATTCTGAAATCTTTCCCTTCACCTTCAAGCTGCAGTTTGATAACACTAATAATACAGCTGAGTATGAAGCCTTGTTATTAGGATTAGAAATGGCCAGACAAAAGGGAATTTGAAATCTCAAGGTTCAAGGAGATGCGGAGCTGATTGTTAACCAGGTAAAAGGGATCTATCAAGTGAAAAATGATCACCTAAAGCATTATAGGAATAAGGTATGGGATAACATAGAATGCTTTGATGCTTTTTCCATCAAGGTAGTTTTGAGGGATCATAATGACAAAGCTGATTCTTTGGCCGTGTCTGCATCTCTTCTCCTTCCTCATCCACAGTTCAAATGGGACACGTACACCATTGAAATTGTATATCGTCCCAGTGTTCCAGATAACTCAGCACATTGGCAAGTATT
Source organism: Taxus chinensis (assembly GCA_019776745.2). Classification (NCBI taxonomy): domain Eukaryota; kingdom Viridiplantae; phylum Streptophyta; class Pinopsida; order Cupressales; family Taxaceae; genus Taxus; species Taxus chinensis. The sequence goes on from CM034149.1 coordinate 81,153,171, forward strand.
TAATGATGATCAACAGATATTGTCTTTTCTGGAGAAAGCTGATAATTTTAGTGAATTGTATTTTGAAGGGTCAGAATCAGCTTTCCGTGAATCCATTTTGAATTCATATCAAGAGGTTGATGGTGAGTTTATTCAGCTAAAAGGAAATAAGATTCCCAAGGGATTGGTTTCTCTGGAAGGTCTGTTTGATAAACATGATCGTTTTATCCAGAATAAAAGGTAGACTGAAGGCACCTCCTCATCAGAAGTAGATCAAGTTAATCTGGGCTCTCCAGATCAACCGCGGATGGTGAATATTGGGAAATGTTGTTCCCCTGAGGAGAAAGCAAAATTCACTTCACTCCTGAAGAGATACATGGATGTCTTGGCCTGGTCTTATGCAGATTTAAAATCCTTCAAGCCCAAAGATGTGCAACATAGTATTCCCTTGAAGCCTGAAGCTAAACCCCACAGGCAGAAGCAAAGACATTACAACCCTAAGATCTCAGGGACTATTCTTGCAGAAATTCAGAAAATGTTAGATGCAAGGATTATCTTCCCAATCCACCATTCTACCTGGGTTGCTAACATCGTCCCCGTCAGGAAGAAGAATGACAAAATCAGGATTTGTGTGGATTTCTGAAATCTGAATCAGTCTTCATTAAAAGACAACTATCCCTTGCCTATCATGGATCAGGTGTTACAGACTGTTACTGGATCAGAGATGCTATCCATGCTCGACATATTTTTAGGATATAATCAAGTTGAGGTAGCTGCTGAAGATCAACATAAAATGGCCTTCACAACCCCATGGGGGACCTTTGCTTACAAGAGGATGCCTTTCGGTTTGATCAATGTGGGGCCACCTTTCAGAGAGCTATGGACTTGGCATTCAGAGATATGATGGGAAAAGTTATAGTTGTATATTTGGATGACTTGACCATTTTCTCTAAAAAATGGAGTGATCATTATGATCATCTGGAGCAGGTACTCTTGAGATGCAGGCATCACGGGATTTCATTAAATCCTAAGAAGTCCATGTTTGGAGTGACAGAGGGAAAATTGTTGGGTCATATTGTGACTAGAGAAGGAACCAAGATCGACCCAGAGAGGGTGAAGGCCATTCAAAGCCTTACCCTACCCACAAGAAAAACTGGAGTTCATTCCTTTTTCGGAAAGGTCAATTTCCTAAGGAGGTTTGTACCTGACTTTGCTGATAAAACCAAGGATATCCTTGGAATGATGAAAGGTAAAACTCCATTTTGATGGAGTACTGAAGGGAAGCTTGCATTTGATGAAGTCAAAAAGGAAATTGCTCATGCTCCTATTCTGGTATGTCCAGATTTCAAGAAAGATTTCATCATGTACAGCTATGCTTCCGCACACACAGTGTCAGCCATCCTGATGCAGGAGAACAAAGAAGGCATTGAAGCTCCCATCACTTTCATGAGCTGCCCATTAAAGGAACATGAACTAAAGATGTCACAGATTGAAAAGCATGCTTATGCAGTGGTACGAGTGGTGAAACATTTCAGATACTATGTGTTGAGTTCTCATACCCTCGTTCTCGTTCCTGATACTGCAGTTAAATCCATTTTGACTCAACAAGAGCTGGGTAGTCAATGGGGTAACTGGATAGCTAAAGTTCAAGAGTATGACTTGGACATCAGACCTACCAAGTTGGTACGAGGAAGGGGCCTGTGTCAATTGATTGTGGAAAATAATGCTGAGATAGAATGTGAAAAAACTGAAGATACCTCTTCAGAGTGGCCCATGGTGCTTTTTGTGAGCACAATTGACGAATGGTACACATATATTTCTTTCTTTCTGACTTATGGTGAATGCCCCCCACATTTAAGCCAAAAGGAGAAGAGGACAGTTAAGTTAAGATCTGCAAGATACATCCTGTGGGATAATGGAATATACAAGAAAGGTATTGATGGTGTATTCCTTCGTTGTGTTGATAAATCTCAGCAGGTAAGGTTGCTAGAATCCTTCCATAGTCTAGCATGTGGAGTACATTTATCTTCTTCCATGACAACTTATAGTATCCTACGGGCTAGATACTATTGGCCTACTCTCTTTCGAGACTCAGTAGAATGGGTATCCAAGTGTGAAGCTTGTCAACATTTCGTTGGTCGCCCTAAGCTAGCAGCTCTTCCCCTGAAGCCCGTAGTGATCGAAGAACCTTTTCGCCAGTGGGGAATTGATTTCATTGGAACATTGAATCCTACCTCTAGTGCCAGACACAATTACGTGCTCACTGCTACAGACTATTTCACCAAGTGGGTGGAAGCTGCGCCAATCAAGCAGGCAACCTCAGAAGCCGTGTGCAAATTCCTTAAAGAAAATATAATTGTCAGATTTGGTGTGCCTCACAAGATTGTGGCTGATAACACCTCCAATTTCTCATCACATGAGCTGACAGAATTTTTTTATGGATTCGGGATCACCCTGGCTCACTCATCTGACTATTACCCCCAAGGCAATGGTCAAGCTGAATCCAGCAACAAGAACCTGGTTACCATAATTAGAAAGCTAGTGGATGAGAACCAGAGGACATGGCACAAAGCATTGTATGATGCATTATGGGTAGATCAGATTACTCCAAAGTGAGCTATTGGAATGTCCCCTTTCCAAGTGTTGTATGGAATTGATGCTGAAATTCCCATTTCCGTAGAACTGCCAGCCTTGCAGTTGGCCAAAGCAGTCGAAGATGAGACTTTTCAAAACTCTATTGAGAAAAGGGTAATGTACCTAGCCAGGCTGGAAGAGGAATGAAGCAAGGTGGTTGATCACATTGTAGATCATCAGAGAAAAGTAAAGAAGATATTTGATAAAAAATCAAAGCAACGTGACTTTAAAATTGGAGATCTGGTGCTTCTTTGGGATAAGAGAAGGGAGCAGAAAGGAATGCATGGAAAGTTTGATTCTTTGTGGAAAGGACCTTTCAAGATTCATCAGCTGAATGGTGAAAATAGCTTTTGTCTATCATACCTGGATGGAGAGTTGCTCCCTTTACCTTTCAGTGGTCAACATCTGAAGCTATTCCATCAGTAATGCAAGATGCTCTCTTGCATTGTACATAATTTATTTTCTGTCGTGTGTTTGCTTTTGTTTTCTTTCTTTCTTTGTTTGTTTTGGTTTTCTTCTTTCTTCTTCATAGCCCAATGGATAAAGCCAAAAATTCTGAGTTCTCTTCCTTTTTCATTACAAAGAAAGTCCCCAACTGGAGCCAGCTGTTATCCCATTTTAGTGATTCCAGCTAAAATCAAGATAACCATAGAAATTTTTGAAAAAATCTACTAAAATACCCGTTTGAAGAGTATTTCGGGTTTTCGGGTTTCAACAACATGCAAACATGTTATTTACATGCAATATGCTAATTGTTTCCCGAAACCCTAAACCTGATTCAACTCCCTTGTGTCGGGTTTTTGGAACTCCCGAGCATCAGAACATGCATGATCAAAAACATGCTTCATGTCACATGACTTCCGAAACCTGAAACCTGATTCAACTCCCTTGTGTCAGGTTTTCAGAACCTTCAAGCATCTTGACATATCATGCCTTGTGTCGGGTTTGTGGAACCTTCAAGCATTTAAACATACCTTGCTTCATGTCAGGTTTCCAGACAATCCAAACATGATGACATGGCATTCATGTCGAGTTGTAGGGTAGTTGGCACACGTGTCAAGTGAGATGTAATAAATGCGGGGTTTTTATAAATAGTTGGATTTACACGTCATTTTTATCTTTTGTGCTTTTGGTTGTGTGGATTTTCTCCTGCATGCTCTCTCAGCCTCCGAACCTGATTTCATCTTGTGCTCGCTCATGTGGTCCATTTTCAATTATTTTTCAAATTTTCTGAAGGTATTTACTCTGTCTTTTTCTTGTGAAGTTTTTTTGAAATGTTTTTGTGATGGTCTTTGCATCTTCTCCTTCCTTTCCTATTTTTCTTTTTAGGTTTAGGGTTTAGGGTTTTTCTTCTTCTTTTGAGTTATATTCCAATGGAAATCATTGATTAAAATTTTACCCTTAGGGTATTTTCCTATTATATTCCTTGGAATATACCTTTTGTATTTTAAAGAAAAGGAGAAGAAGACAAAAATCCAAATTGTTGAAATGGCAGGAAATTTTCATGTCTGGACATATCAAAAACCTGATCCCTTAAATTCAGGTTTTGCAGGGTGTTTTACAGTTTATAAGTTCCACAGTGTGTCGGGTCTTGAGTCTTTCCAGACATATAACATCTTCCGACATCCATTTTCCTTTGTGTCGGGTCTGCCGGTGTGTCCGACATCTTCCACTTTCCGCAGTGTGGCGGGTTTCTATAGGTGTCCAACATCTAATATCTTCTGACACATTCTCTCTAGTCTATCGGGTTTTGCATAGTGTCCAACAAAGCCTAACTCCGACACATTCTCTCTAGTGTGTCAGGACATACAAGTCCTAAAACCTCGACACACTCACCAGTGCATCGGGTCTGTGGGGTTGTTCAACAAGTTTTCAAACCCGAGTGTTCAAACCAGAAGTGATCAAGGCATTCCTCCTCCAAGACTCCTCATGTCAGATCCTGGTTCATCACAGGATAAGTCAGATAAATTAGGGAAGATGAAGTACAAATTCAGGAAGGTGGAGTCTCCTTCCTACATTGATTGTAATTATGACATCCGGGATACAGAACTCGGAAATGTAGACATGGAAGATTTTTGGAATAGAGTCAAGAGTTCTTCCCAAACCCCCTGGATGAGATCAATAGCCGGCAGTGGCCTCCCTCTTGCAGCAGGATTCCCCATGTCTACTCAGTGCCCCGAGTTTATCTTGGCATGTGCTTAGAATTATGAATCTGCTTCTCGTTCAGTGAGAAATCAGGCGGGAGAAGTTATAGTCAAGTTAGACGGAGGTTACTTCGATGACCTTCTCAGACTGCCTAACTTTGAAGAGTATGGGGATGTAGATCTCAAGTCAGCCCAGAAATCCTGGGACAAAGATCAAGAAGACTGTATTAAACATGTGAATAAGAATTTCCTGATCAAAGCCAAGCCGGACTGTCTCTAGGTTTCCAAGATTTGTTCCTAGAAGTGATTTCATTCAAGAGATCAATGATATCATTACTTTGCTGAGCCGGGTTTTTGGATTTCCTGAGTCAAATGTTTTCCAAGGATGGATGTACCAATTCATGGTCATCATTAAGAAGAATCAACAGGGGATTGATTGGGGTAGTCTTATCAGTGACGAGATAGACTCCCAGATGAAAATGGTTTTGTTTACAGGAAAATTTTATATGTCCTCATATGTCACTTATGCAGCAGCTGGTATGAGGAATTATCCCAGATTGGACACAAAGGGGAACAAGGCAGCTGAACACATTTATCGGTATTTTCCTCAGCTAACAAAGAAGGGGTCCGAGGACCAATTCAGAAGAGTAAATGATGCTTTCTTTTATGAGAACATCTATAGGATGAACCCCGAACTGAGGAAAACAAGAGTCTCTGATGAGGCATGGGCTGAAGTTTCAAAATGGGGTTGTGTCTTCTTACAATTCAAGAAGTTCACATATCTTTGAGTGGTCATGTACCTAGGTGATCCTTTCCGATTGCCCAGATATCCAGGAGACAAGCTGGTCCTGATGGAGTTGGTCAGGCAATTGTTGGATTTTCACAAGTTCCAACAGAGTAAGCACAAGGCCGCCGTATCCTTCCCAATTTCTATTGGAAGGTATACCTACTCAGCAGTGGTAAAAGCCAAGAATGTAGTTCACGAGCTTTAGGACAAGTTAAAGAAGCACATGAAGCCCAGAGATGGGTTTGAATTTTGAGGAGTTCTTAAGTCATATGGAACCCTGTACCTGCACGTGCCTAGCATAGAAGACATTTGGGTTGATCTTCATGATGAAGTCGCTATCCGTAGAAAGGATCATAGCAGATTAACACTTGAAGAAATTCAAACACTCGAGCTCACTGACATCCCAGAAGGTACTGGTGACAATGAAAGTGTTCTAGATCCTTCATATGATGGACTGAATGAGGATCAATACGTTTTCCCAGCTATTGATTGGTCTATTGGTGAAAAAGCTTCTATTGCAGATAGATCAGCTCTGATTCTCACACGCACTAAGGCATGGCTCACCTCTTGGGGAATGAGTTACAAAGAAGATAGTTTTTCAAAGTTGGTTGATTTGGAAGTGGGACCCTCCAAAAAGGAAAAGGACAAGAGCTCTTCTAAGAGGCCTATAAAGGTCAAATTTGTCAAGAAGGGAGGAGAACAAGAAGCCCCTTCAATTGCCACTCCAGTTGAAATGGTGAACGTACCAGAATCACCAACACCACCAGAAATAGGGGAAATCTCTTTGGAGGTAGAGGTGAGTCAACCTCTAATTTCACCATTTGCTGATTGCCCAACAGAAGTAAGTTTATCCCTCGCTTCCCAGGCTTTGGCTTTAGGATCTGCACCTCCTCCTTCACAACCACTTCCACCTCCTCCTTCACAACCACTTCCACCTCCTTCACAACCACTTTCCTCTTTCCATCTTCTTCATCAGCCATGGCCAGCATTTTCTCCAGACTCTCACCTCTCTCTGCTGGAACCAAAGTGACTATAGATATGCCTCCTCCTTCTACACCTCTTTTCACTGAATCCACTACCACACTTGTGGTTGTTCCCACTCCACCAGTAAGTCTTCCTCCACCTGCAAGTGTGACCCAAACCCCTGTAATAGTAGAAACTTCCTCTGGCATGCCTCAATGGTTGCTTGATCAGACTCTGAGGAAAAGGAAGGTGGTAGTTCCCATACCAGCCTTTGATTTCAGTTCACTCAAGGCTTCTACTGCTAAATCAGCCAAGAAACCCAAAACAGTTTCAAGGGTTTTAGTGGATGCTTCGGGGCACAAGTTTGTAGAGATCGCCACTCCCGCAACTGACAAGACCAAAGAGGACATAGTGGCCTCTGACTATCAGATAACCAGGGTCGATCTAGGGAAGGTGACGACAGAAGGAGCACAACAAGATGCACAAGATGCTATGAATGTGCTATGTCAGAAGTTAAAAGAAACAAAGGAAAGCAGGGATGAGCTTAAAGAGAAAGTGGAGCAGTTGACTGAAGTATTACTTAAGCTCTCAAAGCCCCCTGAGTCAGCACCATTATCCTCTACTCCTATCGGGTTTGATTTCTCATCGGTACCCATGATTGAAAAGATTAATGAAAAGGGGAGAGTGGTTGATGAATGGACCCAAAGGCTACTCCTGCAGGGAAAAGAAGTAATCCAAGATACTGTGGAAGTCTATCAATCTTTGGAAGATATAAAGAAAGATGGAGAAAAAATGGATGATGAGTTTTCTTCAGAAATCGGGAACCTGGAGTTGACTTTTGAAGCTCTCCAAACGCTGAAACAAATTCCATCCTGCATCTTGGTTGAAGAGGGCATCATCCCACATGCGGATAAACATTTCCAGCTGACCAAAGCCATCAGATTCAGAATAAATATTCTCAATGAAGCTTGCAGAAAACTGAGAGAATCAAGAGACCAATTGGTCGATGGCAAGAATGACTTGGAAGAAGAGTTGGTCAAAATCTGTGTGAAAGTGTTGAGTGAAGGCTCGGGTATCCTACCTGTTGATGATCTTTACAAACAGATCCAAGAATCAATTCAGCATGAACCAACTTATGGATTCGGCATGGAAGTCATTGACAGGTTTGTGAAAATTGAACATTCTTTGGAGACCCTGAGGAAACTCAACAAGAGGTTGAAAAAGCTTCCCAAAAATGCTAGTGATACTCAGGAAACATGTGAAGTTCTGAGTGATCATTCCACCGCACTGGATGAGAATGAAATGCAAGGTATAATCCGAAAATTCCAAGAATTTCAGAAAAAGAAGGATTTTTTGGAAGAAGAAAAGGATGATGATTCAGAATAGTCACAATGCAAGATGTCATTTCAATCTTGAAATCGACATATCTTTTTCATTTTTGTTTCATCATATAGGAAGCAAATTTTGACTTGGTCTCCTGCGTGAGAGTCAAGAAAAATATAACTCTTGTTAAAAACTATTTCATAGGGTTTATCCTATTTTCTCTCTACTCTTTTTATTATAAATAAGGGATGCTTATGCATTCCAAAGGGTTGAGATTTTTGGAATATTGAGAACTATTGTGAAGAAGAAGAACTTTGTGTTTTCTTTCAATCATTCAAGGAATAGAAATCGATGTTATTTTTGCAAACTTTGTGTTGTGAGATTCATCTCTCTTAAGATATTGTTCTTATGTTCAGGATCTTAAGCTATTCTTTGTTTAGCATTCTCAATCATTTTAAATGGTTTCAAACATTACATTACATTTGTTATCTAGAACTCGTATGATTATTTCGTGATCTGTGTTTGCTTGAAAGAAAATACGTTCCTGTCATTTCCTTTCCATTGTGTATTCTTTCTAATCCATTTTACTTCGAAAGTAGCAATATTTTCATCTACTGTGGATATGGATTTTGGGATTCTATCCCAACCCCAATGGTTAGATTAGTGTAAATATTGTACGTATCATTTCTGTTGTGTTTTAGATTAGTAATAAACAGGCAGCCTCACCTGTCTTTGAGGAGGGATTCAATCCCATGTACTGTGGTTGAACCTCATATTTTGTCTTGACAAAATATCCGAAAAAATTTGTCCAAATATTCTTGAAAGATATTGTTCATTAGATTCATAAAAGCGGTAGGTGCATTTGTCAACCCAAAGGGTAAAACAATAAATTCATAATGCCCATACCTTTTCCTGGAAGCAGTTTTATGAATGTCTTCATCTTTAATTCGCAATTGATGATAACCTGACCTAAGATCTATCTTAGAATACAATGATGCACCATGCATCTGATCAAATAAATCATCAATTCTAGGAAGTGGGTACCTATTCTTGATTGTCACTTTGTTGAACATTCTGTAATCAATGCACAACCTAAGTGTCCCATCTTTCTTTTTCAAAAAAATTACTGGTGCTCCCCAAGGAGAAACACTTGGTCTAATCAAACCTTTTGAAAAAAGTTCTTGCAATTATGCTTTAAGCTCTACTAATTTTCTAGTAGTCATTCTATATGGTGCCTTAGAAATAGGTTCCGTTCCAGGTTTGATCTCAATTGTAAGATCAAATTCTCTTTTAGGGGGAAGACCTGGTAATTCTTCTGGAAACACATCACTGTGATTTCATAACAGTGGATAATGATTCATTAGATTGCTATTTTCTTCTGTAGATTCAAAATTTTTTATTGCATACAAGGTACAACATTTATTTTTGGCCTTTTTAAGTTACATGGCAGACAATTTCCTAACTGAAATCTCACGTTTCATGCCTTGAATCTATGTTGTTTCCTGCAGATCATCTGAACAACTAATATATTTCTCAAAATAGTCAACTTTTTCTTTGTGATCTGCTATGATTACATCATAAGATCCCAAAGGTGCTACATACAGATCAACCTCAGTGGAAAAAGTGGGTAATTCAAGGACTACTCCAAAAAGACACATACTAACTATATAAACAACATTATTCCCATAATGTACAGTCCATGTTTTATCCATTTTTCCAGCTTTTTGTTTTAGTTTTGATGTAATTTTATTAGAAATAAAACATTCAGTAGCTCCTGTATCAAAAATAATAATTACAGGTATACCAAATAACTTACCAAGAACTTCTATAGGTGTGACTTTCTTTTCAGCCTATTTGTCTGCTACAACAACATGTATCTTGTGTTGCTGATCATGATCATTCTTCTTCAAAGGATGATTATTTGCATGGTGATCATTTCCATAGTTATAACAGCCTCCTAAATGTCCCTTTCTAGGCTCAGAGTTATTTCCAGACTTAAAATTATTATTTTGACCCCCATAGGACTTCTGTCCATTATTGTTGTTTCTTATAAAATTACTCAGTGTATTTTCAACAGGCTTATTCATCACTGCTTTCTTGTTGTTATCAGTTGTAAACTTAGTTTTATTACCAAAATTCTTCCATGGTCCCTTCTTTGGTGCAAGAGAGGTTGAAGAGGAGTTTGGAAATTTCTTCCTTACTTCCTCTTTGTGAGCAGAAATTGCTTTCAATTTCTGTTCCTGCCTTATGGATTTTTCCACAACTCCTTCCATCGTGGTTGGACTATGTACATCCACCTCTCCCCCTATTACGGGACTCAATCCCATGATAAATTTCCTTATTCTAAACTTTTCATCAATTTGGTAATGCGGAACATAATTAAGGAGTTTAGTAAACTTCTCCCAATATTCCGTTACTGTTAGCTTCCCTTGAGCTAAGTAATGAAATTCAGTCATTTTCTGGTCATAGTAAAGCTGTGGCAGCCAACATTGTCTAAAATAGCTTTTGAACTGGTCCCATGTAATATTAGACTCATCAATATTTAACTCAGATTTTCAGCTGTCCCACCATGAGGATGCCTCATGTGAAAGCTGATATGCTCCCCATATCGCTTTTGTTTCCTCGGATAAGTTTTGTATAGAAAAATACTTCTCCATTTCACTGAGCCAATTTTTAGCTCCATATCCCAAAGTGGTGCCATAAAATTTAGGTGGACCTATCCTTTTTATGTCATTGGTGAGTTCAGCTACTAACCTTGCCTTTTTGTTCTTTTGTAGAACATGCACGTTAACATTGTTATCATCAACACCCGAATTGGCGTTGTCCTCAGGAGGTGGCCGATTGTTATTACCAACATCATTTTCCTCCTCGTTACCTATCACTTGCTGTTCCAGTATAGCCAAACAATCCCTTGTGTCCAACAGGGCAGCAAGGATCTCATCAAGTTTTTGGGCTATTGCTACTCCATCAACAGGTGGAGGGTTATTCACAACGTTTCCTCTTGTTCTAACCATTTTCTGTTAACAAGAAAATTTAATTTTTTATCAGATTATGGACACAATAGGTCTAAGAGCTGCAAACTTCATCTCTGATACCAAGATGTAACATTCCCATTTTAAGACTTATACACAAGGATTTTTTTTTTTGAAGCCATGTTCTTTGTTCTAAATAATACATCATTTAGAACACACATTCTATGCCAATCAATCTCATAATAGATAACCATATGTAACTATAATGACTCGGTATCTTCTGATCTCTCATTTCATGACTTAGATTCAATCTAATTTCTCATGTTAATCTGAACACATAGTGTATACTACGTATACTTGGTTACTTAACCTAATCCAGGTTCTGAGTGATTTGTTTAAAGAACCTATCTAAATATTTGTTACCAATATTCATCCGACATCATGTTCTGCTAAACTTGGTGATACAGGACAACACAACCAGTAGCTTGCAATACTTTGGCCAAATATTTTCAACATATTGTCTATGTGATTATTCCTAAACAACATACACATCAACGGAATATGTCCTTCACCTCAGTCTTCCGTTATCTAGAATGGTATTTACTAACTTCTGTCAGTCTACTTGTCCAATATTTTATCCTAACCCAGATTAGTGACATGATATAGTATATTGTATTACTCACGTTAACTAAGGGTATTTAGACATATTCAATCGACCTAAGTTGATTAAATGTGCCTACTTACCCATAGTTAGTGAGAGTCATCCCCTAAACTAGATCATGTTTCTAATTTAGTCTAGAAGGAAACCAAGTACAAGTCCCCAACATATGTAGGTCTGGATGGTCAAATGCAGAAGGGTGTTGCCACATGTCAACTACAATACTGTATCTTTGAGAAGACCATAGTATTCTTTAAAATACAGTTCTATAGATGGCATGTGCTAACATCCACCAGAACTACCTCATCGAGATGTACATATTTTAAGGAGAACGTTAACATTCAGTTAATTAGTGGATTAAAGATTCATTTTACAAATCCTTACGAGACGTAAGAATCCACACTCAATTTCTTTTCCAAAATCTTATTCAAGTAACCATTTAAGAACTTACTTAACTTAAGATTTCTTTTTAAGTTCATTCAATTGGATTAATAAACAATTAACCAAAAACATGATAGCAACGTCATAAGTTCAATTAAATGCAACTTAACCATTCAAGAAGGTGTAGTAACCACATAGGATTACCCAAGTAGACTTCATTGAAATGAGGTCTAATGATTTAACGATCATTGCACCTTTCCTTTTGTTTACATTCACTTTGAAAGAGGAAGAGTCTTCCTCTTTATGGTTAAATTTTAGAATTTAACAACCCTCTTTATCTTTTATAATTTCTTTGGTTTTACTGCATGTTTTATTACATCATATTACCATACAAAATTGCTTAGTTAAAAACATAATATTCTACAACTTATCAAGTTGAATCTTAATTAGGGAGATTGAACTTAACTCCCTTTATCCAACATAACAAAGGATAATCAATTAAGTATAAACAAATAATATAAATAATATCAACAAGACAGAATTCCATTCATTCATAGTAACACCAGAAAGTTTATAAATCCAATTCAAGTAAGTTTTCAACTTTTCATTAACCTTTGCAAACTTATATAATTACAATACTATGTATTTTAGGCAAACTGCCAATACAATAGTCTTCTTTTAACAAGAATACAATTTCTCTTTTAAATTTACAACCCAAGAAAGAAATAAGGATTCTTAACAAGGAATCAAACTTAAACCAGCCAATGTATCATAAAAGTTTTGCCTTCTTTTACCACTTACAGAATCCATCTGTAAAAAATGCTAGAACAGGTCATTTCAAAGAACTGAGCATGTTAAGTACCAAACATTAAAACTTCATGCTTTTAACTAATTGTCCCATTAAAACAACTCTGCTTTATTGAAACAATTAATATAACAAACATAAAAGCATAAGTAATAACACTGAGAAAATAAATACGTTAATAAATCTGAATTCCCTTTGAATGAAAAGAACAAAATTTGTATTTCAAAATATCTGCCTTAACATTTTTAAGTTTAAATTGAATCTATCAATTATAACAATAGTTCATGCTATCATAATTTTATAGTTCATCCTATCATAATTTCCCATCCTATCTTCTTAGAATACAACATTAATCTTCACTAAGGACAAATAGTATTTACATTTCCTTTACATTTCCTGTTCCACAAATTGGGACGTCTAACCTCTTCCAGCATTGTTTCATGAAGTGAAATAATCAAGGAAGACCAAAAATTTCATTCGAAGCTGAAAAAGAGAGACTATCTCCAAAATTACATACCATTGCCAAATTCAAAGAACGAACAGATAGAAAAGAAGAACAAACCATTCATCTACAAATTCATTTAAAGTTACGGTCTCACAAAGAACTTTATAATAGCAGACAAACTACTCTTCCTAAATCTCTTTGAGTAAATAGTTCAAACTAAAAATAGTGTTCAGAACTTAAACAGTTAATAGGATACAAGAAACCCCAAACAATAGCAATTCCATATTGAACATATCGATAAAAGAAAAGCTAGATCATAACTCAGAGTCCAAAATCCAAGTTGCCTTAATGAATGCAGACTTCACTTACAGCTCAAGACAACTCAATGATTAATCATGGGTTCAAGGTAACGTTCAGTTCCCATTCAAATTTATATTCAAAACGAAGGAGACTCGAACTAGACTTAAAACGAAACCTGAGAATCAATCAAGAATTTAGAGTTAAGCAAGTATAAAAATACAAGTGTAGTACTGACTATGAGATCCCAATGATAGCCAATCAATCCCCAGGATAAATCACGAGCACAGAAACCAAAAATAGGATTCTAAAATATTCTCGCATTACCCACTATTGCATTAATTTATTTATAGTAATAAGAACTGAAATTCTAGGTTTTAACAAAATGAAACTTGAATACCATTTTACCTCAAACCCAAGCCCAAAACAAGATCCATGAAACACAAGTTTCAGTACAGGTTAAGGTGAAAAGTAGGCTCTGTATAAGCTTTGGCTCAACTGAACATGAGTTTGGTTACAACTTAATCAACAAGAGCCCATAACAACAAACCGAAAACACGGTTCTCAAATACTATAAAAGTGAAACGTAGGTTCAGTAAAGGTCAAAGCTCAAGTGAACACGGGCTTACAATAACCTCAAACCCAAACTAAACACATGTTTTAGACATGGTCAACAGAACCCTTTTTTCCAATGGAGTTTAGATCACGAAGAGGCTTCAATACAACTCTAAACAAAAATGAAACCAAATACAACTTAACGAAACATGAGCTTCTAAACAAGCTCAAGCCCAGCATGGCCGAAGATAAACTAAGCAATAACAGTCTCATTAGAAGCTAAAAATCAACACGAGTTTCATATTCAGTCTGAGTTCAACACAACTATTAGAATACAGGTTAGATGAAACACAAATTTAAACAAGTTCCAGCCCAACACGGACCGATTATAAGCTAAAACGATACACAGTTTTTGCACAAGCTAAAGCTCTACACAAGCATCGAATTCAAACTATATCTCCACATAATTCACAAATTTGAAATTCAAACAAGAACAAACAAGACCTAGATTTCATCGAGTTCCAAATTATGGCATAAAACATAGCAACGAATGTCTGTACCACTTCACACTTCATACTCCAATTCCAAAAGTCATGCAGAGTTACATAATCAAGATTTACATGCATGATTTGCTAACAAAACTCAAATGAAGTTTCCAAACTTAACATTATTTTTGCAGTGGGTTTCATACTCCAAATCCACAAATATATACATAAACCCAAAAGACAAAATACTAGTTAAATCACACAAGTCAAGAATATCATATAAGCAGAGTCCATTTAAAGGAAGATTTCGAAGAAAGCAAGAAATCTTAATGGTAAGAGCCTATCATGCCTGATAGATATTTTGCCAAATTGAAGGAGCTTCCAAGATGATTTACCAACTTCCTTTCTCTTCCACACAAGATACATCAACAAACAAATTTCCTCTGAATGCCTTTTATATTTTCCCATGATTGAAAATAGATCAGAAGGACAAAAAATAGGCACAAATTGCAAGTCAAACTGCTTGTTCAAAGAAACAATTTTTCTCATGCAGAGCAAAATCCGGAGAGAGTGAGAGAACAAACAACTTTCCCAAAACTTGCATTCCAATTTTCCAAGGCTATTTGAGTGCCTTGATCGAGGCCAATTAACTCCATTAAATGAAATTTTCCCGCTTATCCTTATGTGCCACCGCCTTCCAAATCCAGCAAGCTTTAAGACCAAATCAACATGCATTTCCAAGTTTAGTGGAGCTTCCACTTAACATTCTGCTAAGTCCACTAACTCCTGCCATTACTAGTTGTCCTGCAATATTTAAAACCTTATCCCAACATTCAATGCCCATTGGAACCATCGTCCTTGTAGATGTGACCTTAGGCCCCCTCGTAATTAGTTTTAGGTTAGATCTTTAAAAACTTAGGCTAGTTTAGGATTAGTCACCATAGGTCCCAAGTCAATGCCTTAGGTAGATTCCACATAGTTTTTAGGAAATAGGTTTAGTTTAATTTCGAAAACCATATAACATTAGACATCAGGTTAGACTAACCTACTAATATATAGTTTTAGGAATTAACTTAGATTAGTTCTCATTTATATAGTTTTAGGAATTAACTACAATTAATTCACAACTATACATAGCTTAGGAAATAGGTTAAATTAATTTAAATAGGTTATCAACCTTTACAACTTCTCCTCAATTTTATTTAGCACTAAGGCTTAGGATAAAATAGGATCTAATTACGTAATATAGCTGAGAAGAAGATAATCTTACCCAACTCAGGATTCCAAACCCTTCTTAAACCATGAAATGACTACATTTTATTTACGCCTGAATGTCCTGCCAAGATCGACCTCCAAGACCAAAGCATAACTAGTCAACTAGATTGAAACACATTCACACAAGGTCAAAGAACTTGTAACCACAAAGTTCAGTCCATTTTGTCCTTAAATTTACTGATATCAATATTCCGTTCATTCAATAAGAAGATTGTAAACACTCCTTGGATCAATGGAATTGATCCAGGGACATGTCTGATTAAGAGTTAAGTTTGCAACCCAAAATATGTTTGCATCTTACCATCGAAAAGTGAAAAATGGATTCAAGGAAACCATTTTTATTTCAATCAAAATATCTTAAGAACAGGAATGATTCATTCATTTCAAGCATGATTTCCTATAATAAAAAGAACACATCTTTATAAGGAAAAATCACAGGTCAAAACTTGAAATGCAAAGGAGGAATATAACAAATGACAAGGGTGTTACAAGCATGGTGTATGAGGCCAAAAACAATAATATCATACTGAATTTACAGAGTCAGTTACACACATTGAATTTTAAGAAAAATGAGAAAATCAAATCTTTCTTGAGAAGAGTTGCAGAGTTGAGGGCTTCACTTCTACCCCTGGGAGAAGTGGTACTTGATAAATCTCTTGTTCCCATTGTTGTAACATCCTCATTTTTATACATTAGAATTAGTATTTTTTTTTTTTTTGACAAATGCTTCCTGGTTCTAAATACATAATTTAGAACTCACAAATCAAAACAACCATTCTTATAACAGATAACCATATGCAGCTGTAATGACTCAGAGTACCTCTGATCTATTCATTCCATGACTCGGTAATCTACCAATCTATTCATGAGTATTAAGAGTTGGCGTTTTTATTTAACACATCACTCTTGTGGTTCTCTTCCCTATTCTAGGATTCCAAATGCTCTGTCCAAGGAACCTATCTGAATAATTGTTACCATTATTCATCAGCATCTCATCCCTTAGACTAGGTGACTTAGGACAACGCAATCAGCAGCTTGCGATACTTTGGCCAAAGATTTGAAACATAATGCTTATGTCTCGTATTCCTTGACAGCATACTCGTCAATCTGGAATACGTCCTTCACCCCATTCCTATGTTATGTAGAATGTCTTATACTGACTTCTGTCAGACTCTCCTATCCCAAGTTATTCACTCAGGAACGGATTAGTAAGATGACAACGTTATAGGGATGCTCCCGAGGACTAGGGATACGCTGACATACTGGGTCAACCCTAGTTAATCCAGTGTGTCAAGATACCCCGAGTCTCCTAGGGCAGCCTTATAACGTGACCACGTTCCTAATCAGTCCCAGAGTAACTTATTCGAGTTAATTTGTAAATCTTAACGATCAATGCAAAGGGTGTCGCTATAAGTCACCTGCATTGTTGTATCTTCGAGAAGATCCTAATCTTCTCGAAGGTACAACCCTGTAGTTGACTTGTGCCGTCAAACTTTAAATCCGCCTTGAAAAGATCTACTTATTAATAAGTGTTACATACGTTGAGTTAAAATTATACTATCAGACGCTCCCTTAAGGGTAGTCTTTCTCAATCCTTGGGTTCCTCACCTTAGAACTACCTTTCATAGTAAAACCCATTACACAAGAGAAGTTATTAAGACTAGAGGTCCCATTATATCCTACTTATTAGTATCGAGATATAGTGATTAAGAATCCAATTAAACGTTGTCTTGCCTTAGATCAAGACTAGGAAGTAATAATTTATTCAGCTCGTTTAGCTTCCTGCTCAGGTTTATTTTAACCCTAGCTTCCCGAAAGACAATGATCTAAGTTCCAATTTAGCTATAAATAGAACATAATAGAACTACTAAACAATCATAAGTATTCAGTCACATAACCTTGCAAGCTTACTTAGATATTCACAAAAATCTCAAGTTATACAATAATAACAATGCTCTCAAGATCATTCGAACCGAAGAAGATCAAACCATCAAGATACGAATACAAACACATAAGTAACAAATATCTCTTTTCATTCCTTTCAAAGCTAATCAAATACATTTTATGCATTCAACATATCCGATACAATACTCAACAGTAAAAGAACAACTTTCTTCAAGTAGTACATTTAGAGAATCAAGTTGTATTTCATCATAAAACCAAATTAAACAATCTGAACATCATATCAGATCTGCGTGCCTTTACCACTTACGGCAATCATCTGCAAAAATTGTCAACATGGGTCAGTTCGGTGAACTGAGCATGATAAGCACTAAATCTTAAAACAATTGCAATCCACCAATTGTTTTCATTAAACAACCTGTTTTAAATGAAATTAATTCACCAAACATGTAAACATATTTCAGACTATGCTCTTTTGTAATTCAAACATGACTATAACGCGTAACTCATATTATAGTTACTAAATAGTCCTAGATACTTTTCATATATTTCTTCATAAATGTTAGTGACCAAGAAGAACAAATGCATCTAAAACAACTATCCATCTGAATTCCAAGGACAACAAACATCCGACAGGCCATTATATTCAACAAAATGAATATCCTAACAATTCATGAATCCATCAGTATGTTTTACAAATCCAACCATTAAATATAAATTTATCAACATATACTTTACAACAGAAGAGAAAGAAACCGAGACATTTAGATTTCCCTTCCAATCATGCTCATGTCTGTACTGTCTCCTCAAAAGTAAAGCATTCACATTATACGCATGCGACTAACTTAGATGAGACCACAAGAAGAACCACAGCTTCGTCAAAATTTAAATATAAAAATTCCCTGTAGCTTACTAAGCAATACAGTAGCTCTCGTGACAAGCAACAGTAAGTAATCTAAACTTAACAAATTCTACAATTCCTTTACATAACATTCAACAATATGAATATACCCATCGCCATTGTTTGACAGAGCACAGCTTCATTCAACTAGGAAAATCCCAATAAATTTTTCCTCAAGGTTTCATTTGAAGTCAGAGTTACTACAACATATAACAGGGTATCAACAAAATCGATTTGATAAAGAAACCCCAACTTTTAATTCATCTGAATCAAACTAAACATAACACAACGATGATAAGAAAGAGTCAAAACGATATGCATGCTCAACAAGGACTGAAATCGAGAATCGAGCCAGCTCACATCATATCATGGACTCCAACAGTGCCAAATCCAACCAAAACTTATATTAAAGGTTTAAATTGAAGTTTAATTCATATGACAACAATCAAGAATCCTAAAAATACTCACAGCAAAAACTTCTACAGAAGTTACAACATAAATTACCTTTCAGTGACTCCATCGAAGTCGATATTATTTAGTATTCATGATAAAACAACAGCATTCATAACCAAGCTTGACAGAAGTTTAAATACTAGATACATTTCAAGGACTCTCACTGAGTCAATATCGACCGTAATCACAACTGGGCTTACACAGAAGTAAAAACACCAGTTACATATCAAGGACTCCAACTGAGTCCATAACAACAGTATTCACAACTGAGATTATTCAGAAGAGAAAACATAATATACGCTTCCAGGATTAAAAAGGAGTCTTACCCATGTAGTATTCTTCAAATAAACTTCTACAGAAGTAGAAAGATACAAGATACCTATTAAATTCAAGAATTCCAACCAAAACAATAACATACCGTAATCACAACTGAACTCCTTCAGAAGTAGAAACGTATGGCATTCACGACTAACTTCTACAGAAGCCGAAATACAAGATATATATATATATATATATTAAGGATTCCAACAGAGCCAATAATAATAAGTATTCACAACCAGGCTTATACAGAAGCAGAAACACTGGTTTCATAACAAGGACTCCAACTGAGTCCATAACAACAATATTCGCTCTAAGCTTATACAGAAGAGGAAAACATAATATACGCTTCAAGAGTTCAAAAGGAGTCAAACCCAAGTAATATTCTCAATCTAAAACTCCTTCAGAAGTCAAAAATACTATCTACTCAAGGATTCCAATGGAATTCAATAACATAAAGTATTCACGACTGTACTTCTTCAGAAGCCAAGACATAATTTCATTTCAAGAAGTCCAACAGCATCAATAACATATATTACTCACGACATAACTTATACAAAAGTCGAAATATCATGTACATTCAAGAATTCCAACAGTATCCTTTTCAACAAGTTAAACAACAAGGTATCGACGGAAGTCTAAATCAAACAAGAAAACAATTCATGGACTCCTACAAAGCCAAACACGTATAGTAGCATTGCAATCATTTCTACAAAATCTAACCGTATGCCAAACACAGCAAGATAATTCAACAGTATGAAACAAAATGCACACCCATCAAGGGTTCATTTGAAAAATCGAGCCAGTAAGAAGATACAACAACTAATTCTTACAAAGCTACCTTAAAAACCAACTGAACCCAAAAATCATCTGAACAGAGTTGTTCTAATGAAATCATTTGAAAGAAAGCAAGATTTTTAAAAGTTAGGGCCTAACATGCCTGGTAATGTTGCTTAAAAATCCAAAGAAGACCTCTAAAAGAGCTCGAGCCTTCTCCTCTTTTTCCACGTTAGATTCAACAACAATAATTTGTTATTTCCATGCCTTATAAACTTTCCTTGACAGAGAAAAGAGCTAGTTATTCTCATAGTTGCCATGCAACACCAAGTAGACTGGTGCGAAGAACCAGTGATCAAACAGAGGGAAACCCAGAGCGCATGAAAAATCCAAATAAAAAACCAATTTTCCATTTCACATGTCTTCCCGAGAAATCCAAGCTCGGAGACCGAGTTCATTAATTGCATTAACTCCAAAATTCCCGCTCAATCTCCATTGCCACTGACCGCCATAGTTGGCGATGGACAATTGCAAATCAAAGACCATTTCCAAATTTGGTGACTCTGCCACATCAGCCTCACTAGCCATTTGAAACTTCTACCAAATCCCTCATCCTTCATACTTATCCATCCCATTTAATGCCATAGAAACTATTGCCCATGGCTTGCACCCCTTCATAGGTCCCTTTCCTCCATGTTCATTAGTTAGGTTAGAAACATAGGTTAGAATTTAAGGTGATACTTAGTCTAACCTCCTTAGCGCTAGGTCACTAACCTTAGAACATTTAGTTTATAGTTTAGGCCTAGGTTAGATTAGCACTAATCTAACCCATAGGTTATTAACCTTAATAAATCCAGTTTAGGTCTAACATTTAGAATGTTCAGAATAAGAACCAACAGATATACATTCCCGTAATGGATTCAATCCAGTACTGATAATAAGCTAGTAGTATAAATGTATCTGAATTTATTACTTGGCCCATGATCAAGACCTTCCTGATATTATGATATCGGGAACCAATTCATTTAACACGATCAACCTGAGTTAGACTCCGGAATAGCTTATTCAACGCATTCAGACCTTGCAACCTACGTAAGGTCTATAATTTTTGTTCATCCCGAATAAACTTAAAGCATCTCTTGGATCAATGCCACTGATCCAAGGCTGAGTCTTATAGATGGATAAATCCACAATTCATTCCGAGATCAGATTAAACTCAGGTGCAAAATGAAAGAAATAAAAGAGTCCAATCATATTCCGACTCAGTCAAAGATCTTCAATTGCAAAGAAGATACAGTCCATATCAAGCATGACTTCACAATCAAAGGAACACATCCTTTTACAGAAGAAATCATATATCAACACTTGAATTCTCAAGAGGAAGTAACAACAGTTCAGAGTGTTACATGCTTCCCTCGTAAAAGATTCATCGTCCCAATGATTACATATTCGATTAACCTTCAGGTCAACCAATTTATTAGTTCACAAAACAATGCAACTAATTCCAACTTGAATAGTTCCAGAAATCAATGTCACAATACATTTTATTCAGCCTGAATAATGTTTGCCTCAATCTGGCTTTCATATAAACTTGAAAAAGATAAGTTCATGTAAAAAAAATGTTTTGTCAACAGATTTCATCCTATTGAAAAAGAAAAGGAAAAGTAATTTGCATTTCTTCCATATTTTCCCAAGTTGCACTTTCTTCGTTAAACTGGTCCCACTGGACCTTACATTGCTGTATTTCACGATTTCTCAAATGCAATTGGTGAGTTTCCAGCACTCATGTGGGTTTAACCACGATTATTCCTGGGTCTTGGACCTGCAAGGAATTCCAATTTAAGACATGTGACAAATCTGAAACGTATTTCTTAAGCAAAGAAATATGGAGAACATCATGCATGCGAGACAAAGCAGGTGGTAATGCTAATCAATAAGCTACAGGATTGATTATTTTGACAATTTTGAAAGGTCCCACGTAACGAGGGTGACAACTTGGCAGCCTTGCCAAAAGTTATAGAACTCTTTCTGGGTTTAACACGAAGAAAAACCTTCTCACCAGGCTCAAAACCTTTGATCAACCCCGCTTAAGGTCAGCATAGCTCTTCTGCCTAGCCGTTGCTTCCTTTAATCATTCACGAATCAACCTAACTTGCTGTTCCATTTTTGTGAGGATCTCTGGTCCAATTACCACTCTATCCTCAACACTATCCCAACTAACAGGGGTTCTGCACTTTCGTCCATAAAGTGATTCAAATGGTTCCATTTTAAGAGATGAGTGATAAGTGTTTGTTGTATGTGAATTCAACTAATGGAACGATACTTTTCCCATTTATACTGTTTGATCCATGCAATACATTCGCAAACATGTCTTCCAACACTTGATTTACTCTCTCAGTTTGTCCATCCGTTTCCGGATGATATGCAGAACTAAATTTTAGTTTCGTTCCAAGAGTTGTATTAAGCATTTGCCAAAATCTTGACATCATTCTAGGATCTTTATCAGAAATAATCAATTCTGGTACACCATGTAACCTAAAAATTTTGTGTACGAATCTTTTAGCCAACATTGGTGAATCATCCTTAATATTTCCAGCGATGAAATGAGCTACCTTAGTTAGTTTATCCACAACTACCAGGATAACATCATGTTTATTCTTGGACATGGGTAACCCTTGTAAAAAGTCCATGGTTATTACTTGCCATTTGTACTGCGGTATGCTATGAGGATATAACAGTCCAGCAAGGTGCATATGTTCTGCCTTAACCCACTGACATTCCAAACAATGAGTTACAAATTCAATTACATCCTTTTTCATACCTTTCCAAAAGTATTGTTGTTTCAGATCAAAAAACATTTTTTAGTGATACCTGGGTGTCCATAGAAAGGTGAATTATGAAATTCAACTAACAACTTATTTCTCAAATCATTCAGCATAGGTACGTATACCCTATTTTCATAACGCAAGATTCCTTCATTATCAAAATGAAAACCTTTATACCTTTCATCATTAGGTTCTGCAGCAAGTGCTACTTTTACTTGCTGAAAGTAAATATCAGATTCTGAGGCACTTTTTACCTCATCCTTAAACTAAGTTCTTAATGTTATAAGATCATAAATGTGCCTCCTACGACTTAGAGCATCTGCTACTCTATTCTCCTTCCCTTTGATGTAGCTAATATCAAAATCATATTGTGATAAAAATTCTAACCACCTTCTTTGTCTAGCATTTAGATTAGGCTGAGTGAAAATATATTTCAGTCCTAAGTGATCATTTTTCAATTCAAAAGGTTTCCCAAGTAAATAGTGTCTCCAGACTTGAAGCGCATGAACAATGGTAGCAAGCTCCAAATCATGAGGAGCATAATTCAGCTCATGTAACTTAAGTTTTCTACTTTCATATGCTATGACTTGATCATTTTGTAACAAAACACCTCCAAGGCCTTCCCCAGAAGCATCCGTTACAATAGTAAAGCTCCCATTAGGGTCTGGTACAGCTAATATAGGTGCAGAAGTCAACTGGATTTTTAGAATTTTGAAAGCCGCTTCGCACTTATCATTCCAAATAAATTTCTTATCCTTCTTCTACAATGAAGTTATCGGTGCAGCCACTTTAGAAAAATCCTTAACAAATTTTCTATAGTAACCAGCAAGACCCATGAAGCTTCTTACTTCGTGCACATTCTATGGTGCAGGCCACTCAGTTATTGCCACTATTTTTAAAGGATCTACAGCAATTCCTTCTTTACTAATGACATGACCCAAATAGTGAACTTCTGAATCAAAGAAAGAACATTTGGATAACTTACCATACAACTTTCTTTTTCTCAAAATTCCCAAAACTATCTTCAAATGCTCATTGTGCTCCTCAACACTTTTAGAATAAATGAGAATATCGTCCAAGAATACAAGTACAAACTTGTCCAAATATTCTTGAAAAATATTATTCATTAAGTTCATAAAAGCTACGGGTGCATTAGTTAATCCAAAGGGTAGAACCGTGAATTCATAATGTCCGTACCTTGTTCGGAAAGCTGTTTTATGAATATATTCTTCTCTAATCCTTAACTGATGATAACTAGATCGAAGATCTATCTTAGAATAAACCACTACCCCACGCATCTGATCAAATAAATCGTCGATCCTTGGAAGTGGATATCTATTCTTGATTGTTGCTTTGTTCAACATCTGATAATCAATACACAGCCTAAGTGTTCCATCCTTCTTTTTCACAAATATTACAGGCACTCTCCAAGGTGAAACACTTGGTCTAATCAAACCTTTAGACAAAAGTTCTTGCAATTGTGCCTTAAGCTCAACTAACTCTGTAGTAGTCATCTGATAAGGTGCTTTGGAAATAGGTTCCATTCCTGGTTTGATTTCGATGGTGAAGTCAAATTCCCTCTTGGGTGGTAACCCTGGTAATTCCTCTGGAAAAACATCTTTGAAACTCTACAACAGAGGAAATTATTTCATGGAATCACCATCTTCTTCTGTAAATTCAGATATCTTTACTGCATAAAGGGTACATCCTTTGTTTTTAGCCTTTTTAAGATGCATAGCTAACAGTTTTCTAACTGAAAGTTCCCATTTCACCCCTTGAATCTCTGCTGTTTCTAGCTGATCATCTAAACATCTTATATTCTTTTCATAGCAGTTTACTTTTGCTTTATGTTCAGCTAACCAATTGACACCAATGACAATGTCATAAGACCCCAAAGGTGTAACATAGAGGTCAAATTTCGTGGAAAAGTTAGGTAAGTCAAGGACTGCCTCAAAAAGACACATACTCACTGTATGAATAGAGTTATTACCATAATGTACAGTCCAAGATTTATCCATTTTTCCAGCTTTTCTCTTAAGTTTAGAAGCAATTTTATTAGAAATAAAACATTCAGTAGCTCCTGTGTCAAAAATAATAGTGACAGGTATGCCAAATAACTTACCCGAAACTTCTATAGGTGTCACTTGCTTTTCAGCTTGCTTGTCTGCTACTGCAGCATGTATCTTATGCTGCTGATTACGATCATCCTTCTTCAAAGGGCACTGATTTGCATAGTGGTCTTTGCCACAATTGTAGCAGCCTCCTACAGGTCCCTTTTTAGGCTCAAAATTGCCTCCAGTCTTGTAATTATCACGTTGTCCTCCATAGGGCTTCTGCCCATTGTTATAATTTTTGGCAAAATTATCCCTTACATTTCCAATAGGATTATTTGCTACTGCTTTCTTACTATTATCCCCTGGAAACTTACTTTTGTTTCCAAACTTTTTCCATGGTCCCTTTTTGGGTGCAAGAGAGGTTGAAGAAGGGTTTGCAATCTTCTTCCACACTTCCTCTTTATGAGCAGAAATAGCCTTTAATTTTTGTTCTTGTCTTATGGCCTTTTCAACAACTCCTTCCATAGTGGTTGGAGTGTGAACATCGACCTCTCCCCCTATAACGGGATTCAATCCCATGATGAATTTCCGTATTCTGAACTTCTCGTTAGTTTGATACTGCGGTACATACTTGAGGAGTTTTGTAAACCGCTCCCAGTATTCAGTTACTGTTAGCTTCCCTTGAGCTAAGTTCTGGAATTCTATCATTTTCTGATCATAGAAAAGATGTGGTAGCCAACATTGCCTAAAATAGCCTTTAAATTGATCCCAAGTAACATTGGTCTCATCAATATTTAGCTCAGCTTTACGGCTATCCCACCACGAAGATGCTTCGTGGGAAAGCTAATAGGCTCCCCAAATAGCTTTGGTTTCCTCTGAGAAGTTTCTTATTGCAAAGTACTTCTCCATTTCGCTGAGCTAGTTCTCAGCTCCATCTCCTAATGTGGTGCCATCATATTTAGGTGGACTTATCCTTTTTATATCATTAGTGAATTCTTCTGCCAACCTGGCCTTTTTGTTTTCTGGTTGGACAAGTGCATTTCCAGCATTAATATCAACACCCAAATCGGGGTTGTCCTCAGGAGGTTGCTGATTGATATTACCAGCTTCTTCATCCTCCTCATTTCCCATCACCTGCTGTTCAAGTACAGCTAAACGATCTCTTGTGTCCAATAGGGCAGCAAGGATCTCATCAAGTTTTTGGGTTGTTGCTACCCCTCCTTTAGGTGGAGCATTATTCGCAACGTTCCCCCTTGTTCTAACCATTTTCTGTTACAAGAAAATTCAGGTTTTTATCAGATTATGGACACAATAGGCCCAAGAGCTGCAACCTTCAGCTCTGATACCAAGATGTAACATCCTCATTTTTATACATTAGAACAAGTAATTTTTTTAATTTCTTTTTGACAAATGCTTCCTAGTTCTAAATACATAATTTAGAACTCACAAATCAAAACAACCAATCTTATAACAGATAACCATATGCAGCTGTAATGACTCGGAGTACCTCCGATCTATTCATTCCATGACTCGGTAATCTACCGATCTATTCATGAGTATTAAGAGTTGGTGTTTTTATTTAACACATCACTCTTGTGGTTCTCTTCCCTATTCTGGGATTCATAATGCTCTGTCCAAGGAACCTATCTGAATAATTGTTACCATTATTCATCGGCATCTCATCCCTTAGACTAGGTGACTTAGGACAACGCAATCAGCAGCTTGCGATACTTTGGCCAAAGATTTGAAACATAATGCTTATGTCTCGTATTCCTTGACGGCATACTCATCAATCTAGAATACGTCCTTCACCCCATTCCTATGTTATGTAGAATGTCTTATACTGACTTCTGTCAGACTCTCCTGTCCCAAGTTATTCACTCAGGAACGGATTAGTAAGATGACAACGTTATAGGGATGCTCCCGAGGACTAGGGATACGCTGACATACTGGGTCAACCCTAGTTAATCCAGTGTGTCAAGATACCCCGAGTCTCCTAGGGCAGCCTTATAACGTGACCACGTTCCTAATCAGTCCCAGAGTAACTTGTTCGAGTTAATGTGTAAATATTAACGATCAATGCAAAGGGTGTCGCCATAAGTCACCTGCATTGTTGTATCTTCGAGAAGATCCTAATCTTCTCGAAGGTACAACCCTGCAGTTGACTTGTGCCGTCAACCTTTAAATCTTCCTCGAAAAGATCTACTTATTAATAAGTGTTACATACGTTGAGTTAAAATTATACTATCAGACGCTCCCTTAAGGGTAGTCTTTCTCAATCCTTGGGTTCCTCACCTTAGAACTACCTTTCATAATGGGAAGCTAAACGAGATGAATAAATTATTACTTCCTAGTCTTGATCTAAGGCAAGACAATGATCTAAGTTCCAATTTAGCTATAAATAGAACATAATAGAACTACTAAACAATCATAAGTATTCAGTCACATAACCTTGCAAGCTTACTTAGATATTCAAAAAATTCTCCAAGTTATACAATAATAACAATGCTCTCAAGATCATTCGAACCGAAGAATATCAAACCATCAAGATACGAATACAAACACATAAGTAACAAATATCTCTTTTCATTCCTTTCAAAGCTAATCAAATACATTTTATGCATTCAACATATCCGATACAATACTCAACAGCAAAAGAACAACTTTCTTCAAGTAGTACGTTCAGAGAATCAAGTTGGATTTCATCATAAAACCAAATTAAACAATCTGAACATCATATCAGATCTGCGTGCCTTTACCACTTACGGCAATCATCTACAAAAATTGTCAACATGGGTCAGTTCGGTGAGCTGAGCATGATAAGCACTAAATCTTAAAACAATTGCAATCCACCAATTGTTTTCATTAAACAACCTGTTTAAATGAAATTAATTCACCAAACATGTAAACATATTTCAGACTATGCTCTTTTGTAATTAAAACATGACTATAACGCGTAACTCGTATTATAGTTACTAAATATTCCTAGATACTTTTCATATATTTCTTCATAAATGTTAGAGACCAAGAAGAACAAATGCATCTAAAACAACTATCCATCTGAATCCCAAGGACAACAAACATCCGACAGGCCATTATATTCAACAAAATGAATATCCTAACAATTAATGAATCCATTAGTATGTTTTACAAATCCAACCATTAAATATAAATTTATCAACATATACTTTACAACAGAAGAGAAAGAAACCGAGACATTCAGATTTCCCTTCCAATCATGCTCATGTCTGTACCGTCTCCTCAAAAGTAAAGAATTCACATTATACGCATGCGACTAAGTCAGACGAGACCACAAGAAGAACCACAACTTCGTCAAAATTTAAATATAAAAATTCCCTGTAGCTTACTAAGCAATACAATAGCTCTCGCGACAAGCAACAGTAAGTAATCCAAACTTAACAAATTCTACAATTCCTTTACATAACATTCAACAATATGAATATTCCCATCGCCATTGTTTGACAGAGCACAGCTTCATTCAACTAGGCAAATCCCAATAAATTTTTCCTCAAGGTTTCATTTGAAGTCAAGTTACTACAACATATAATAGGGTATCAACAAAATCGAGTTGATAAAGAAATCCCAACCTTTAATTCATCCGAATCAAACTGAACATAACACAACGATGATAAGAAAGAGTCAAAACGATATGCATGCTCAGCGAGGACTGCAATCGAGAATCGAGCCAACTCACAGCATATCATGGACTCCAACAGTGCCAAATCCAACCAAAACTTATATTAAAGGTTTAAATTGAAGTTGAATTCATATGAAAACAATCAAGAATCCTAAAAGTACTCACAACAAAAACTTCTACAAAAGTTACAACATAAATTACCTTTCAGTGACTCCATCGAAGTCGATATTATTTAGTATTCATAATAAAACAATAGCATTCATAACCAAGCTTGACAGAAGTTTAAATACTAGATACATTTCAAGGACTCTCACTGAGTCAATATCGACCGTAATCAAAACTAGGCTTACACAGAAGTAAAAACACCAGTTACATATCAAGGACTCCAACTGAGTCCATAACAACAGTAATCACAACTGAGATTATTCAGAAGAGAAAACATAATATACGCTTCCAGGATTAAAAAGGAGTCTTACCCATGTAGTATTCTTCAAATAAACTTCTACAGAAGTAGAAAGATACAAGATACCTATAAAATTCTAGAATTCCAACCAAAACAATAACATACCGTAATCACAACTGAACTCCTTCAGAAGTAGAAATGTATGGAATTCATGACTAACTTCTACAGAAGCCGAAATACAAGATATATATATATATATATTAAGGATTCCAACTGAGCCAATAATAATAAGTATTCACAACCAGGCTTATACAGAAGCAGAAACACTGGTTTCATAACAAGGACTCCAACTGAGTCCATAACAACAATATTCGCTCTAAGCTTATACAGAAGAGGAAAACATAATATATGCTTCAAGAGTTCAAAAGGAGTCGAACCCAAGTAATATTCTCAATCTAAAACTCCTTCAGAAGTCAAAAATACTATCTACTCAAGGATTCCAACGGAATTCAATAACATAATGTATTCACGACTGTACTTCTTCAGAAGCCAAGACATAATTTCATTTCAAGAAGTCTAACAACATCAATAACATATATTACTCACGACATAACTTATACAGAAGTCGAAATATCATGTACATTCAAGAATTCTAACAGTATCCTTTTCAACAAGTGAAACAACAAGGTATCGACGGAAGTCTGAATCAACAAGAAAACAATTCATGGACTCCCACAAAGCCGAACACATATATTAGCCTTGCAAGCATTTCTACGAAACCTAACCGAATGCAAAACACAACAAGATAATTCAACAGTATGAAACAAAATGCACACCCATCAAGGGTTCATTTGAAAAATCGAGCCAGTAAGAAGATACATCAACTAATTCTCACAAAGCTACCTTAAAAACCAACTGAACCCAAAAATCATCTGAACAGAGTTGTTCTAATGAAATCATTTGAAAGAAAGCAAGATTTTTAAAAGTTAGGGCCTAACATGCCTGGTAATGTTGCTTAAAAATCTGAAGAAGACCTATGAAAGAGCTCGAGCCTTCTCCTCTTTTTCCACGTTAGATTCAACAACAATAATTTGTTATTTCCATGCCTTATAAACTTTCCTTGACAGAGAAAAGAGCTAGTTATTCTCATAGTTTCCATGCAACACCAAGTAGACTGGTGTGAAGAATCAGTGATCAAATAAAGGGAAACCCGGAGCACATGAAAAACCAAAAAAACAACCAGTTTTCCTTTTTGCATGTCTTCCTGAGAAATCTGAGCTCGGAGACCGAGTTCATTAATTGCATTAACTCCAAAATTCCCGCTCAATCTCCATTGCCACTGACCGCCATAGTTGGTGATGGACAATTGCAAATCAAAGACCATTTCCAAATTTGGTGACTCTGCCACGTCGGCCTCACTAGCCGTTTGAAACCTCCACTAAATTCCTTGTCCTTCATGCTTATCCATCCCCATTTAATGCCATAGAAACTGCCACCCATGGCTCGCACCCCTTCATAGGTCCCTTTCCTCCATGTTCATTAGTTAGGTTAGAAACATAGGTTAGAATTTAAGGTGATACTTAGTCTAACCTCCTTAGCGCTATGTCACTAACCTTAGAACATTTAGTTTATAGTTTTAGGCCTAGGTTAGATTAGCACTAATCTAACCCATAGGTTATTAACCTTAATAAATCCAGTTTAGGTCTAACATTTAGAATGTTCAGAATAAGAACCAACAGATATACATTCCCGTAATGGATTCAATCTAGTACTGATAATAAGCTAGTAGTATAAATGTATCTGAATTTATTACCTGGCCCACGATCAAGACCTTCCTGATATTACGATATCGGGAACCAATTCATTTAACATGATCAGCCTGAGTTAGACTCTGGAATAGCTTATTCAACGCATTTAGACCTTGCAACCTACGTAAGGTCTATAATTTTTGTTCATCCCGAATAAACTTAAAGCATATCTTTGATCAATGCCACTGATCCAAGGCTGAGTCTTATAGATGGATAAATCCACAATTCATTCCGAGATCAGATTAAACTCAGGTGCAAAATGAAAGAAATAAAAGAGTCCAATCATATTCCGACTCAGTCAAAGATCTTCAATTGCAAAGAAGATACAGTCCATATCAAGCATGACTTCACAATCAAAGGAACACATCCTTTTACAGAAGAAATCATATATCAACACTTGAATTCTCAGGAGGAAGTAACAATAGTTCAGAGTGTTACAATTGTTTTGAGATCTCTCCCTCCTTAATACCACATTTTTGTGACAACACTCAACTTGTCAGACCAAATAGTGAGTTTTGAAAAATTGGTAAATCTACTGCAACAAGAGAAATCCATGTACAATAAAGATGATGAAGAGGAGCAAGCACTTTATTTTCATTAAAAATGGAAAGGAAAGGGAAAGGAAAACCTAATTCCTATCAAAAGTCCCTAAATCAGAATCAGAATCAACAAGGGGATAAGCAACAAAAGAAGAAATTCCTGATCTGCAAAAAGAGGACATGAATTGAAATATTGTTGGTATAATACTTACAAGAAAGGTTCATCAAGCAAATCTATACCTCAACACCGAAAATCTCACAAGGGACATACAAACTATAATCAAGGGAAGAAAAAGGGGAATTGGAAAAGAAAACCCCATTAGTAAGGAAATATTGCTGAGCAAGAAGAACATTTAGATATTGAAGACTACTTGTAAACTACTCAATTAAGTGAACCCTCCATGTCATCTAGTGATGTCTAATATGTTGATTCGGGAGCCAATTGACACATGAACATCCATAGAGGCTGGTTTACTTCAATGAGGGACACACCTTCAAAAAAACATGTTTCATTAGGTGATGATTCTTCATACATAGTACAGGGGGATTGGGAACATTTCTATACCTCTTGGTTCACATAACTATAGATTATCATATGTATTATATGTCCCTGGGTTGAATAAATATATGCTGTCAGTTAGTCAACTCCTAGATCACAACTTGAAAATTCACTTTGATATTCATTCCGACAATAAAATGTGTTTAATTTGAGATAAATCACGAGGCTCGAAAATAGTTGCAAAAGCCTCTAATGTCAGACGCATGTTCCAACTTGATTTTTTCCATAGAGATGATCAAGAACTTGTGGATAAGAATTCTACCCCTGCATAATTATGGCATCATAGACTTGGTCACATCAGTTTCAAGTATGTTGAAACACTTCACCGACATAATATGGTAAAAGGATTACCATCTCTCTAGAAGGATATAGACAAGTGTCCTCACTGCCTAGTAGGAAAATAACACAGAGCTTCATTCCAGAAGAGTACTTTTTGAGCTCATGGTAATCTTGACTTGGTTTATACCAATCTTTGTGGTCCAATACAACCAAGTCATTCTGAATTTCAGTACTTTATGCTTTGTGTTGATGAATATTCAAGAAAAATGTGGATTTTTTGTCTTTGCAAGAAAAGTGAAGCTTTTAAAATCTTCAAGAAATTTGAAATAGATGTTAAGAATTAAACTAGTCGTCACATTAGAACTCTCCACTTAGATCGAGGGGGGAATTCACCAGTAATGAGTTCAAATACTACCTAAAAGCTCATGGGATTCGTCGATAAATGCCTCCTCCACACACACTGCAACATAATGGTGTTGTTGAGAGAAGAAATTGTAATATCATGGAAATGGTGCAATGCATGATCGATGATTCTAGACTAGCAACGACATTCTGGGTAGAAGAAGTAAATACAATAGTGTATATGTTGAATAGAGTATCCATAATTGTTTTGGATGGAGTAACACCACATTAAACATGGTCAAAATAGAAACCATCTATTACACACCTTAGAGTATTTGGGTGCAAAGCAAGCATGCACATACCCAATAAGAATAGAAAGAAACTGGATATGAAATCACAGAAACTCATCTTCATTGGGTACAATGAAGAGACTATTGAGTACAGATTGATGGATCCAAAGACCAAGAAAGTCTACACCAGTAGAGATGTTGAGTTTTTTGAGAAGAAGGAAGCAAAGTCTCCTCCTCTAGACTCACCTGATGTAGATTTTTTACCAGTTGTAAAAATAGAAGCTGATGTTCCCACAAATGATGAAAGTGATGATGGGGATGATGGTGATGATTAGATAAGATGATAAGAATAGTTTAGCATATGCCCAAGTGGTATAATAACATGTTATGAGATGCAAGAATGGATGCTCCATTGGATACATCCACCATTGAACCACAAAATCATAGTAAAGAAAGAGAAGAAGTGAATTTCTATTTGATGAGTAGTGTTATTGAATCTGATGAGCCCTCTACAGTCCAGGAAGCTGTACAGTCAAAAGGTTACAAAGATGCCATGGATTCTGAATATAACTGAGTGATGAAAACCAACACTTGGTAGCTTGTCGATCTTCCACCAAGGAAGAAACACATTGGATGCAAATGGATATTCAAAACAAAGTACAAAGCAAATGGGACCATAGAAAAATATAAAGTGAGACTAGTAGCAAAGGGGTACACACAAAAAGAAGGCATTGAATATGAGGAGACATTTTCTCCCACAGCTAAGATCAAAATGACCAAGATGATCTTTGCTCTAGCTACACAATTTGGTTGGAAAGTCCATCAGATAGACGTAAAAAGTGCCTTTCTAAATGAAGACTTATAAGAATAAGTCCACATGACTCAACCTAAGGGATATGTTGTACCTAGTCAAGAAGAAAAGGTATGTAGACTCAAGAAATCTCTGTATGGCCTCAAACTAGCACCCTGGGCATGGTACATCAAAATTGATGAGCATCTCATACAACATGGATTTGTTAGAAATCCATACGATCCCAATATTTACCTCAAAAAGCAAGGGGGTGAGATTATGATTGTCGTTGTCTATGTCGATGATCTAGTCATCACTGTAAGTTCAGTGAGGATGGTCGATGTAACAAAGAAAGATCTTAAATGATCATTCAACATGACAGATCTCAAGCTGATGCACTATTGTCTTGGATTGGAAGTATGTCAGAAAGAGAATCATATCTTTGTTTCTCAATTGAAATATACCAAGACGATGCTCAAGAAATTTAGGATGATGGATTACACACCTATTGCTACACATATAGATAAAATATTGCAGTTATCTCATTTAGAACTATCTCCTGTGGTAAATGCCACTCTTTATCGGTAGTTGATTAGGAGTCTCATTTACTTGACCTACACTAGACCAGATATCAACTTTGCAATAAGCTATCTATCTAGGTTCATGCAAGAACCCAAATTTTGTCATTATAAGGAAGCAAGGTGCATATTGAGATATCTCAAGGTATCAATGGATCTTGGTCTAGAATACAAGAAGAATGATAACTTCTTCTTGTCAGGATATTTAGATTCAGATCATG
This sequence comes from Taxus chinensis, assembly GCA_019776745.2. NCBI lineage: Eukaryota > Viridiplantae > Streptophyta > Pinopsida > Cupressales > Taxaceae > Taxus > Taxus chinensis. The sequence goes on from CM034149.1 coordinate 81,187,571, forward strand.
AAGGAAACATTGGTGACAGAAAATCCACTTTAGGGTTTGTGTTCTTCATGGGATTTGGACCAATATCACGGGGAAATAAGAAAAAACATATTGTTTCTTGTTCTTCCAAAGAAGCCAAGTATCATTCTGCAGGTGAAGTTGTCTATGAAGTGATATGACTATGTCACATACTTGAAGGACTTGGAATAACACATGAAAAATCGACTACCTTGTATGTTGACAACGAAGGTGTTCTTAAACTTGTTCGCAATCTATTTTTACATGAAATAACAAAACAAATTAAGGTACATGTAAATTTCATATGCGAGCATGTATTAAAGCACAATATACAGCTTCAATTTTTTCCAATAGCTGAAGAACGAGTAGATATCTTCACAAAGTCACTTGCATGTGACAAGTTTGAGTTGTTTAGAGAATTCCTCTCCTCATCCCTTGAGACAATGAAAAATTAAGGGGGGGAATGTTAGGGTAATTATATTTTACCTAGGTTAATTATGCATTACACAGTTAGTTTTATAATTGTTTAATTGTTATATGGTTATATTTATTTATAACCTTCTATATTGTTTTATTCAATCACACAATAGTTGTTATATTATTTTAACAATACTATTGTTTGTATTGTTTCACGGTTGTACCCATGTAACCCATTTATTTGTTTGTATATTATTGTCCAATATGTATAAATATTATAGCACATCTATTATAAATTGATTTGGATGATTAATAAAATATATTAGGATTCCGTCCATGTTTTACATAAGTTGTAAGGGCTCAACACCAAAGTTTGAGACAGGAAAACAAGCAATCCAGGTAAAAAAGTTTAGAATGATTTTACTTCCAAATATTTTTTTCTAGGAGAGATGGACACCAAGAAGATTCTATAACAGACTATGGGAAAAGACACCTAAGATGGAAGAAAATATGAGTAGAACCAAGTATGCAGGTCTTGGTAGGATTAATGTCAAAATTCTATCTTAACTTGTTAAACTAATTAAATGATCAAAATGTTGATGATAATATTGTGGATATATGAAGAAATGTGATTGAATGTTTTGCCAATGTTTAGAAGTTTGAAAGTTGTTTGAAAAATAAAATTTCTTGATTACAATTTTACAATATGAACTGAAAGATGAAATGTAGTATGGATGCAATAATGTACACATAGAAATGCAAATGAATACATGCTGAAATGTCTAAGGTGAAGAGAGTTGAAGGATGTAAAAATCCTCACCCCTCGAGAGTACATAGTGAAGAAACACGATCTTGAAATTTCCCTTCTCTTGATAAGGACTTGTTATCCGGGGCTTAAAATTACAAACCCTACCCATGATTGTGTATATATGTTTATCCAATTTTCCTATTTGAAGGAGGCATTAGAGAACCTATCTGTCACATTCTTGACATATCATATTTAGGTGAGCATGATTACGTTGCTTAAATTTTTCTTTTGCATGAAGCATAGCAATTTTGCGTGACCTTAGTTGTGATATGGGATACCATCCCATGGAGATGATATACTTGATTTTTGATATGTTCATATTTAAACCAAGGTTTGGAATAGAACAAACCCTAGGGATGGATTTTATGGGCACCGTATTGATTTCATAACTCTCTCCTTCCTTTTTTAATTCTACCATGTTTATACCTAAGCCAAGACCATCAGCGGGAAGAGAGGCCATACCAATAAGGTTACCCATTCCTTGCAATTCAAATGGGAGAAATATTAGCTCATCACTCTCTAGGAGTTTAATGATCTCCATTGTGGTTTTAGTGGGTACCATTTCTATGGATATTAATTTACCCTTATTTAATTTTTCCACCTCTATCATTTTTGAGTCATCAACCTTGACTTTTGGAATACTTGTGGTGGTCATGACCGATTTGTTTGATGGTGGTGTTTTGTTTAACTAGTTTGTGGAAAACTCATACTCTGAATGAGCCCTTGGTTTCTTCTTGAGATTTTTGAAGTGAATATCAAAAGGTTTAGGATCCCCTTGGGCAATAAAGACCTTCCCCAAGTGGAGTAATCTAACTTCTTGAAACAAATTAGAAGTACAACAACCTTCATCTGGTGAATCCTTGGTCTACCAAGAATCATGTTGTAATTTGTTTACCTATCAATGATGTAGAACTCCATTAAGATCATTTTTGACACGAGGGTGATAGGAAGAATGATAGTTTCAATTACATTTACCTTCAAACTATCATACCCTCATAAAATGTTTATTGTAGAGGAGTAATTAGTCTCTCCATATCCTAAATTTTACAAGAAAGAGAAGGGAACTACATTCACAAAAGCCCCATCATCGATCATGGCTCTCTTAATACAATTTTTATAAACCCAGACCTACACATATAAGGCAAGATCACCTCTTTGGGTAATTTCAACATCAGATGGTATCTTGTTTATATTGAAAAAAACCTAGTATCTCTATCACTCTATGTAACATCCTCATTTTATACATTAGAACAAGTCAATTTTTTTTTTTTTGATAAATGCTTCCTAGTTCTAAATACATAATTTAGAACTCACAAATCAAATAACCATTCTTATAACAGATAACCATATGCAGCTGTAATGACTCGGAGTACCTCCGATCTATTCATTCCATGACTCGGCAATCTACCGATCTATTCATGAGTAATAAGAGTTGGCGTTTTCATTTAACACATCACTCTTGCGGTTTCTCTTCCCTATTCTGGGATTCAGAATGCTCTGTCCAAGGAACCTAACTGAATAATTGTTACCATTATTCATCGGCATCTCATCCCTTAGACCAGGTGACTCAGGACAATGCAATCAGCAGCTTGCGATACTTTGGCCAAAGATTTGAAACATACTGCTTATGTCTCGTATTCCCTTAACAGTCATACTCGTCAATCTGGAATAACGTCCTTCACCCCATTCTTATGTTATGTAGAATGTTTTATACCGACTTCTGTCAGCCCCCCTTATCCCCAGTTATTCACTCGGAAACGGATTAGTAAGGTGACAACGTTATATGGATGCACTCGAGGACTAGGGATAAGAAGACATACTGGGTCAACCCAAGTTAAAACCAGTGTGTCAAGATACCCCAAGTCTCCCAGGCAGCCATATAATGTGACCACATTCCTAATCGGTCCCAGAGTAACTTGTTCAAGTTAAAGGTGTAAATCTTAAATGATCAATGCAAAGGGGTGTCGTCATAAGTCACCTACATTGTTGTATCTTCGAGAAGATCCTAATCTTCTCGAAGGTACAACCCTGAAGTTGACTTGTGCCGTCAACCTTTAAATCCACCTCAAAAAGATCTACTTATTAATAAGTGCTATACATGTTGAATTAAAATTACATTAAAAGACATTTCCCCTAAGGTTAGCCTTTCCCGATCCCTGGATTCCTCATCTTAGAATGACCTTTCTCAATAAAACCCATTACACAGAGAAATTATTAAGGCCAAGGTCTCATCAAGGAGTTCATAGAATATACATAATTCTAAATCAACGAGATTGGACAATAACCCATAATCTTCGCATGTGTTTGCCAACAGAACCCATTTTAGGTTTATTTCAGTTCTCATTACTGAATTTATATCATACTTTTAAGTATCAAAATATAATGATTAAGAATCCAATTAAATGTTGTCCTGGCTTAATCAAGACTAGGGATTAATAATTTAATTCATTTTGTTTAGCGTTCTGCTTAGGTTTATTTCAACCCTAGTTTCTAGTAAGACAACGATCTATATTTCATTTTAGCTTTAAATAGAACACACTAGAATTGCTAAACAATCAAGTATTCAGTCACACAATCTTGCAAAGCCTACATTGATAATCACAGAAGTCTCCAAATTATACAATAATAACAATGTTCTCAAGATATTTGAACCGAAGAAGGTCAAACTATCAAGATACGAATGCAAACACATAAGTATCAAATATCTATTTCCATTTCCTTCAGAACTAATCAACACATTTTATGCATTCAGCATACTTGATACAATGCTCAACGGAAAAAGAACATCTTTCCTCATATAGTACATTTAGAGAATCAAACTGTAATTCATCATAAACCAAGTTAAACAATCTGAACATCCTATCAGATCTGCATGCTTTTACCACTTACGGCGACCATCTGCAAAATTTGTCAACATGGGTCAGTTCGATGAACTGAGCATGATAAGCACTAACTCTTAAAACAATTGCATTCCACCAACTATTTTCATTAAACAACCTGTTTAAATGAGATCATTTCACCAAACAAGTATACATGTTTCTGACTATGCTTTTGTAAAACAAAAATGACTACAAACGTGTAACTCTAATTATCGTTACATAATAGTCCTAGATACTTCTCAAATATTTCATCAAAATATTAGGAATCAAGAAGAACGAAAGTATCCAAATCATCTATCCATCTGAACTCCAAAGACAGCAAACATCAGACAGATCATTACATTCAATAGTAAAAGGATTATCATAACAAATCATGATTCCATCAAAATGTTAAAAACAGTTCTGACGGTTAGATAAAAATATCAACATAAACTTTACAACAGAAGAGAAAGAAAACAAGTAATTCATATTTCCCTTCAACAAGTTCATGACTGTACCATCTCCTAAAAAGAAAGCATTCACCTTACATGCATACAGATAAGTCAGACGAGCCACAAGAAGTACCACTGTTTTGTTAACATCAAATATAAAAAAACTCCTGTACAGTAGCTATCACGCCAATAGTGATGACTATCTACCAAACAGACTCTGCATGACCTCCCACACGAAGCGACAACAAGAAGATATTCACTGCCATTGCCTGTTGAAGTGCAGTCGACAACTCCTAAGTTCAAACTAGCTCAAGAATGGATATCCATGCAACAGAAGACGTAAACATGCCAACAATCCCTTACATCAACCTACAGCCCATGCTAGTCCCTACTAAACACAGTAAGGCTTTTCGACCCTAGGTCGAAATCAAAGAACTTCTATTATATCGCAGTCAACAATAGACTCCATGGTATTAACAATTGATGTTTCCCTAAGACTATGCGGAGATAACCATACAAAATTCCCGCAACATGCACAGCCTGGAATAATCAGAAAGGAAACATAACATACTTATTCTCATCTGGACGCATTCAGAGTTTGAAGTATGGTGTTCACGACCCACTTTTACAGAGCTAAGTCACATGATATCTGTCTATACTCAAGGAACCCCAACCGTGTCAAAAACAACAGTGTACCAAATCGGGATAAATTAGAGGCAGATACACTGGTTACTTTCCAAGGATTCAACTGAATCCGGACAACAGTAAAAAGATAAATAATAGTAAATGATTCCAACTGTGCCAGCAATGGTAAACATTTAAAATCAGGCTTAATCAAAAGCTAAATACTGATTTCGCAACAAGGAATCCAACTGTGCCTCTTCAATATTTTTCACTCAAGCATACACAGAAAGGAAACATAAAAATACACCCAAAGAGTCTGTACCAAAAATTCATTACAAAATAACATAGGTCATATTACCTGTTATTCCTTCAAGACTCCGACAAAATCAAATTACCAACATTCAAAGATATATAGCTTCAACAGAGGTCCGTAATATACGAATCATCCAATGTACTCCAAAGAGTCGTTTTGAATACTATAAATAAGTATAATGCAAACTATCATCGAGTTCAATCCCATAATTTTCAACGCAAGGGAGGGAGAAACAACTTCTATAGGGTCGCAATAAATACTGAAACACAGCCAGTTATCCATTCAACAAAACCTAAATAACATAGCGAAACCCAACAAGGTTCAGTAACCACTACCTTAATAACCTCGACAGAACTTACAAAGAAGTCCAATCAAACTGAACAAAAAGTCCATCAGTATCCTTTCCAACGAGTATCAACAACAAGCATCAACAGTAAGCATTAACAACTAGTATCAACAGTAAGTAGTATCCTGCCTATACCCATCAAGAGAACAATTCATGGGCTCTCACCGAATAGGCCCAACATACATTCTTGCATATATTTCACAAATTAAAGCCGGTATGCAAAACACCATGAAATATTGCAACAGTTTGAAAAATAAAATACACCCATCAAGGTTTTAATTGAAAAATCGAATCAACAAGAAGATACAACAACAAAATCACGCACAGCTTATCCTAAAAACCAACTGAATCCAACTATCATCTGAACAAAGTTGTTCTAATGAAATCACTTGAAAGAAAGCAAGATTTTTAAAGGTTAGGGCCTAACATGCCTAGTTGTTTGCTTAAAATTTTGAAGCAGACCACTGAAAGAGCTCGAACCTTCTCCTTCTTTTCCAAGTTAGATTCACCAACAAAAATTTGCTATTTCCATGACTTATAAATTTTCCTTGCCATAGAAAAGAGCTAGTTACGCTCATACTTTCCATGCAACACCAAGAAAATTGGTGCAAAGAACCAGTGAACAGACAGAGGGAAAACCGGAGTGCATGCAAAACCAAACAAACCATTAACTTTCCATTTTGCATGATTTCCCGTGAAACCCGAGCTCGAAGACCGAGTTCATAAATGGCATTTACTCCCAATTTCTCACTCAATCTCCACTGCCACCGACCGCCATAGTTGGCGATGGACAAATGCACATCAAAGACCATTTCCAACTTTGGCGACCTGCCACGTCGGCTCAAGTTAGCCGTTTTAAAAACCTCCACCAAATTACCTGTCCCTCATGCTTATCCATGCATTTAATGACATAGAAACTGCCGCCCATGGTTCGCACCTTTCCATATGTCCCCTTTCCTTCCTTGTTCAATAGTTAGGTTAGTAACTTAGGTTAGGATTTAGGATAACACCTAGTCTCACCTCTTAGCGCATAGATACTAACTTAGAACATTAGCTCTTAGCCTAGGTCTAGGTTAGATTAACACTAATCTAACCCCTAGGTTAGGTTTAGTTTTAGGTTACTAACCTTAATAAATCCAGTTAGGTTTAACATTTCATATGCTCAGAAAAAGAACCTACAACATACATTCTCAAACAAGGTTCACTCCTGCACTGCCATTAGGCTATTGAATTATATGTAACTGAATTGTTACCTGGTCCGCGATCAAGACCTTCTAGATATATTATGATATCAGGAACCAATCCATTTAACACGATCAGCCTGAGTTATACCCCGGACTAGCTTATTCAATGCATCCAGACCTTGCAACCTACATAAGGTCTATATTTTTAATTCATCATGAATAAACTTAAAGCACCACTTGGATCAATACCACTGATCCAAGGCTAGATCTTATAGATGGATAACTCCATAATTCATTCTGAGGTCAGATTAAACTCAGGTACAAAATGAAAGAAATAAAAGAGTCTAATCATATTCTGACTCAGTCAAAGATCTGCAATCTTAAAGAAGATACAGTCCATATCAAGCATGACTTCTCAATCAAAGGAACACATCCTTTTTACAAAAGAAATCACATATCAACACTTGTATGCTCAGGAGGAAGTAACAATAGTTCAGGGTGTTACACTTTATCCCGAAGGATGTATATCAAAGTCAATATGATGTATTTGAGCTCTAGGAGGAGGCGTAACAAGGATTAGATGACCAAGACCCAATGCATCAAGTAATGCAAAATGATGCATAGGGGAATTCTTCAATAAATATAGGAACGAGATGTGAGAAAAGGTCTTGTTCAAATCCAATATCAAATCATAGGATCCTACCAGTTTTGAGATTGTAGGAACGCCATCCTATGAGAAAGAATGAATGGGGAGGGGTTGTGAAATGTATTCCCTTATTTGAGTTTTTTTCATTATTTCTGGTTCAACCTTTAGCTCAACTAATCCCAAAATCTTCATATTGTTGTTTAAGCCAAGGTTGGGAGCAAATCTAGAGTTATCAGAAGTTGAGGCCTCACGATTGTTATTCCCTACAGGAATACCCTTGTTTATATTTTGAGGATTGGCCTTAACATCATTAGGATGTTTAGGTAATGGATCCCCAAAGATGCTAAGGTTTGTATTCTAAGGTGCGACAGGTCTCGTATCGCCAAGTTGTGGGGTTGTTTCAGGATTCACTAGGAACATATCCACAAAGAGTTGTCTTTGATTTTTAGGGAGTCTTTGAATGAACTTGTTGTAGTCCCTATAAGACCTATCATCATGACTAACAAAATGATGAAAACCACAATAAATATTAGGATTGTAGTTTCTTAGTCTTTGATAGGCGTCTTATTATTGTTGATTATAACCTCGATTGTAGTTTTGAATTTGATTGTTATAACCATGATTCGTTGTCTCTTGGTCAGATTTTTAGTACTGGTTCAGGCCTTGGGTTTGATTTTGTTGAGGAGGGGGGTGGTTCACATCAATTGTGTTGACTGAGGAAATAGTGCTAGGGCCTCTTTGATTTCCCATGTTGTTGTTGTTGTTGTTAGTGTTACTGTTGTTCGTAAAACTAGTCTTTTCTTGATCAGTAACACCATTCATGGTAACACCATAGTGACAATTAAAATCCTTAGGTACTTGATTTTTGGATCCATTATTTTGATGGTTTGTATTGTTTTGATTGGGGGACACCAATTTCCCATTGGGATCGTAAATATTATGCCACTGTTGATAACGAATTGGTCAATTCAAAGTGCCCCTTCCAACATTTCCTCATAACTATGGAAAGGAAACTTCTGTACTTCTTCCTTGGTCTCTCAATTAAGCAAGTGAAGGAAAAGATCACAAAGTTCCATCTGATCCATGTTGGGTACACTTGTAGAGGAGTAAAGAACTTGACGCCACCTCTGGATGAAATGAGCAGTAGGTTCATTTTTCTCCTTCCTAACATGCAGAAACTCCCTTATTCCCATTCAAAGTAACTTTTTCATGTCAAAATCTCTGATGAATTCCAAAACAATTTGTTTAAAGGAATGTATAAAAGCCCCAAGAATCTGATAATACCATAATAGGGAAATTCCTTTAAGGGTTTTCAGAGAGATTTTAACTACTACAACATCCCACAGAAGTAATTTCCTAATAGCAGTAGGATAGGCCTTGATATGAGCATGTGGATATTCTTCTCCCTTAAACTTAGGAAGATCATGAAATGGGCATGGAATCATGACACCTCGTATTGTGAAATCAAGGGGTTCTTTTAGATACTCAGTAGAAGAACCCATTGCATAAGATTCCACAATTGAAGCTCCTTGATGAGGAGGAGTCAGATAAGCTATATTGTAGGCATTAGATGGAATGTATGGAGCTCCTTGATACAATATATAAAGAGTAGGGAAAGTGTACACATCCATATGGGGGGAATTTGAGTACATATGCAAGTAAGGTGGGATGATACCAGGATATGGACTAGTGGGCGTGAAACCAGGGAACATCACATTCCCTAAAGAAGTGATATTCGATAATGAACTTCCTGCCATCCCTTGTGTAGGATAAGCTTGAGAAGGATGAGGAACCATCCCTAGTGTGTTAGATCCTGTGAAAAGATCACCCAAATTCGGTTGAGATGGATAACCTTATTGCATAGGATGTTGCATTGGTTGTTCATTGGTATAGATGTATCTCTTGTTACTAGCTGGATACCCCATGTTCTTCTCTACTGCATGAGTTGATTGTGATGGTTGAGCAATCTATAGTTCTCTAATCCTCCCTACTAAAGTGGAGATAACATCGTGAGATGAGGATTGAGTATCTTGTTTTGGTGCCTACTATGTAGGGTTTGGTTGAGAAAGAACATGATATCATCTTATGAATTGTTCAATGTTCTCATTCTTGGTTTCCTTAAAAATAGGAGTCTCAGGATAGGTTGTCAATACATCGTTATTGAAGAGTTTTGAAGCATGAATATTAATCCTATCTAAGGACTTGTCTATTTGGAGAAGAGGATTAGAAATGCATGCAAATATGTCATATTCAGAAGATTTCATGGTAATGTGAGGTCTTGACAAGACTCTAGGATAAGGATTTGTTCCACTTGTGACAACTGCATTGTTTGAATTGGGTTGACCATATTGCATGTTTAAAGGTCGATCAACCTCCTCTATCCTCACACTACTAGTGGGGTTTGAGATGTAACTAGGGGAGGATTACATGTTATTTGTGTAATTATCAGCCCATGTAGAAAGGGAAGGGGATTGTTGTGGTTGAACATTGGTGTAGTATCTATAATAGCCAAATGGCTCACCCAAATCTAAACGAGACATATTTTAGTAAGTATAAAATACCTACCAACATAGGGGAAGAAATGGAAGGGTGACGTAATAACAATGAAAGAAAAGGAAATAAGAAGGAAATAATTCTTCACGTCAGGTTCACCAATTTGTATAGATGAAAATAGACACGCGACCTTCAACCACACTCAACCTCCCGAGGTCGCGCTAGGACAACTGATGTGGAATGTTATTGGGATGATGATGGGAAAATATAGGAGAATAAGGGAAAATGATTAGGTAGTGTGAATTCCTAGTAGTTTACTTGGCCAAAGCGGACTTAGAGGCTATGTGTGGGTAGCATGAATTCCCTATTATTTGATTACTTGATTTTATCTACTTAAAAGGACATTAACTAGATAATGGAAATAAAAAAATAAAAGAAAACTAAGTATTCTAACCTAATTTAAACTAATGTTTTTGTATTTTTGGAATTTAATGGAAATAAAACAATACAAAGAAACTAATGTAATAAAAGGAATTATTTTTGCGTTTTTCTAGAATTTAGAAGAAATGAAGAAAAGAAAATCTTCTAATCTAACAAATAAATCCTATACAGATAAATAAATGTATGTAGTTATTTACCTGTACAATGGTGTGATTAAATCTATACTAATTAATTCAAGACTTTATAAACCATTGATCTGAATTAAATCTTCTATTTTTCCTGATCCAAAAATGGTACTTAAATTTTTTTCAGTACTTGGAAAATTTTCAGATGAACAAATTTACCAGACTCAACATTGAACATGAGTTTAATTATCCAATTTTGGGTACCTTAAATCCCAAATTTTATACTCTTCCAATATGATAAATTAATCTAAATTTTCAAACTTAAGTGAATATATTGATTCTATTACAAAAATCATTAAAATAATTCACAAGCTGAATTTATAATGCACTCAAACTAAATTCACGATTCCAAAATTTGAAAGTGCATTCACTACCTGATTGTGGGTTATTGATATTGAAATTTACTTCCTTTTAATTAATCCAGTTTGTGATTGCTTTAATAATTTAATCAAATAAACTAACTTGAATGTTTTTATCTAATCAAAATCTTCTAAAAAATTGAAATCAAATCCACAACACAAGAACTTGATAACGAAGTTTGGCAGAATGCCCACGTCCCTAGATTCTTGAAAAGAGAATCGATATATTATTTCCTAATGAAGTATAATATCCCTTCAATATTGAATTAACAAACCTTTATACCTGTAAATGAGCTGATTTAGACCTCTTGGAACTTTGAAATTTACCATAACGTTCCCAAGTCCATCTGTGGCCCCTATAGTATTTTCACTGATAGTTTCCTGTGAAATTACGTTAGAAAAATGTCTACAAATTGAAATATAAAACACCAACATAAAATAGGTTTATATTTTTGGAAACTATAGGAAATAATGAAAAATTACCTTTTTACTTCATGCCTTGATTCATACCAGAAGTGGTTAGAAAATGCAAATCTCTGCATGCTCCTTGTGCCTGTTTTGTGAAATTGCAATGGAAAAATATACAGATCTTCCTATAATGAAATTTACATTTATGGAAATCTCTCAAAATTATGAATAAATTTTATTTTTACACCATGGAAAAAATTGAACTGTAAGTGCCTCAAAAATGGTGATCTTTGCAAACTTGTCCTTCGTTGTCCATTCACAAACCTACAAAAAGGTCCCTTTAAATAGAAGTGATCTCATGTTCTATCACTTGCTAAAAAGTGGTGGGTTGGTAAGGCTGATAAGTATTTTAGCACAATTCAAGGGTTGAAATCCCCCTTCCATAGGTTTAGGCACCTAATTTAGCCATTGACCCCACATTTGGTGGGAAAGGGATATGATACGCCTTTAAATAACTTTTTGGCCACAAAATCCTCCTTATCCCATGGGATTTAGGCTTATTCACATGTAATGGATTAAATAACTTATTATTATTATAATTTTTTAAAATCCAAATCCACTACTAACCTACCAAGTGTCACACCCATAATATGCCATTTTTCCACGTCAGAGTGTGCCACGTCATCATTTGACCACAACTTTGACTATGCATATTTTTCGCATACGAACTCAAATTTGGTCTGTTCAAAATGTTTCATAAATCTTGTGATGAGATCTATACCATGGAACTAATTTTGAAACATTTCAAGACCATCAAGTTTTCCTTTTCACCAACTGACACGTGTCACCTTTCCATTGGTCCACTTGTTGACCTGTTGACTAGGGTTGATCCGTTTACGACCTTAACATTGAATGGTGATAGAATTTGCATACGAACTCCGATTTTGAAGTTAAACATACCTTCAGAAATTACTTAAGAATCCCTTCAACATGGTCTAGGTTCAGGGAATTTTAGGGAATATCTACTCATAAGAAATCCTCCGGATCACTCCTCCCTAGTAAGACCATGTTGACCTCAAAATAGAAATTACCTCTGCTGAATTATACACACGTTCTATGCATAATACAAACATAGAACCCAATTTAAAGCATGGTAACTTTCCCAATAATTTACAATATCCAAATGCCAATATTAGTAACATCACTTAATGGCCTGAATTGTAACTGATATGACACTACAACTGTCATATTCCTCTGTACACCCTGATCCTACACTCACCACTGTCAACAATACAAAATTGTAACCTACATTCACATCTTGTCAGTGAAAAACTTGTACATACTATTTGAAACTATATCTGACAGTTACAAATATTAATCCTATAAATAAGACTTACACATGTGCAAAAATCATGCATAGTAAACAAAGAGTTTGTATAATTTTTACACTTACAAACAATGCCCACATGAAACAAATTGCACAATAACAACATACTAACCACAATCCAAATATCGACATCCAACCAATGATCATTCCCACTGAAATATAAATGCTACTGAAAGATGAAGTTGTAAAACCATTAAAACAGAAGATTACATCAAATATTTTAAACCTATCACCTGATTATTTCCTCTTCAAGATACTTCACCAACACCAAAGCAGAAAAATAAATTTAGTACTTATCCCTTTCACAATTCAATAGGATTTCCAAAATTTATTTTTTAGTTTGCATGTATTCCATAAATCAACTATGCAAACATAAAAATGATAATTGTTTTACCCACCTTACTCAACATACTGGCTTGTTTAGGGGGTTGATTTAATTAAATTTTGACATGTGCCACTGAAGGGGTCATAATAGTTGGTTTAAAACTGTGTTCCTTTTTAATTTTTTTTTTTTTCTGGATAGAGTTTCCAACATTTTTTAATTTCATGACCTAGTTTCTTACAATGACCACAAAATCTATGATCCACTTTTTTAGGATCCACAATTTTAGGAACCTTACCTTGACTTCTCTTAACCGAGCCAGGGTTATGAGAATGCATTTTCTCAATTTATTCCAATATGGACTTCTGTTTCCTACACTTAACCACACAATGATCAGACAACCCACAAAATGTGCAAGGGTGACTATTCAACATTGTTTGAAAATCATTGCCAAATGTTTCCAATGTAGATAAGGGATCATTTTTTTTACCTTTCCTTTTAGAACCTTGGTAAATAGAAGGTGGAGGGATTTATATACCTCTTCATGTTGAATTATTACCAGATCCTCCTGTTGAGGATGAACCACTTGATGCTTGCAGGGATGAAACTTGGCTGTCATAAGCTTGTCTTCTTCCAATGGTCTTGGAGTTCTCTCCAATTTTCATTTCCCATACACTAGCATATCCCAGTTCTGCATGTCGAGGCCTTTCCTCTACTAATATTGGGTTAGTTATGCCTTGGTTGTTCTTACCAAGGCTAATTCCATTAAATACCATATTATTTAAAAGCTTAGATCCTATGCCTTTAGTGTATTTTTCAAATCCACCAAGCACACTTTCTGAATATAACTTATCTTTGGGAGAGAATTAAGTGTTTTCATACTTACTGTGCACACATCTGTCATAGTGGATGCATTAATAGTAACTGTTACCTTCTTAGGTCCATCAATTTTCATCACCATTAAAAGCTCATCCTTAGATTCTAGATCTCTTTTTAATGTGTCAATTTGCTCCTCTAGAGTCAATAGTTGAAATATCAAGAAGGAATTTTCTCCCTGTATCTGTTGATTACATGCTTCAAGCTCCTCAAGTTTCTTCATGTTGGATAACTTGCCCATGGTTTTCCTGCACACCTCTACTTCCAAAAACTACACACTGCAACTGAAAGATCAAGGTAAAGTGCAAAAACTAAGTTTAACCAAATCAACTGAAGAAAATCAAAAGTTTAAACCAACTTTGATACCAACTTGATCCAAAAATGGTACTTTAATTTTTTTTCAGTACTTAGAAAATTTTAAGATGAACAAATTTACTAGACTCAACATTGATCATGAGTTCAATTATCTAATTTTGGGTACCTTGAATCCAAATTTTTAAACTCTTCTAATATGATCAATTAATTTGATTTTTCCAGCTTAAGTGAATATACTAATTCTATTACAAAAACCATTAAAATAATTCACAAGCTGAATTTATAATACACTCAAACTGAATTCATGATTCCAAAATTTGAAAGTGCATTCACTGCCTTATTATGGGTTACGGATACTGAAATATACTTCATTTTAATTAATCCACTTTGTGATTGCTTTAATAATTAATCAAATAAACTAACTTGAATGTTTTAATCTAATCAAAATCTTCTAAAAAATTGAAATCAAATCCACAACACAAGAACTTGATAACGGAGTTCGGAAGAATGCCTACATCTCTGGATTCTCGAAAAGAGAATTGATATATTATTGCCCAGTGAAGTACAATATCCCTTCACTCTTGAATCAACAGACCTTTATACCTGTAAATGAGTTGATTCAAACCTCTTAGAACTCTGCAGTTTACTAGAAATGTTCCCAGGTCCATCTGTGGCCTCTACAATATTTTCACTAATGGTTTCCTATGAAATTACGTTCGTAAAATGTATATAAATTAAAATATAAAACACATAAATAAAATATGTTTACATTTATTTAAACTAGAGAAAATTATGAAAAACTTCCCTTTTTACTCGATGGCTTGATTCAGACCAGAAGTGGTTGGAAAATATAGATCTTTGCCTACTCTGCGTGCCTGTTTTGTGAAACTATGATGGAAAAACACCTACACAAGAAAATTTTAAAAGAATCTTGTAAAAAAATTTACATTTCTAGAAATATCTCATAATTTTGAAATTTTGAAATTTTTACACCGTGGAAAAATTGGGACTGTAAGTGCCTCGAAAATGGTGATCTTTGCAAACTGGTCTTTCGCTGTCCATTCACAAACCTACCAAAAGGTCCCTTTAAATAGAAGTGATCTCATGTTTTATCACTTGCTAAAAAGTTTTGGGTCTGCAAGGTTGATAAGTATTGTTGTACATGTCAAGGGTTCAAATTCCCTTTCCATAGGTTTAGGGACCCAATTTAGCCATTGACCCCACATTTGGTGGGAAAGAGATAGGATAAGCCTTTAAATAGCTTTTTGGCCACAAAATCTTCCTTATCCCATGGGATTTAGGCTTATTCACGTGGAATGGATTAAATAGATTATTATAATTATTATTTTTAAATCCAAAGCCACTAAAAACCTTCCAAGTGTCATGCCCATAATATGCCATTTGTCCACGTCAGAGTGTGCCATGTCATCATTTGACCACAACTTTGACTATACATATCTTTCGCATACAAACTCAAATTTGGTTTGTTCAAGATGTTTCGGAAAGCTTGCGACGAGTTCTACACCATAGAACTAATTTTCAAACATTACAATACTATCAATTTTTCCTTGTCACCAACTGCCACATGTCACCTTGTCATTGTTCCACTTGTTGACCTGTTGACCAAGGTTGACCTGTTTACGACCTTAACTTTGAATGGTGATAGAATTTGCATACAAAATCTGATTATGAAGTTTAGTATACCGTCAGAAAGGTATAGAGAATCCTGTAAGCATGGTCTAGGTTTAGGGAAGGGTAGGGAATATCTACTTATGAGAAATCCTCCGGATCATTTCCTTAGAGTAACTACAAGAAATTAGAGCTTATCAAAATATTTTCTTCCCTTGCAACTTCCCCAACAAAATAAGGAATATTTCTATGCAGGATTTTCTATATGGGATGATGCTTTGGTTGATTTCTAAAATAACATAAAAACTTTATTCCAGAAGCACTTCTTTGTAAATCTACAGAGATAAGAAAAGGAAGCTATCTTTCCTAAGAAGGATTTTTGAAGGAATTGATCTACTATAACTATTCAATGATTGCAATAATGAAAATGGAAATTCCTTTTCTACTATAGTAAATAATGTGAATATATTTTTCAAAAAATTAATTAAAGAAACCCAATTACAACCTGAACTTGGTATTTGAAATACTGTGGCAATCCAATTGTGGTGTGCTTTTGTGTCCCCTCAATTTTTCTTTTTAATCTCTTGTGTTCATGTGAATCTAGGATGCTGGGAATGTAGTAGAAGTAGCAAGGAGAAAGAAATGGAGAATTTCAATTTGATGGTAGTCTGGTAGCAATGTGGGAAGATGAAATATAGCGCAAGAGAACAGAGCTTAGCTATGTAGTTTCTAGTAAGATTATTGTAGCTCAACTAAGCAAGATACACAAAATAATATCCGGTCATTTGTTTGAGAACAAACGATGAATTTATAAAATGTTGGCTGGGCCGTGTACTAAAAAACTTGACAACCATGGGGTACCACATCAACACATGAAGAGGTAGTTAATAAGTTAATCACAAATCACAAGTGGAAGAGGATATTTCCACAAGGAAATCAAGCTTGAAATCAGGTAAAATGGTTCAAAAATGTGAGTTCAAAGTGAAATGGAGTAGAGTAACATGTGTCTTAAATCATGTTGGAAGATTCTTGAAATTTATCACAGGACTGTCACCTTGCGCAGGGAGGAGGTCCTAACACTAAAGCTAAAAACTAAGCTAAAATGAAGTGGGAAGTTGTAGAAAAGTGGTAAATGGCTAAGTAGGATGAACTGGGCTACAAATATAAGATGCAAGGAGGTTTATCAGCTTGAACACATTTGGAAAAGAAATGAATCATCATTGGAGAATTTGAACTATTTTCTGACAATGTATCATGTGAAAATTTGGGTGCATATAGACACCAAGGCATTTATAAAAGTATGTGATCATTGTCAAAGGATAGGTAAATTAGGAAATATGGATGAAATTCTGCTGCTACCCATAATAAGCATAAAACCATTTGAGAAGTAGGAAATTAACTTTGTTGTCCCTATTGTACCCATTGCATGAAGAAAAGGTGCGCTCTTCATCATTACATATAAAAATTACTTGAAAAGATGGGCAGAGGATGCACCTACAAAGTATTAAACTGTAACAATAGTAGTAAGACTTCTATGGGAAAATGTCATTAACAGGTATGGTTGTCCCTTGAGCCTTACTAGTAACAAGGGAACTCATTTATTGAATGAGACAATAAGAATATTATTGGTAGAGTTCATGGTAGATCCTCATAAGACTACCCCCTATCACTCACAAGGGAAAAACATTGACAAATATATGTGATATAGGTAGAAAATATTGGGATGAAAAGGTCTCAGCTATGATATGGGAATATAGGACTATATAAAAGAGGTTAAATAAGGTCGCACCTTTTCAATTTGTGTTTTGTGTGGATGAAGTTTTGCCTGTGGAGTTCATGTTACCATACCAACATATTGTGCGCACAAGAGAACATGATGAAAAAGCAACATAGGAGAAAATTAATAAAATGATGTAGTTAGATGAGAGGCACACCATTGTGTGATGGAGTCAGAAGACATAGAAAGATAGACATAAGGATTGTCACGATAGGCATATTAAGAATAAGTATTTTTCTATAGGGAAGATGGTGCTTTTGTATGACTCTAAGTTTTCACACCATCCTGGGAAACTCAAAGTGCATTAGTTGGTACCATTTTTAGTAACCAAGATACTAGAATCAGGCGCATGTCAGTTAAAGATGCTAGATAAAAATATGTTTCTTGGTTACTTAAATGGGAGTAGGTTGAATCCCTACTATAAATAAGCTTCTTCAGTGTTTTTAATAAGGGAGTATTGCCACATAGATTAGGTTTCCCATTCTATTTTTTTCTTTGTTTTATTGTAATAAGAACGTGCAAACGTAGGATCTAATTAGTCTGTGTTAGATTGATGCACAAAGGATCACACATGATTTTAGAGTGGGGTGAAGAAGGTGTATCTATGTGACATGAAAAATGGCTGGGAGGATAATGAATGGGTACACGTTGGAAGAAGATGTAGGTGTGCATGAGAAAATTCAAGGCACACATAGGAAGTGCGCCTGTGATAAGGTAGACAAGTGTTTAATAATGGTGGTTTTTGAAATTGGTGGAAGTTCTCACAAGAAACCATGTGAATGACGGGATGCATAGGGTAATGTGAGGGAGGCAACAAAAAGTTAGACTACTTAACATATGACACAAAGGAAGAATGTGTGTGGCATAGGACGATGCACATAAGAGGATCAATAGCCTAGGAATTAGTGGTGCATCAGAAGGTTACAAACTTCTACACACAAGAGAAAGTGGAAGAAAAAGTGTGGGAAAAGGATAAAAGTGTTTTAAAATCCAAAAAATTTGGTAGGCGAGTGTAATTAATGCATTTATAAATTGATAAATCTATAAAAGGGGCATGAACAAAGTAATTATTACCTTACTTTAAAAAACTTGCATGATAGAGAGCTTGATTGTGAAAATGTGTGAAGTGTGAAACAAAATTGAAAAGATGCAAATGAAATGGGAACTAGTAATCAAAGAGTGAGTACAAAACTAGGTTGGAAGAGAGATCCTTGGGAAAATTTGAAGTTGGGAAAAGGGTTTGAAGGCAAGTGAATGAGCTATGATTCATAAGAGAGGATGTAGAGCTAGGGTTTGCAGAGCTAGGGAACATAGTTTTAAAGGATGAATTAGGGCACAAAATTGAAGTAAATAACTAGAAGGGTTAAGTAGGAAGTGTAGACGTGCATCACCATAGGAAGGGAACAATTCAAGTAAGTAGGTGTGACAGTTTTGGCACCTAGGGAACATAAGTTTATAGGTTGAAAAGTTATACCAATACAAGGAAGAATAATGACACCAAGGAGAGCACCAAAGAAAAAGAAGGTTGTTGATGATGCATTTGAAGATTGGTTTTCAAATATATAATAACCAATGAGGGTAGTAGTAGGGAAACCTTGGGCATCACAACCGCGAAGGTGCAAAATTAGTGAATAAAACCACTGTGCGCAAGGGCATGAGGAAGACATAAATAAGAATGTCCTGTGAGAGTTCAGTATAAGGAATGTGGAGATATAGATTGTGTTGGATGATTCGATGTGCATGACCTTGGAAGAAGTAGGGGTCCTTCAATTGTATGAAATTCCTTAATTTTGAAGGCATGAAAACATGTTTTAATGGTTGATGTTGCATGTGCATAAAGAGTATTTCTACTTTGCGAGAAGAAGGATGCAGATGAAAACTAGGTTAATTAGAAGGGTTACATGTCTACACGACAATTGTGAGGAAATTGAACTTGAACTTCACGATGAAACACAAATTGAGGAAATAACTACCAAATTATAGTATCAGAGAGGAACCCACACATTCAACGTTGATAAGATTGCTAACCTCGGCACGAGAGTGTTTGTGCACTTGGTCAATTACAAATTGGGAGATTTTGAGCGATGGAAATAAGTCAGTAAGAAGTTCCTCCATATTGCACATAATATGGCACATAAAACCAAGCACAAAATCACCTTATACATAACCGAGGGGATCATTGAAGGGATAAGGTATAGATTAAAAAAGGGGACAAGATTACTTGGGGTTAAATTCTCCTAATGATAGTTTTCTGGGAGATTGGGGTGCCAAATGGCCCAAAAGATAAGACACGGGTTCACCCAATTGAGGAAAAGTCTCTGGTATAATGGTTGTCCAAATTTACTTGCGATGGAGGAATCAATAACCCCCATAAGGCATGCCTCAAGAAGTGGTATAGAAGGATCACAAGGTATTTGAGAATGAATGATGTAAGTCAAAAGAGTTGCCAATATTATTGGATAAACAGGTGAAGTTTGCATTAATGCAACACTTTAGCCTTGCATGATTCTTGATGAAGAATGGAGAGATGGGACCACAGTGCAAAATTTTGTTTGCATTCACAGCCAAGTATTTTAAGTGTGTAGTGAATATGATTAAGAATGTAAAACATATTAAATTCAATGCAGATAAGGTTGATGCAGGCTACCATACACTGCAAAATAAGTATGGGTATGTGTCTAAGGTAGCATACTTGGAAACAATGGAGACGAACATCATGGGTCTTCGTCCAATTTTGACAATGGTGGTTAGAAAGGAGGCGTGTAAGGTCTATGCCTAGATATAATTAAAGATAGAGGATGTTGACATGTTGTAGCTGCCAAGAAATCAGACTGTGAAGATCACAAATTGGAGGCATGAGAAGAATCCCATGCAAGAGGAATAAGAAGGAGAAGATGAAGAGGTTTCTCTTGACCAGAGAAAAAGAAAGAAAATAAAAAAGGTAGCGGAGGGAAGAAAACTAGGAAAAAAGTGCCTTACTTGCACAAAAAGTGCCTCCAACTAAAGTAGAGCATCATCCTATTCCATTAAAGAAGAATCCTAGAGTGGTGTATGATGTAGAGGAAGAGGAAAAGGACTTGGAGAAAAATGTGCATTTAGAAAAGACGGTGTGTGAGGAAGGGCCATTGCAAGAGGAGAAAGAAGCACTAGTGAATGAGGAAGAGGTGTACGAATAGGATAAGGGACATCAAGATGAGGAAGTCCAGAGAGAAAAAGAACAAGAGGATGAGTGCGAGGAAGTAAGGGAAGAAGAGAAAATAGGTGGTGATGCAGAACAAGAGATTAGGGAAGATTAAGTAACTAGAGGAGAACTAAGCTAAGAACAAATTAATATTACACAACATGCCCCAAAGAAGCCGCACTAAGAAGTAAGGAAGTGATGAAAAATCTGAGAGACACCCCTAATGTCATACATGGACAAACCCTTGAGGGTACTAAGGGCCAAATTCTAAAGTTCAGTACCAGCATAGGACCTTTTTTTGTTAGAAAATTCTGAACAAGGACAAGAAATATGCACGCAAAAGGAATATTCTCTAATGGAGTATGCAAATGTATATGGAAGAGAATGAGTTCAAGGTGAGAAAATAATCATAGTCAAAGATGAAGTTGAAAAAAGAACTAGGGAAGAAATTCTTTGTGATTGACCCTGCCATGCTATCAGATGAGAAATCCTACAACATTCTTAGCAAGATGGCCATTAAGGTAGGGAGAAGAAATATTGATAAAGGGGTCATAGTGAGGAGGATGCAAAAAGATATATAACGCAAAGGTTTAAGAAACCATCAACTTGTGGAGAAGTTGAATGAAATAAAGAAGAGAATGGTGCACGTATGAAAAGGTAACAAATATAGTTTTTAGTATTATGCGTGTATGCCCAACTTGGTTGACCAATCTCAACCAGACTATACAACATAAATATATTATCTGGAAGATATGGTTTGGATATTGTTAGTTAAGGTGAAGAGTGGTTTGAGGCCATAAATAGAAGAAATGGATGAGATTAAGAAAAAATAAAGAAAAGGTGGTGTAGACACCAAAAATCTGCACACCCCACTTACACATGAATAATCAAAAAAACATACCTACCCATTCATGACCTAACTCATCCATTAAATTATCCCATTTAAACTCATCATCACATTATCCCTAAACCTAAGACATTACACCACTCAAAGTAATTAAATCATTTATCCCACATCATGTCCCCCCTTTTTTATAGCTAATTAATTAATATTAACCCCTACACCGCACTCATCATAACTCACTATTTATGACAAGTTTAACTAAGAAACCTTCTAAATATATATCCCAACGACCTCTAACTTATCTCTATGACAAGTCCTCACTTCTCACTATTCATGAATAGTTTAGTTAGGAAACCTTCTAATTATTCTCTATCTATCCTAACTACCCCCTATCTATCTCTAAAACCTCACATTTGACATCTCTAAGTCACTAAGCCATAATCCCCCTAAATCCCTAGGCATCCAAGTTCAAAATAGAAATTTTATCCCCTCGTATCTCACCCAAGCTCTAACTAACTGAAAATGCTGACGATTTCCTAAAATGCCAATGATATATAAATACCAATTTTCTTGCCTCTCTTCGTGACCATTCATGACTATCTAAGAAAATACAAGAACAATATCAAACATTTAGAATCATTACCATGTCTTCATCAACACCATTTTGCATCTAACACATACATCAAGCATTTTGGAGCTCTCCATAAGCCTGTTCAATGTCCAAGCACGATCATTGTTAGCTATCATTTCATACTATTAACCAAGGTTTGTTTCTTTCTCTTTAGATTCTATTTTTTCATCCTAAAATAAGTTTGGAAGACTAGTATTTATTTCCCTTTTACATTTAACACATCATAGATTATTATTAGGAAATCAAATAATTTATTTTAGCAATCTATTAATATTTCTCATAATCACATGTGATTAGCCTAATCTCTTGAAATTTCTGTGTTTTCTACCTACTTAGTAATCAAATTTCATTTAGAATATGTTATCGATTACTTTTTTCTTTTGTGTTACTAACCTCTTGTCAAGTATGGATCTTGTAGATGGAAATAGGAGGAATCAACCATCCCATCAACAATATCAACTCACTACCAATTGTCTAGCATCCTTCGCACTAGGAACAATATGAACTACTGCATAAATTGGGGTTGTGTGCCATTCACACAACCCCCATTGATCAATTAAAGAGTATCTTTGCATATACCTAGAGAATTTATGAAGCCACTAAAGAATTTTGGGAGGCCTATTATGAAGTACAATGCATACAAGCAGATTTATCTTGGTTTGAGTACCACCACGAAGTGGGATTCAACATCCCTGAGGACATAAACACTAAATTTGATCCAGACATTAAGAGTGCAATTAGCTTTGTGGACATTAACTCTAAACTTGCACATTTGTATGAAACCAAGGAGAATATTTATGAATTCTTCATCAATTATTACAACTAAGAACCTAACTCATAATTCACTTAGGAGGACAACATCTCTTGTTCATTGGGCTCTAAATTTTCTAAGAACCTGGATATAGACCTAGATTCTGGTTTCTAATTTTAGATGCATTTCTTTCATACAATCACTATCAACTGATATATGTAATAAACTAAATAAGTGATAAATATTTGATCACACTTTTCATCTATCCTATATTGTGTCAAACTTTCATGAGTAAAATTGAAAGTATTGAAAAGTAGGTTGACATCCACGTAAGGAATTCCTTTGGATTCTAGTAATTGGCCTTTGCTAGGAAACCCGACCATCCATTTTATTAATTCCATCTTGTGTAGTGTTTGTGTTTGCAAATTTAGTCAGAGGAAAGAAGCTTAATCCATTCTTCATGAAATACACAATCAACGTCCATCAACATTGTCCGCGAGTATCTTGGAAACCTTGCCATGTTCGAGGTTGATCTAGTTTTACCCCTTGATATTATCAACTAAAAACTAAGGTGAAATTTTCATCAACATTCTTGTATTCTGGGTGGGACATTTATCCCTTGTTCTTCTATTTCATTCCATTAATTAAATTCTAGCTTTTTTAACTGTGTGATAATCACTTGTGATTAGTCTAATTAGTTGCATTTGAGTTGATCACCTGTATGTTTTATGTGTGTCATTTTTCCTTAAATATAACTTCACAGTATTCTTTCTACTTCTTGTTTTTTTGTTCTCTATTTTACCTAATCTGGTTGTGGGGTATTGTTTCTAAAGACTTCATTTTATGGATTTGTTGATTGCTTGCTATAAAAACTTGCTAAAATCTAAAAAAAAAGGAGTGCTCTCACAATAAGTCCTAAAAACCTTCCTTTGCTTTCTATTTTGCATTTTTGTTTGTTTGTTCTCATCAAAACTCAACATTTTGTTTTCGGTCTTAAAATGAACCATTTCATACTTTTTAATCATATAGCTTTAATTAGGGGGGAAAATTCACTACATTCACTTATCTTTCCCTCCTACACAACCAAATCACTTCAAAATCATAAAAATATTCAAACAACTCCCACCCAGGTGAAACTGATTGGGATTTCATCACTTAACAGGGAAGCCAACTCGGTGTTCTAGCTGAGTATAATCTCCTATCTGTCGGTATATATTGGCTCAGTACCCGAATCCCTTATCGCAACGAGACTATGAAGTGAGGGGTAGGACCTAATACATACATCTGTACGAATAGCAGTATAGATTTGGGCCTCACATACCTTTAGGTATATCAAGGACTCCACCCTTAAACATTTTTGAAACCAACCATACATGACACTTTCCTAGGGCCTTCATTAACCATTTTGCAAATTTCACTCTTTCGTAATTAATCAAGATAAATCCAAAAAATTACATTACTTGCTTTTGTCCATTATTTGTAAATCAATCCCATTAGTTATTTTTCATTTTTAGGTGTTTTATGTGTTTTTCTTCCATGGTACTTACCAGACAACAAGCTCATAATCAAACTTTTGAAAACATGTCCATTCCACCACCTACATTTAAATAACATGTTCCATTTTATACTATGTCATTTCCAGCAACATTTACTCCACCAACACAACAACGGATCCCATATTATCAAATAATTACATCCAATCCCTTTTCTAACACCCAATAGACTTGGAATGAATCAAGGGTCAACTATAATGAAGAAATGAGACAACCACTCTTTAATTCCCCACATAAATATCATGGTAAAATATTTCATACATTTGGATTACAAGAAACAGAACATCTTTTTTCTTCTAGTCCTTAACCAGAAGCATCTAAACCTCATTTCTATAATAGAGGAGACTGAACAGATGAAAATTGAAATGCAACCTTCAACCACACTCGACCCCCCGAGATTGTGCCAGAGCATCTGGTGTTGAATGTGTGCATCTAACTATAGGAGGATCAATGACTAAGATATGGTAGTGTGATCTCCTGGTAGATGATTTGGCAAAGGGGAGATTTAGAGGCTATGAATGGGTAGCGTAAATTCACTATGATTTGTTTGCCTAACTTGGATCTAAGTGTTGATCTAGTTTGAAGTGTCCAAATTAACTAAGCTGAAAATAACAATTTATGCTACCACTGAAAGGGAAACTAATCTAAACAAATCACAAAACTAAAACATTACAATCACAAACAACAATTCGCTTCTATTCTAAATAATTAAAATATTTCTACACTAAAACTAAACAAGTGAGATAACCTGACATGGTTATTCACCTCTGCTGAGTGTATTGAAACTAAACTAACTTAAAACAAGAAATTTTCCAAATGATCTATGATATGTAGACAACCTCCTAAATATATTCTCTCTTTCAAATCCACAGGGATGGGAAGAAGAGGATCCATCACCGAGGGTTGCTATGAAACATTCAAACCCTCTTGGATATTAACTAATTACTTGAAAATGAAAAGAAATTGATTTATACTCTATTTGATATGATGTAACATGTTAAATTGAAATAATAAAGGAAATCAAACAAAAAAGCCAACCTGGAATTCACAGAACATAGGTATATCCAGCTGTGTAGTAGTTTTCCCCCTGAATTTGTTCCTTTCTTTCTTTGTGTGTCCATATGAGTCCAAGGGATTGGGAATGCAAGAACATCGGTAGGAGGATGGCGCTTGAGAAATGAAATCTTGAAGGAAGTTTGGATGCAATGAAAGTAGAAGAGAGATAACACAAGAGATTTGAGCTTGGCTATGTAATTCCTAGTGGTATTGTGGCAGCAATGCTATGCAAAATACACCGAAATTCTGAGGCCCTTTTGCTTGAACACAAGCGTGGAATATATAGGAATGGAGGATGAGATTTTCCTTCATGCACAAGGTAAGAATAAATAGTTCCAACTAATTAAATCTATTTAAAAATAGAAGGAGGAAGGTGAACCAAGCAATCAAAGATTACATTAGAAAATTTGGCTCACAGATGCATGCTAAAAGTGAAATTAAGTGAACTGTCGCATGTTAAAACATGCATGACGGAATCTGGAAAAAGTGGACATGACCGCCACCTTGCGCAGGGTGGCAATTTGAGGACCACCACCCTATTTTGGGTAGCGATTTCAGAATCACCACCCAAGCAGGGTAGCATTCTTGGCACTAAAGACCAAAATATGTGCAAAAAGAGGTAGAAAACTGGAAAAGTGTGGGAAGGCTAAGTAAAGACTTCTAGGCAAAAAATATACACTGCGAATGGTCTTTGGAGCTCGAACAACTTCTTAAAAGGACCTAAATCATCATTGGGGAATTTTGTAACTGTTTTTTGAAAATGTAGCACATGAAATATTAGGTGCATACATATTTCCCCCTCAGAGAATCATCTTAGCCATGAAAAGACGTAAAACGTAGATTCCAAGTATGACATTCCTGAAAAGGGAAGTTAGAAGTTATACCCGACACACTCGTGTGTCAAAATGTCACTGCCCAAACTCCTGCTACCTATAAGAGAAAAATAAGACTCAATTGCAAATAGATAAAAAATTGAAAAATAAACACTAAATCAAAACAACAAGAGGAATTACCATTTGTGCAGGGATATAGAGGTATACCTGCGCCAACGCTCCAGCCATGTGAAAACATACACTCAAAATGAGGTTAAAATAAACACACACACACACACACACACACACACACACACACACACACACACACACACACACACACACACACACACACACACACACACACACATATATATATATATATATATCAAAACAAAGTCACTTTTGAATTCATTTGTTCATTCTTGATTTGGTGAATTTGGAGCTCTGGATTCACGGCGACCATTTCCAATGAAAGTACATCCGAAATGACCATTGTGGAATAGTGATCATGCCTCCACGTGTGGGAGATTGACCAGCGCAGTCAAGGGTTGGTTATTTTCACTTTTGTCTTTTTATACATAAAATGTAAAAATGTTGAAGAGTTCACCTAGGGGGGATTATTTTCAAATTTGTTTTGTCTTAAATGAATTTCTAGGGGGACGCCCATAGGGCAATCTTTTATTTTGTTATAAATGGCATTTTTTTGCACTTTTGAGCATTTTTTAGGGTTAAGGGTACGTTTGGAAAATCAACTTAGGGCCATCGCCTAAAGTAGGGTGGTGGTCATGAGACCGCCACCGTGGACTAGACGACAGTTTTGAGCCAGATGACCAAAACGTTCACTAACCTAATTTTTTTTAGATTTTTCATGTTTTATCATGTTTTTGGTGAGCTTGTCTTCTTGTATATGTTACTAACTTGCTCTTTTCTCATGTTTTGGTGAATGCAAAAGAAAGAGGAATACATCCATTGGAGTCAAGAGAGATAGAGTATGATTGGATCCTTGGTATTCTTGATCAACTGACTCAGACTGAGAGGGACATTCTGTAGAGGGGAAGGTATCTGGAGGATTACACGGGTACCCCACGTTGCTCCTGCCAGTCACATATTGTGTGACTTTTTCTATTACTGGGATGTAGATCAGAACACCTTCAAATTTCCATGTGTTAGGGGCGAGTAGACCATTACTTTAGAGGATGTATACCGTATCCTTGGGATCTTGATTCTTTGGAGGAGACTGACTTTAGAGACAACAGGATCCAGGGCCATGATTACACAGTGGCCACTTATATGGGAGATGTCATTATCTCATATGGTTTGAAGAAGGGGATGAAGGTTTGATTGATTACTACTAATCCTATTCTGATCATTCGGAGAACCATCATGGGTATCATCTCCTCATGATTGATTAGGGACAAGGGAGGTGACACTCTTCTCTACTATTGGGATCCACTTATCACATAGATTAAAGGACATGGGCATAGGTACACATGGGGAGTAGACACCCTAAAGAATACCTATCATGAATTATACAAGGTAGTTCAATGCAGGGGCAGTCACCGAGTCACCCCACTCTCGTCATGAGTTGGGTATATGAGAATATCACCCCCTATGGAAGGGGAGTATAGGTATTGGACCCAGGGGCCATCTGGATAGTGATGTGGAAAACTATGTCAGTTCGTAGGACACCTCATCAGCTAGTGGCTTCTCTTATCACAGAAGACCTGGTCGCTACTCCCTACCAGGACATAACAAGGTTATGGGGACAAGAGGTAACCACTGTAGTAGCTTGTTCTACTTCAGGCCATCTAGTTGACAACGTTGGGGGAGTTGAGATTCACCTGTTTGATCGGGTTCCTTAGCAGTTTGGCATACCATATACTGACATACTTGCCCCAGTGGTATCGGTTTATAGAACCATTCAAGAGGACCAAAGGGGCTCTAGAGGAGATCCTGGATGGACAGTGGTTACTCCAGGTGTGCCTATTATAGTTAGGTACATGGTTCATGCTCGACGGGAACCCAGTGCTCCTCAAGTTCCTTTACTCCATATTGCGGCTGCTCCTACCCACATCAGAGAGGTGGATGAGCCCATTAGTTTAGACTTCGATTCTAAGGAGCACACAGGGGACAACGCGGAGGAGGAGTTAGTCAGAGAGGAGACTTAGGAGGATGAGGGGGGGATGTCGAGATTGATGAGGTAACCCATATTTTATAGGATGAGAGTGATCCTCAGTGGCACGACACTTAGAAGATGCTGAGAGCCACACATGAGGAGGCTAGTGTAGAGAGAGAGACCTTAGTCTTAGAGGAGCCATTTCCTCTAGATGGGGAGGGGGATGATGAGTCCGTGATAAAAAAATGTTTGGAATTTGGCTTTGGGGAGGCCCCACAACCACCAACAACATCAGAAATAGTAGTCACTGACCCTACTCTGATGCCCAAAGATCTGAGTATGTTTGATACTCTTCTCTTATCTTTGTTAATTCGAAACATTAGTTTTGGTATTATCTTTTGATTTACATTTTGTGGATTTCTAACTTATTTGTTTCTTCTCTTTTCCATGCTTACAGTGACTGCATAGGAGTGGAGAGATCTCATCTAATGGATGTGTGTGGATACCTTGTTGATCCCCTTGGGGAAGATCTGAGATGAGTTGACTGATGATTTGGGTTAGCTGCTAGCTATCGGTAGACACACTGATGTGTTTTCTTATATTTGGAGGATAGCAGAGGTGGTGATGTCCCTTTATTGCATGATGGCTAGATATGAGACCACCAAGTGTCTGCTAAGGTGGAGCCATTCCCATAATGAGACCATAGCTAGTGGCCACCACCACGAGCATTCACACCATTTGGTTCACTCCCAGCATTGTCGCATCCATAGAAGGAGCTCTGGATGTGGCCGTGCACCATCCGAGGGATCCGACAGGAATTGACAGGCCATAGGGCCATTTATTGCTTTATTTCCATTTTTTCAGGCACTATATGATTTTTTTGTATATTTTGGGCTCATTGTGAGCATTTTGACCATGCCGTAGTGCATGATGGCATTGTATAGAAACTTGAATCACTGTGATATATAAAATTTTTTATTTTTGGTTCGGTAATCCATTGTATCTAATTTAACTCTCTTGTTGTTTATTTCTCATGTGTACTCTATATGTTTAGAATTTCCACTTTTTTATGCTTTTTAGAATGCATGCAATGGGTGTGAAATGATAACAGAATGATTTCTTCTTTTGTATTTTATAATACTGATATATGATAATGCGAACACAATGTGATGCTAAATTTTAGTTTCTTTAAGAAATATTTGATATTTCATATTGTCTTGGAAAAATGTGGTGATATAGTAATATGATAAGTAAATGCACTTTCCCCACTCCCCACCCCACATAACAGGTAGGATGCAAGGGGTCAACACCAAGAGCCAGAAAATGGCACAAGTTAAGAAATTTTATTGAGTGGTAATGATAAGGGAAAGATAATAGTTTGATAGGACCAAGTTGAGACACTACAAACTCACCTTACTCAAGTTACCTCATAGATTAGAATGTGATTTACTATCCAGTTTATCTAGACTTAGTTCCGTAGATGGCTACTTGGTTGAAAAATCTGGTTTTGAGGTTTTAAACTCTTTGGGATTTTGGACATATAACTCACTTTCTTTTTGACTTATGATTTCAAAACATTTGAACGAATTATTTGTAAATTTCATGTTTATCAAAGATACCCCCTACACCTTGCCCCATGCTACCAATAGGAAGCATGGGATCATCACCATGGATAAGGAATAAGTGAATAAGGGAATTTCTCTCCTTTCCTAACCCTACATCATCAGTAAGAGATGCAGGCTCAACACTGAAGGTTGATAGGGCAAAGAAATGTGTAAAATAAATATTTTCCATGGATTTGCATTTGAATTACTCATCTAGGCAAAATGTTTAGTATGTTTTTATTTCCAAAGATATTTTTATGGGATAGATGTGACACCATGAATCTTCTAGAACAAACTATAGGAAAAGGCACCTAATCTAGAAAGAGACTATAAGCAGAACCAAGTATGCAGGCCTTGGTATCATCATGGTCAAAACTTTGTCTTATCCTATTTGAAATGATGAAATGATTTGAAAACAGTTGATTATACCATGAAAATTTGGAGAGACATGATTTGAATGTTTTTCCAATGTTTTAAAGAAGTTTTTAGAAATTTCTATAAGAATAAATCCCTTAATAAAAAATATTACAGAATGAGCTGGTGACTGAAAGTGCAATACAGATGTAGTAATGTATGTATGAAAATGCTAATGGATTATGCGTAATACCTCTTTAGGTAAAGAGAGTTCATAGATTCATTAAAATCCTCACCCTCTAGTGTACATAGGTGAAATCACCCATTTGTGTAGTCTTCTACTACTTGATATGGACCCAACCACCTAGCTTTGAATTTTCTTCCCTCACAGGTCTTTTTTTCTATCCGGCTTTCAAGTCTTAAGATGAAATCTACCTTGTATATTTCATGCTCCTAAACCTTCTCATTGTATTTCCGAGACACCCGGTCAGTGCAAAAGTTGTTTCATTGTTCAACGTTGAGTCTAACCTCATCAAGAATTTCTAACTGAGAGAGTCGTGCTTCTCAATAGCCTTCATCTCCCAAGATTTCATGTAGTGAAATAAAAAGACTCAGTATTTCAACCTCGAGTGGTAAAACTGATTCCACACCAAATACCAAAGAAAAGGGGGCTTCCCATATTGGTGTTCTAACTGACGTCTGATAGGCCCACAAGGCTGGAAAAAGCTTTAAATTCCAATCTCATTTATTCTCCTTAAAGGTCTTAAGGAGGATGGACTTGAATGATTTATTCATAGCCTCAATATGTCCATTGGCTTGAGGATAATACCGAGAATATGTGTGATGACTTATCTTGAACTTTGCACACAATTCACAAACCTTGTCATTTTTGAAAGACGTGACATTATCTAAGATAATGACTTGTGGGACACCATACCTACAAATGATCTAGTTTAAGATGAACTTCACGATCACAGACCTAGGTACAATTGTAAGAGGCATGGCTTCTACCAACTTGGTAAAGTACCATGTGGCTGTGATTATGAATTTATGGCCATCTATTGATGAGGGAGAGAATTTACCTATTAAATCTAGGCCCCACGTGGAAAAAGGCCATGGGGTTGCAATTGGTTGCAAATATTATGTTGGTATGTGGATCTCGTGGGAGAAATCTTGGAATTTTTGACATCTGTGCACAAAATCTATTGCATTATGCTCTAGAGTGGGACAAAAATAGCCCATTTGATGTATCTTTCGAGAAGTGGTGTGGCTGCCAAAGTGACCTCCACCTACTCCACTATGTGACTCATAAATAATCTTTTTAGATTCTTCTACATCAACACATCTTAACAACATTCCGTCGAAGGCCCTACAATAGAGCACCTACTATACAATAACGTACTTAACTACAATGACACATAGCCTCCTTATTTGTTGCAATGTTTTCCCTTCTAGATACATATGGTCCATTATAAAATTAATGATGTCGGTATACTATGGACACACAGAAATGGGGGGCCTAGTCTTGACGAAGTATACACACTCATCGGGAAAGTATAGATCTACCAAGTCACCTCCATCTAATGGATTATCATCTAACTAATCCACAATGATTTTTCCTTTTACGGTTTTCTAATTAACAAATTTTAACTCAAATTCACCCATCAAAGTTATGAAGAACCTGAAATTCTTAGATAAGGATCCTTGTGTGAGGAATGTCTGCAAGTGAGCTGACTTAACGATAACCCTCTTTTCTTGATTCAACATATAATGTCTTAAGAACTTTGTCACAAAGACTATGGCAAGGAATTATTTCTCTACTTGGGTGTAACATGTCTCATAATCAAGAAATGTTTGAATAATAAAATAGACTACATGCTCTCATTTTTCATCATCCTCTTGAGCCAACATGCAGGCTGGTGAAACATCCGTAGCTAGAGAATAAAAGATCAAAGGGTGATCTGATATAGGTGGCATTATCATGGGAGGGGAAAAAAAGAATCATTTAACTACCTTGAAGACCTCATTGCATTCATCTGTCCAATCAATGCTATAATCTTTTTTCAAAAAATTGTTGATTGGGTGAACAACAAAGTTCAAGTCATGGATAAATCTTTGGATGTCCCCGAGTTTTCCAAGAAAATATTTGATGTCAAACTCATCCGTTGGTGGAATCATTTCCAATACAACTCATATTTTGGCTGGGTCTATATCAATTCCTCATGAATATATGATGTACCCTAAGATATTTCCTCATGTTACACTAAACACATTATTTTCTGGATTCAATGTGATGCCGTATTTGATTAAGTGAGAAAGGATTATATGAAGCACCTCTAGGTGATCACAACACTTTTTGGCCTTAGCCAACATATCACCCATGTAGGAATCCACAATCTTATGTATAATATCATGGAATATATAAGTCATCACTCATTGGTACGTAACACCATCATTATCAAGCCCAAACAACATGACTGCATAATAGTAGGTTCCCCAAGGAGTTATAAACATAGTTCTGGTGGGATCTTCTTCATATATTCTTATCTGATTGTACGTAGAGAATCCATCCATAAGAGACAAAAAATCAAAAGTAGCTTTTGTGTCAACGATAACATTAATGTATGGTAATGGGAAATCATCTTTGGGAAAAGCCTTATTTATATCCCGAAAATCTATGCAGATATGGATCTTCCCATTTTTCTTGAGAACAGAGACTATGTTAGATGCCCATTGAGAATAGTCAACCAGGTTGATGAATACCACCTGGAGGAGCTTCATCACTTCTTCCTTCACCATGAGGGCCTCATTTGGCTTCATGGGCCTTGAATTTTTCTTAATCATCTTTGCATCTGGTTTGGTGATGAGATTTTTCACCGCAATATGTGATGCAATCCCTATCATTTCTTTGTAATTAAACACAAACGATTTTTTTATGCTCCTTGAGAATGGGTATGTATTTCAACCTTCTCAGGAGTTAAAGAGGACCATATCTTCAAAATATTTGGTTCTTCCTCGGTCTCGATATTTATATCGATTGTACCCTTAATTAAGGAGGCGTTGCCTTCCTCAAACTCAGGTGGGGCTAGAGGAAACTTTAAATCCCCCTCTTTTCCTACCTCAAAAATTTTGAGTTCCCCCTAAGGTGAGGATTACACCATGGGATTTCCAAAATAGGAATAAGAGTGTGAAATTAGATAAATATTAACCTTGTGATGTGTAAGATGTAGCTCTGCGAGAGCGTTTAGATATTCTAGAGTTTTTTTTTAATGTCAACGTGATCGGCAATGATAGACTCACTCTCAGTCTCCATGTATGTGAACATTGGAGTCACCGGTGTCTTATGAACCAAAGGTTCTACATGAACTGAGACCATGAAGTTTGAATATTCCAACTCACCGCTTGGAGTAAAGAGATAAGAAGATATTACGATTGAGTCTTCAAGGAGATTTAGGTCTTGTGAAGTTACCTCAATTGATATGAAGTCAAACCTCTTAGTTAAATTCAGCACTACCATTATGTAAACTTGCAAATGCTCAACTTTAGTCTCATACACTTTGGATACTTGATTTGTAACCAATTGTGAATCCCCCAACACTCTAATATTAAGAGCAACCATTCTTTTGGCTACAATGAGACCAAGTAGAAGGGCTTCATAGTCAACCCCATTATTTGTGCACTTGAAGTTTAATTTGAAGGAAAAAGGTAAAATCCTTCCCTCAGGAGAGGTAAGAATCACACCTGCCCCAGTGCCAAAATGACATTTGGCTCCACTGAAAAGGAGAGTCCATCAGTTACTTGGAAAAATGGACATTGAACCATCCTTTTAATATTTCTCCTTCACTGCAGTTACCTCAACCATACAAGCCTCATTTGCTGGCAGAGAACCAAGTCCTAGGGTATGTCCCATGCCCATAGAATCAAAAGGAAGGAGAATGGGTAAATATTTTTCCAATATCTCAACAATCTTTGTCGTAGTTCCTACTGATACTTTCTATACTATGACGGCTTCATCTTTGACTTCCAGAATTCCTTCGATCAAACCCGTGACTTCTAATTTCGTTGTAGGAACCAAATTTTTCTATGGTACTAAGATTGTAGGTTTATTTAAATTTTTTTAGGAAGCTCAAACTCAAAGTGGACCCATGACCTCTTTTTCAAGTTAGCTAGGTGTATGTTAAAGGGTTTTGGATCACCTTGCGCCACAAAAACCTTCCCCAAATGCATGAATCTAACTTCTTGAAATAGAGTGGAGGGAATCACCTTCATGTGATGAATTTAGGGATGACCAAGGATCATATTATAGTTGTTTTCCTGATCTATAATATAAAAATTGGTTAGTATCGTCTTAGGTCCAAGGGTGACCGGAAACACTATAGTTCCAATTGATGTTGCTTTAAGGCTGTTGTAGCCCGTCAACGTATTTCGTGTTGAAGACAAATTGGTCTCTCTGTACCCTAGTTTTTGAAGGAAAGAGAAAGGGAATATGTTGATTTCTGCCCCCTCATCAATCATTGCACACTTTATGTAGTTGTTGCAAATATAAACTTGTAAAAAAATGTCATATTGCCTATACAAACTATTTTAGCGTCTGTGGGCATCTTGCTGATATCGAACACAAATCCAAGAACTCTTTTAGGCTATCTTGAAAGATAGAAATCAAGGTGTATGTGATTTATTTGTGCTTCTAGAGGAGGGTTGACATTAGCTAAATGACCAAGACCCAACGCTTCTAGTAGAGCGGACCTATTAGCAGGGGAATTCTATAGTATTGATTGAGGGAGAGAAGCTATTGTTTCTTTTATTGTTGTCATTGTTAATATGGTTGTTTGAAGTAGTAGTATTGGGAGCATTAACAACATTAGGCTTCTTAGGTTAGTCCATCACTCCATCCATCGTGACTATATGATTCTTATTAAGGATTTTCAGTCCTTGGTTGTTATTCATGCTATTGGAGTAACTGGGGCTATTTTTATTAGGGGTGAATAATCTTCCATTAGCTCAATAAGTTTTATAACCACTGTTGATGGCTGTTTGGTCAATTTGAAGAACACCCTATAGCACCTCTTCATATCTCCTTAGCAAGAAATTTTTAAGCTCTTCCTTTATCTCCCTATTGAGAGAGTGGAGGAACAAATGACAAAGATTCGTTTGATCCATATTTGGAGCACTTGCAGAGGAGTAGAGAACTTATCTCTACCTTTGAATGAAGTGGGTTGCAGACTCATTATGTTCTTGCTTGATATGAAGGAATTTCCTAATTCCTATTCCCAAGAGTTTTTTCATATCAAAAGCTTTAATAAATTCTGATACATGTTGCTAGAAGGAGTGTATTGAAGCCTCTAATATCCTATAGTACCAGTTGATAGTAATACCTTCTAGTTTCTTAGGGAAAGTTTTTGAAACAACTGCATCCCGTGGGAGAAACTCTCGAGTGGAATTTGTGTAAGCCTTGATGTGGGCATTAAGATTTCCCTCCCCTTTGAATTTTGGAAGATCAGGAAAGGTTCTCAGGAGCATGACTGTCCGAATGGAGAAGTCTAGGGGCTCCTTGAGATATTCAAAATAGGTCCCCATTGCATATGTTTCCACATTGAAAACCCTTGTTGGGGAGGTAGAGGTTGCATTGGTTGTTGACATGGGACAACATAAACATTTGTTGGGGTGTATGGCATCCTCTGTAGTTGTCCATATAGACTCGAGTAAGTATACATCTCCCCTTGCGGAGATTTAGAATACATGTGTACATAGGGGGGTTGATTACCTTGATATGGAATTGAAGGCATGAAGCCAGGGAACATTACATTTTCGGTTGCTATGGCATTTGAGAACACACTTCTAGATGGTGCCTATTGTAGATATCCATACA
The DNA here is from genome assembly GCA_019776745.2 of Taxus chinensis. Classification (NCBI taxonomy): domain Eukaryota; kingdom Viridiplantae; phylum Streptophyta; class Pinopsida; order Cupressales; family Taxaceae; genus Taxus; species Taxus chinensis. The sequence continues at coordinate 81,224,182 of CM034149.1, forward strand.
TGGTTTGAGGGGGCATACCCAAGGTGCCCATCCCCATAATCAGATCTCCAGGGTTTTGAGTACTCATATAATCTGGAGGATTCTGTGCAGTAGGTATTTGTTCGTAATTCTGCGGGTAGGGAGAAGTTTGTGCTTACCCTGCGTATGAATTATGAGTATTTTGGGAAAGATATAGCTCCTTGAATTTGTCTACCAAAGATGAGATGACATCACCTGTTTACGGGACCTTTCTTTTCTTAGGTGTTTTTTGTTGAACCCTCAGAGGTTGTTGAGGAGTATGGTATCCTGATATGAATTGTTCACTATGTTGCCACCCCTCTTTGGCAGTATTTTCAGTTGGTGAAGGGGTAGCATTATTATTTATTTGAATGTTGACAAAATAAATAAGGTTAATGGGCTAGGAGGAATAATTGTTGAGATGCTGGTTGTGGGTTGTTTTACGTGTATGACTTTTGAACCCATAGCTCATCATGAGAGCTTCCTTTTTACTTGGAGGAACTACCTAAAATGGAACACAAGACCACCAAATAAAAGTTAAACAATATATGCAGTGGAATACCTAACGTGTGCTAGATCTGAGAAGTGTGATACTTCCTGGATGGCTGTCAATCCATTGTTTAAAAGAAATTAATGCTGATAAATTAAATCCTACTGTAGTTAAAATGATTTAGGTATCTCATTCATTTACAATAAGTAAATTCATTCACAACAAGCTAGGCTATGATTGAATCTAAAGGTCAAGGTCACTGTCAAGGTATTGGTGTTGGTTAGGGTGAGATTATGGGTGGTTTTGGGTATTTGGTGGAAATTTTAGGCTCTAATATACTCTTCTGGCAAAAGACACAGAGATTGATGTCTGTCTAGTATGACCGGTATCAGTTTAGGCTAACCAGTGACTATTGTGGGTAACCAGTGTCGGTATGGTTGGGTTACAGAAAACTCAATAAAACTTAGCTAGGTGATAGATCTAAGATTAGATGAAGATGGAAGGGCAATGGCAAGGTTCGTGTGTGTCTTAGGTATACACACTAATGATTAAGGTCCAGTTATGGGTGATTCAATGGTGTGGGTAAAGATATGGTCAAGTTTGCATGGAGATAAAATGGCGGGGAATGGAAATGAGAATAGAAACTAAAAACATAAGTGAAAGGATATGCTAAAATGATAAGGAACCAATGCAGGTTAACAAAAATTACTATTTGTACGAGCTTGATGCCTAGTTGGAAATGGTGGGTGATCAAATGGAATGAACTTGATGTAGTCTGACACTTCCCTAGATGCTCCTGTGAAGGTAGATGGCTATGTAATTGCTTCAGGTACGGGCTATGTATGCTCTGATGTGTATACTAATGTTGGTTCTACTTGCATGTAGCTCTGGTTTCATCACTTATTCTCAAAAGATGAAATTATCTCTCAGAAATGTGCCAACCTTGAAATAAAGTTGTTTTGGGGGTTAAATGGTAACCGACGATGGTTCCAGATTAACCGGTGGTGGTTAAGGGTAACTAACATCAGTTAGGGTGGGATTTCCTAGGTTTACTAAACTAGGCAGATCCCCTTGATTTTCTGGGATCTCATTTTTGTTTTCTCCGCAGATTAGCATGGAAGCTTCCTTCTAACATGCGGGATTATTGTTAGAGGGAATTGTTATCCAAAATGAGCCCCCTACTTATTTTTGCTAACTTGCCTTCATTTTTTCCTTCCTTGTGCTTCAAATTCAATTTTCATACATTTTAGGAATTCAAAAATTTTCTATGTATTGCTTCATCAGATAGAGAATTTTCTCACCTTTCTAGAAAGCTAAGGAAGTCCTCTTATCTCGTTGTATTTTTTGAGTTATGGCTCAGTAGAGTTTGAAGGGGAAATTTTCCCTAGGCGGACCCGCAGGAAATTTTTTGGCACTTAGCCCTTTTGGGAAAAAAAATCAAGGGAAATATTTGGCTCGAAAGCCCACACAAAGATGAGAAGGCACCATGTGTCAGGGAAAAGTAGAGGGGGTGGAAGTACTTCAATTTTTTTCGGCATTTGGTAAAAGTGCGTCAAAGGAAAAAATACAAGTGCATCCCCGCCGAGTAATAAAATGGCACCATGTGTCCACGTGTCAGTGGGAGTCAGACTAGAAGAATGAGTTTTGGTTTTTTTCCAAAACCAAAAAGGGTGCAAAGGTGAAAAGTAGAGGTGCATCCCCACCAAACAACTAGAGGGCGCGATGTGTCTTAGAACGGTGGGGCCATAGAGTTTTTTTGGAATATTTTCCAAAGTGGCAAAAGGGGGTAGAGTGTTATTTTGAAGTCCGTGATCCCATTAGTGAACCAGGTGATGCCAAGTGTCTCAGAGTAGTGGAAGTGCGGAGTTTTTTGGGGAATTTTTCAAAAAGGGAAAATTTTAAGGTTTGACCCCGTCAACCCTGATTTTGACCCGTTTTTTACTAGTTTTTCTCTAAATCTTCAGAGGGCCATATCTTTCGAACCAGAGTTGATTTTTTCATGATTTTTGTGTCATTGGAAAGATGTTGAAATCCTCTACATGATGGAGGGTTCAATTTTTATTTTTATGGAGATTTATAAGAGAAAACTGGGAAAATGTCTCTGGCATGCAAAAATGTAGAAATGGTTCCCAACCACCAAAATTAATGAAGTATGGGTCTCTTTCTTGCTATGCAAAGCAATCTAAAATGAAGTATGGGATTTTCCATGGAAACCCATCACTTTTTAGGCTAATTAAATAGATTTGGTTGGTGGTTGAAGTTTCAAATTGATTTTCCCATGTTTTCCACATTTCTTTCTTCTATTTGATCGATAAAAGCCAGTTTTGGCTCATTTTGTAAAGGTTGTTTATCCTTTCTACTCTGTCCTCCCTTATTTTCTTCCCCAGGGTTGAAAATGGAGTTGGAACCTCCTCCCCTTCTCTGTAATGGAATTTTTCCCTCTTACCCCTGAAATGATGTTCTGTGTAAACTTATGGAGCAATAAAAATGTGTTTTGTGATGCATTTGTCCATCCTTACTCATTTTTGGTTGTTTTCTTCTTGAATTTCTTCATTGTAGGAATTTGTACATGTTTGGATGTTCATTGCAGGTTTTGGAGCTATGTTCATGGAGTTTTGGAACATTTTTTGTGTGAAATCCATGCTTGGTTTTGTGATGCACTTGTCCATCCTTTCCATTGCTCACCTATTCTTGTTCTGTGGCAGTCTTGATAGATGATCAACATTTGCCTTCTCTGGTGTATTACCATTTTAAGGTAGGATCTATTTTTCCTTATTTTCTTTCCCTCCCTGTCTCCTTGGAAGTTAGATTGGGTTTAGGATTAGTTTTCCTGCACTAGAATAACTTATGGCATGTAGTTTAGGAAGAGGAACCAACCTTTTCTGGAGCTTTTTCCATTTGCAAAGGTCCCACACTTTGGGAAAGCTCAATATTGTGCATTCACACCAAATGAAATTGCCTTATAAAAGTAGATCTGAAGGTCATTTTGGGGGTGCTATGAATTTTCACTAACAGGAATGTAGGCTTTTATTTTTAGGGTCTGGGTAGGTCTTAGTTAGTTATGGCAACTTACTAAGAACAGGTCTTGGGGTGAGGTGGCTTGATGAGGTGTCTAGGTGAGGTGGACATGTGGGCATTATCCCAATTAGGATATTTAAATAATAAATATTGTGAGGATAATGAATTAATTTAATTAAATTAATTAAATTAATATTATAGTGGGGTGAAGGGGGCCATGACTAGGTGGATGTGTTCAAAGTATTTATTTATTGAGGGACCAAGGGGAGTGTGACATAATTTTAGTGTCTACATTGTGCCCCTTTTTGTCATGTAGCTTATATTGGTAAATGACACTAACAAAAATAAGATGTGGTTGCCCCAGGTGTGGGTGAAGGTGATCCTCCTCAAACCAGGAATTGACGAGGTAGAAGGTAGAAGTGGTGAGTGATTTGATTAAAAGGTGAATGTAATGAAGAGGAAGGTGGGTAACGGGGGAAAAAAGGAAAAAAATTCTACTCGGGTAATCTAGGTAATGGGTCAGGGTCAAAGGTAGTAACAGTCAAACACATGCACATATATAAATTGCAGCATGGTACCATGCTGAAGAACATGCAAAATCCACATTGTCTAAGGTCAATAGGTTTATCCAAACAAGGTTGCAGTGATTTTGGTATCTAAGGTATAGGATATGGTTAGGAAACACGGTGCAAGTTAGGTGTAGGAATGTTTAGGTATGTTCTGGTACACCGAGGGTTGGGTCAGGATAAATAGTCATGGCAAGAGGCAAGGTAAGGTCATTAGTTCAATCAACACAGGTAAAAGTGCCACAAGGTATAGCAAACACATGTGGTCAAAGGTCACTAACGATATTTTAGGTCCAAAAATATAGGTCACGGCATGGGTAGGGCCGAGGTATGGGTAAAATAATGAGTCCCCAAATGAGGACAAGGATAGGTAGTAAATGATTAGATCAGGAGGGTGAGGGAAAAAAGAGTAATTGGTAGGGTAACAGGGTGAAAGTGTGGGAAATGTGGAAGAGAGGGTGACCGATGCCGGTCAAGGGTAACCGATGTTGGTATAGGGTAACAAAACATGGTAAGGGAGGGCATGTGACTAATGTCGGTCAAGGGAAAACCGTCACCGGTCAGGTCAGGGATGTTATAAAAAAGAAAAATTCTGTATTTTTTGGAATCATTTGTCCTGTGTGAAATAGAGGAAAATGAAACCTGAGAGAGAGAAAGTTGAAAAGTGTCCAGACAGAATGGAAAGTGGAGTTGGCGAGCTAAATGACAGGTGATTGGTAGTTGAGAGGCAGGTCCATGGGATCAGATTGAGTGATTTGCTTGGTTGGAGGCGCGGTTAGTGATTAGTGACAGTGGAGGCCACAGAGGGATTGGGCGGGCCACTGGTGCAATGGCCAGATGTGCCACCATGGCGACGACAACATGATGAGGTAAGAATCAAATCCATGTTGTTTTTTTTAGGTAAGTTAGTGAGAGGTCAGGGTTTGAAAAATTAGGTTTTTTTTGGGGGGGGGAAATGATATTTGAAATGTGGGAGGGTGTATTGGGTAGAATAGGAGTGGGGAGAGAGGTAAGTGGGTGAATAGGGGGTGGGATGGGTTTGAGGGAAAGTGTAGGTGAGAATGGGTGGGTAGAAGGGTTAGGAGAGGGATTTTTTTGAGAGGGTAGGGTTTTGGGGGTTGCAGTTTTCACCGCAACAGTGACTGGCACTAATCGAGGTTAGCTAGGGTCAGTATTGTCAAACTGGTATTGGTCACAAAACAGGTGATTGATGCAAGTTTAGGGGAAGACAGAAAGAGGTGACATAGTGGGTATAGGTGAGGTGTCATGGGTGAGTATGGGTATGATGAAGGTAGATTAATTTGATGTTTGTATTAGATACATGGGAGAGATCAGATGCAGATGAGAGATAGGGTGCCACCCCTACTCTTGAGAGTGCGAGGCATGATGATAGTTAAGGAGTAATGGCATGTGGAGGAGGTGGGCTTGATTGGGGTCTAGCGCTATCGACACATAGTCTAGTAGCTGAGTTTGATTGTTGCTCTCATCAATAGATGGGATTTAGCGAATAACATGTTCCACCTACTAACGGGTGAGATGACAGTCACCCTAGAGGACGTGTTTAGGATCCTACGGCTACTGATACTGGGGACGCAAGTGTACTTGATCTCCTCTGAGACCTCAAAGGAGTTAATGCTGATAGTGTTTGGAGAGGGACTAGAAGACATGACATTTCGTGGTGCCAGTCTGAGTTATGGAGGGATGTACTTGGCCCATCAAGAGGAGATGAGGCTAGTAGTGCTACTGATGGAGGCAGTGTGCTGCTTCGCACTACCAGATGCAGAGGGTGGGAAGTTTCCCCACTCCTTGATGGGAGTACTACACAACATGGTGATGGATTAGAACTATTTTACCTAGGTTCTAGCATTCCTGGTGTAGTTATATAGAGAGTTATGGGAATATGTGTGTTTGTACAGGTTCAACTTATGTTACACATTTTTATTACACTATTGGGCCTATGAGTACATAATTTGTGTGGGCCCAGTGGGTATGCCTCAAGAAAATGCATTTCCACCAAAATTGGTGCAGGTGGGGTATAGGAAATGGGTACCCATGATTGGAGAGTGGTGATCAGATAGGGCTACACATGATGTAGCATACTATAGGTGGCTATTGGAGGGATTTTTTGGAGTGGACATCATATGGAGACTGTATGTGGGTTATCCCTCATATAGGTGGATGCATGATGAGATAGATGGCCTCCAACTACTAAGATGGATAATGGGGCACCTTGTCGGGGAGCACAAGATGATTTCAGTTGACAGGGTTAGATGATAGTTTGGACTGCTACAAGACATACCTCCACCCTTCCCGCAGTACCGGAGAGATGACGTGGAGAGGCCATTACCTCTACCACAACCGAAAGTGTCCTTAGGACAGGAGGAGCAGTTGTTAGACCGACATATCGATGATGCCAGAGTGACAGACAACTATAGACATTGGTGGGTAGCTCATTTACAAGTAGTACCACCCAGGCTAGGGCAACTAGATTTAGCCACAATCACAGTGCAGAGATACGCCCTACAGGGGCAAGTGGTGACCCTGATTACCTAGTTGGGTATGGTACAGGGGTAGTTAACTAGTTTAGAGGTGGAGGTGGCCGAGTAACATGCACAAGTGGCCAGTCTTCAGGACCAGATGGCCCATGGTGGGGATGGAGATGGAGATGATGATGATGGTCGGGTGGCCGCCCTATAGACATAAGTGACAGGGTTACATGGCCAGTTAGCCATGACATAGGCATATATTTGGGCCTTACAGGCCCAGATACAGGCACAGGAGCAGAGGTTGATGGGGCCACAACATGCACCAAGATAGGGTCCCAATTCACAGGCAGGGGTGGGATATGTTCCTGTACGTACCAAAAATTGTAAGGTACTGTACTGCCGGAACAATGTAACAAGTTCCCCAATGATGATACAGGTCACCTCGTAAGGTGTTTGGGATCCGAAAAATCTCTTGGAGTATGCATTAACATCCCGCATGCCCCGCCTAGCCCCCGCGCCCTTTGTTTTCCCCTTTTTTCTTCTTTCCTTGGCCTTTTGATCTTCAGTGACGAAACCGCCGCCCTGCAGGGCGGCGGTCCTGCGTGCGTTTTCCAGAACGTTCTTTTGACGCGACTCGTGTGAAATATCATGTTTCACCAGCTTTCCTTGCTGACTTGAGCATGCATTTATGTTTTTGGTCCCCTGGAATAGTGTTTTTCCTTTGTTTATTGTTTAGGAGTTCAGTTTGGTTTTGATCTTTGGGTGATTGAATTCCTATAAATGCATGGCTTGTGCTCAAACAAATGGCCTGATTTTGAAGACTGATCTTTGCTCTCATCTCCTCATTTTAGTATTTTAGCTTGTTATCTTGTTTAGAAGCCATAGTTTCAATTCACTTGCATCTTTAGTTAGATTGCTCAGCTGTTGGTAAGCCACATACCCATCTTGTGCAGGCAGTACTGTCATTTCATCCAATCCAGTCTGAAGTTTATCTCTGAATTTCTCTTTGCATTGAATTTAGCTATTATTTTGCTTAGAGTACTTGTTTTAGTTCATTTACATGCTCATTTAGCATTGTCCAGCTGTTGGTAAGCCACATATCCAGCTTGTGCAAACAGTGTTGTTGTTTTATCCAATCCATTGGAATAGAATAGCTTAGGAAGCCATTAAAGTTACAGGTTTTTCTCTTCAAACAGGAAAGTTTCAGGTTCTGGTCACTTCATATTGCATGACTTACAGTAAAATCCCGCTAGGAATCGCATAAGCCAAGCTCTGTACTCTTGCGCTATCCCTCTCCTACTCACATTTTCGGTCTACATTCTGAACTGTCCTTATCCCAATATCTACTCCTACTGATGCTAGCATTACACGCTTTTCTGGATCCACGTGAACACGAAAGAACGAGGAGATCACACTGAGGGGACAAGATCACACATGCCATCGGATTCGCCACTGTTCTGCGGAATCCAGGTTTTAACTTTCAAAGTTCTAGTTAGAATCATATCAAATAGAGTAGATAATTGCTTCATTTCAGTGACTTCTATTCTCGATATTGCCAGGGAAGCTGTGAGGATTGATAGTTTATGAGAAACTATGATTCACTCCTCACTTCTGAGGTAGGATCGAGAATCTTGCAGATATATTAGACGAGCTATTTTATTTATTTAGAATAAATCTACAAATTACATAGGTTGATAACTACACTCGGTTATTTTGTCTGTTTTAAATTATTATTTAGTTGTTATTTCTAGATACGCTTAAAATAGTTTGCTTTCCATTGTATTCTTGAAAGGTTTCTTAGAAGAATAGAAGTTATATATATGTTTTATTCCACATAGTTAGAATTTTCTTCGTTACAGTTAGATTTACATTTTATATTTGTATTGACAATCACGGGACCTCAGGAGCCCAGAGAATATATATTTGAGCCAATCGTGCCTCAACCAAACCTCGTCACAGCAATAGTTGACATAGACCAAAATCTCAGAATACAAGTATTCTGAATAACCACAGATTTACAACTGATCAGTTCTCAATTAAGAGGGTTAAACATAGAAGATGACCAAGCACACACATTTTGGTCAAACCAACAAAATTACAGATTGCCCTAGGTAAACAGTCACATGACTGTAGAAGGGTTTGAAAGAGAACAAACCTTTGGTTGTGATCCTTTGGTCCCACAGCCAGGTGCAGGAGACACTCTCACAGACATAGATACCAGTCTAAGGATCCAGGTTACACGAACGGCTGTGAGATATTATGATAAAATCACACAGTTGTTGGTCCTAAATATAGAAGCTGAGAAAGCATACGATTACTGGATACTAGGGATTAGAACTTGATTTCACACATGACGATAACAGGACCGCAACAACCAAGAGTCTATGGTTGTGATCCACAGATCCCATAGCCCAACGAGTCCATAAGTCAATCAGATATAGACACTAGCCTACGCACCTTGGTATTCAGATCCACTCCACTTCCACCCATCATCATCGAACAATTGTCCTTACTGGATATAATAGCTAACGAAGCTAGAGAATTCTGGACCAGGCCAGAGAATCATCTGTAGAGTCAATTGTATTCACCATCCACCATATGACCTTATCTGGAGACATACACGAAACTATCCCAGGTCATTTTCCACGTATTCCACAACCCATAAATCAAATCACGCCATAGCTTAATATTGATTGGAGCCTTCGAGCAGTCATCCTTGCCGATCAATCGATCACACCAGTCCAAGTTAGAAGGGCCTTCTTTGCCTTAGATTCGTAAATTCCACTAGTGCGTGTCGAAGACATTAGACTGCCTAACTAGTTTGTCTGAATCCCACGCATATTCTACCCCCACCGGCTGTCTCGGCACGACCTCGAGAGGTCGGGTACGTGGAAGAGTCACTTGTAGATTCTCACGCTCGCCTGTCACGTACAAAACTGGTGAACCCGACGTGAAACAAACAACTGTTTCACCTTCTTCATTAGCATTCACATCAGTTTCACCAACAAAATTGGTGAACCTGACGTGAACAAACGAAATTAGTGAAGCTGACGTAAAACTTCCTACTTTCTCGTTCGGAGTCATAATATCACGTTTCCTTTCACAAATCACCTTCGCTCCTTCCCATTATTCTACAGGTATTCATATACCCCCCGAATATGTTGGGATTCGATGCATATGGTAGACCCCTCTTGGGTCTCGAGGCATACTACGCCCAACAGAATAGGCAATCATCACCCTCGCTCTTAGTATGGGGCGACAACTATTCAACTAATTAGTTGTCAACACAAACCCCAAGAATTAGATATAGTTTTTCTTTTCAGACAGAGGAGTTAGATCAACCCCCTCGAATGCAACAAACAGAGCCTTCAGGTTCAAACAATATGACGTTTACTAGAAGAATCTGGTTCGTCTCCTCAGATGCTACTTAGACCACAAATTAGTAGGCAATCAGATCCATACCTGGTCTTAGATGATGGATAGTCAATACGTTATCCTAAGAGTGAACAACGCTCCTCGGGCATGTACCCACCTATAGGAGGTCTACAAATACAACCCGAGATCTCTTTTCAAGAAAATACCTCTATGCCACTGCATATAGGAAATATTCTCAGAGAAACTTGGCAAGATAACGACCAGTTCATGATAGGATATCACGTACCTATACAACACCAGGGTATACAACAAACGCCGCTCAGGAAAAACACCGTGACTTCACCAAATGAAGTCATTTCAACGTTAGTAGAAAAAGTGAGAGGGTTAGAACTTGCTCAAGCAAGTCAAAATTCTCCGTTCATACAAGCAGGAAGTTCCAATCCTCCATACCACTCTGGCCAAGTAGATCTCCTCACAGGAGTAGGCACGTTAGGTATGCCTCCTCACTATCCATAACAAACACCAACAAGGCCCATCATCTCTAACACCATTCCTCCCGGTCTAGTATCAAATAATCCATTCCTAGACAATACCCCGTCATACTTAAACATGTACTCCAAATCACCAGAAGGAGATATGTTTTCCTCTCCCGGCATATTTGCTCAAACGCAGGGACTTTCCTATGCCCCTCCCAATGCATACGCTACGCCGTATCAACAACCCATCCCACCACCACTCCCTCAACAACCACCATCAATGGTCGAAAGCTATGCGATAGGGACTTATTCAGAATATCTGAAGGAGCCCTTAGACTTCACCATACGAAGCGTCATGCTTCCAAGACCTCTTCCTGATTTACCCAAGTTCAAGGGTGAGGGAGATCCAAATGCACATATCAAGGCTTATGCTACAGCCATACGAGAATTACTCCCTTGGGATGGGGTTGTTGCTAAAATATTCCCCAAAACCTTGGAAGACATTGCTCTCGACTGGTATTATAGGATACCTGAAGCCTCCATCCATTCATTTAAACAACTCGTGTCAAAGTTCATCAAGGCCTTCGACATGAACAAACTGTTGAGAACAGGAATCAGGGAATTCTTGCACATCAAACAAGAACACAACGAATCCGTCACCCATTTCATCCAGAGGTGGCGTACAGTTCTTTATTCTTCAGCAAGTGCTCCAAACATGGATCAGATGGAACTATGTGATTTATTCCTTCATTCTCTTAGCAAAGAGGTGAAGGAAGAAGTCCAGAAGTTCCAACTAAGAACTTACGATGAAGTACTTGAGAGCGCTCTTCGAATAGATCAAGCAGCGATAGATAGTGGTCGTAAGACATATGGAACAAACGGGAGGTTAATCACCTCCACTCAGAACACTACAGCTATCACAAATATCAATCAAGGACCCAAAATCCTTAACAAAAATCGTGGGGTAACAACGGATGGAGTAACCAACCAGCCCAAAAGGGTAAATGTTGTTAATACTCCATCACAAACAAACAACCAACGAAGCAACAACTCTAACCCGACGATCAATACAGTGGATTTTAACCATCCACAACAACAACAAAAACGGTGAAATCCCATACAAGGGCCAAGCCAAAACTCATTTGGTTATCAAAACCAAAGTCAAAACCAGAAACAACAATTCCAAAACTTTAATCCTAATAGGAAACAGTTTGATCAGAATTTTAGGCCACAATACACACCTAACCAACAAAATAGGAATTACAATCCCAATTCTTATTGTGGTTTCCACAAAATTCGGGGTCACGATACTAGAACGTGTCATGACTACAATAAATTTATGCAACGCTTGCCAGAAGAACAAAGACAGTTCTTCACATATTTGTTTTTGGTAGATCCCGTCTCATCGTCACCAAATACGCTCACAGGGGCAGTTTCCCCTCAGAATGCTCCCCTCAAGATCTTTTATGATCCGCTCCCAAATCATGACAGAAATAGGATGAATTTAACTGGAACAAACAAAGGTACAATGACAGGAAACAATGATCATGAAGCCTCGACTTCATTAAATCCATCAGTTGCACCACAGTTAGGAAGTCAACCGAGACCCAAGATAGTCAGTTTGGTAGAATTAGACGCTGAACTACCTATCGAAGCTATAACAAGAACATGAGAGTATTTCTCTCAACCGAGCTCAAGTCATCTGCCAGAAACAGATAAGAGTCAGCAAATAGTAGAAAAACCCGTAGGTGCCTATGATTTAATTAATGACCTAACAAAGACCTTCTCGCACATCTCATTTTTGGATTTACTAAAGAACTCTCCTCCTCACAGAGCTGCTCTTTTAGAAGCATTAGGTCTAGGTCATCTAATTAACATCACTCCACCTCCTGAAACACAAGTAAATCACGTAGATTTTGATATCCACCCTCTGGGGCAGCCGGACAAGGATGTCGAATTCATATTCGAAATAAGTAAAATGCCCACAGATGCTGAGATTGCACGCCGAGGTGATCCATCCTTACACTTACAAGTATGGGTTTATAATAACTATGTAAAACGGGCAATGATTGACGATGGGGCCGCAGTTAACATAGTCCCTTTCTCTTTCCTCCAAAAACTTGGATATGGGGAAACAAACTGTTCCACTACTCGAAATACATTGAGAGGCTATGATAGCCTTAAAGCCACTTCAATAGGAACTATAATACTGCTGGTCACCCTAGGACCCAAAACAATCCTAACTGAGTTTTATATCATAGATCGGGAAACTAATTATAATATGATACTCGGCCGACCATGGATACACCGAATGAAGGCAATCCCTTCTACTTTATTTCAAGAAGTAAGATTCTTACATCTATGAAATGTATTTGTAGCCAAAGGCGATCCAAAACCTTTCGATTTACACCTAGCTGATTTAAAGAAAAGACTAGGGGTGCACTCAGAATTTGAACTTCCAACAAACCAACTTAATAAACCCACTGACCCAAAACCAGAGGAAAATTTGGTACCTACAACAGATCTTGAAACTATCAGCATAGCCAAAACAATTCCAACCCCCAAAGATAAAACTAAAGAAACAGTATCATTAGGGACTACTGCGAAAATCATTGAGTTGATAGAATAAGATTCACCAATGTTCTTACCATTTGATTCAGTAGGCATAGGATATTCCCTAGGTGTTGGTTCCCTTCTAGCAGAGGACCTCTGTATGGTAGAAGTAGAGTGTGCAAATGCAACAGATGCCCCAACATCTATACTCCCGACTAAGTATTGGACTATCCATTTCGATGGAGATAAATTCCATTATGGAGCAGGGGCAGGTATAATTCTTACTTTGCCCAAGGAGAAGGTCCTCCCTTTCGCTTTTAAGTTAAACTTTGAATGCACAAACAACGGTTCTGAGTATGAAGCCCTCCTCCTTGGCCTCACCTTAGCCAAAAGAATTGGTGTTGATAACATCAGAGTTTTAGGAGACTCGCAATTAGTGGCAAACCAAGTTTCTGAGGTATACGAAACCAAATCCAAACACTTGCAACTTTACAAAGACGCTGTATTAGATTTAAGCAAGGCGTTTAACTTCATATCCATTGAAGCAATCCTGCGAGAGAAAAATCTTCTCGCCGATTCAATAGCAACTTCAGCATCACGTTTTACTCCAAGCAATGAGTTAGAAGATACCCAGTTCACAGTGTCCATTCGTGATGAACCATTGATAAAAATAATAGCAAAACCTCTTTCAAGCGGAAATGAATCTACTGTCCCAGACCATATTGATAGTAATGCAGCTACTTTAGATTACTTAAATGCCTATGCAGCATTACATCTCTCCTATCATATGCTAGATTTATCCTTGATTCCACATTCGTCTTCCTACTTCGGAAATCCTGTAACGGATCTTCCCTCACAAATGGAATCCAGCATATACGTAGTAGAAAATGGGGATGATTTAGATTTACCTCCGGCACCACTTGAGTTCGAAGAGGGTAATGCCTCTTTGATCGAAGAAACAATCGATGTCAACATCAGGACAGAAGATGAACCGAGAATATTGAAATTAGGATCATCCTTAACCCCAGAAGAAGTGGAAATACATACTCAAATTCTCAAAGAACATCAGAAGGTGTTTGCATTTAATTATAAGGAGATGACAGGAGTCGCACCCCACATTGCGGTGCACAACCTCGTCACTAAATCAGATGCAAAGCCAATTAAACAAAAATCAAGACCCATGAAGCCCAAAGTAGCTCTCATGGTAAAAGAGGAGGTAATAAAACTCCTCCAGGTAGGGTTCATCAAACCAGTCGACTACTCCCAATGGGTATCTAATATCGTCCCCATTCTCAAGAAGAATGGAAAGATACGCATCTGCATAGATTTTTGAGATATCAACAAAGCGTGTCCTAAGGATGACTTCCCATTACCATCCATAGACGTTATTGTTGATGCAACAGCTGGTTTTGAACTTTTGTCTCTCATGGATGGATTCTCGGGATACAATCAAATCAGAATATCTGAGCAAGATCAAGCTAAAACCACATTTATAACTCCTTGGGGAACCTATTGCTACGCTGTTATGCCATTCGGTCTCAAGAACGCCGGTGCTACGTACCAATGGGCCATGACATACATATTTCACGATCTAATTCATAAAATCGTGGAATCTTACGTAGATGACTTATTGGCTAAAGCCAAGAAGCGTTGTGACCATCCCGAAGTACTCCGCGTCATTCTTTCACGTCTAATAGAATATGGAGTCACACTAAACCCAGAGAAATGCGTCTTTGGTGTAACGGGAGGGAAGCTCCTAGGTTATATCATATCGTCACGAGGGATAGATGTTGACCCAACCAAAATTTGGGCTGTCCTCGAAATGGTTCCACCTTCAAATGAATCTGGAATCAGATCATTTCTCGGAAAACTGGGTGCAATCCGAAGATTTATCCCGGACTTAAGCTTCGCCGTTCATCCAATCAACAATTTACTCAAGAAAGACTACAACATTGATTGGACTGAAGATTGCAATGAAGCTTTTGATGCAGTTAAGCGTTTCCTTTTATCACCACCTACGCTAATGCCACCTAAGCTAGATCGCCCGTTAATTCTATATTCACGAGCTACCAATGTCTCGCTGGCCTGTATGTTGGCCCAAGAAGACGATAACAAAAGAGAACGTGCGATTTATTTCATTAGCCGAACGCTGCTCGACTATGAAACACGCTATACACAGGCAGAACGAGAATGCCTTGCCATAGTCTTTGCTACTAAACGCCTAAGACATTATATGCTGAATCAAGAAACGAAGGTCATGGTAAAAACGGACCATCTACGGACTTTCCTCACACAAGGGTCATTGTCTAAAAAGGCTGGACGTTTTATAACCTTAATGGGAGAATTCGAATTAACATTTGTAAACCAGAAGTCAGTTAAGGGACAAATCATCGTGGATTGGTTAGCTGACAACCCATTAGATGGAGGTGGTCTAGTAGATTTAGATTTTCCAGATGAATGCGTATACTACATCGAAACCCGACCCGCTATCTCTGAGTGTCCTTGGTACACTGATATCATTAATTATATCATGGACCATACGTACCTGGAGGCAGTTACACCGCAACAAAGAAGGCGGTTACGCATAATCGTAGCTAAATACGTCATTATAGAGCAGGTGCTCTATCGAAAAGCATTCGATGGAATGCTCCTAAGGTGTGTCGACACAGAAGAATCCAAGAGGATTCTCCATGAATCCTCACAGCGGTATATGTGGAGGCCACTTTGGTGGCCATGCCACCGCTCGAAAAATACATCGAATGGGCTATTTCTGGCCCACTCTAGAACGTGACGCGATAGAGTTTGCACGCAGGTGTCATAAGTGCCAAGAATTCTCTCATGAGATCCACATGCCAGCACAAGCTCTGCAACCAATCGCTACTCCATGGCCCTTTTCTACATGGGGTCTAGACTTAATAGGGAAATTCTCTCCCTCATCCACAGACGGCCATAATTTTATAATCACGGCCACTGAATATTTTACCAAATGGGTGGAGGCCATGCCTCTTACTACTGTACCTGGGTCGGTAATCGCCAAGTTCATTTTGAACCAAATCATTTGCAGGTACGGTATCCCGCAAATCATTATCTCTGATAATGGAACTTCTTTTAAAAATGAAGAAGTTCGCGAACTGTGTAGTAAATTTAAGATAAGCCATCATACGGCTTCCTTGTATTATCCCCAAGCCAACGGACAGGCTGAAGTGACAAACAAGACACTGAAAGCCATTCTCCTTAAAACGGTGAAAGAAAACAAACGAGATTGGCATTTGAAGTTATATCCGGCCTTGTGGGCCCACCGAACCTCAATAAGAACACCAATGGGAGCAACTCCTTTCTCGCTAGTATTTGGGGCAGAAGCAGTTCTCCCACTTGAGGTCGAAATACCCAGTCTCCGCATTTCACTACAAGGGATTCTGGATGAAGACGCTTACAGAGAAGCACGTCTTTCCCAACTAGAAAGCCTAGATGAAACTAGGTTAGATGCTGAGCAGCGGCATAGAGCTTATGCTGACCGAATGTGCCGGCAGTATAACAAGAAGGTCTATGAACGCGATATATACGAAGGTGATCTAGTTCTAAGACTAGACAGCCGGATCGACAAGAAGACCGGCGAAGGAAGGAAATTCCGGCCCAAATGGTTGGGCCCATACCGAGTCATGAAGGACTACGGAAATGGTGCTTACCTCTTATGTACGCTAGAAGGTGAGGAATTTGGCGAAACAGTCAATTCCCTGCACCTCAAGCGATTCTACGCATAAGCAACTAGCACTACTTGTATAATTATCTACATTGCATCTTCATATAGATTAAGATCATTTTGTCCACTTGTTTCTTACATAAATTGTGATCAAGGAATCTATTCTCAAAGCAATTCATTACAAACTCGTGATGTTTTTGGCATAAAGCTCTTTAATCATACCTCTCCATTTTCGTGATATCGTCAAATCATCTCAGAATCTTTTATCAAATAAAATCAGACATGACAAAGTCTTAACGGTAACCATACCAAGATCTGCAAGTTTGTTCTCACTTTGATTTCTTCTTAGGATAGGTGTCTTGCCTATGGTCTGTTCTAGAAGCTTCATGGTGTCACATCTATCCCATATATACATCTCTTTGGAAATAAGCACATACTGACATTTTACTCAAATAAGCAAGTCAAAAAGTGATTAAACAGAAAATTTTATTTTTACACATTTCCTTGCCCCACCAACCTTCGGTGATGAGCTTGCGTCTCTTACTAGTGACGTAGGGTTGGGAAAGGATGGAAATGCCCTTACTCGCCTATGCCTTGCCCACGGTGATAAACCCACGCTTCTTACTAGTAGCATGGGGCAAAGTATAGGGGGTCCTCTTGACACAACAAACGTTAAAAGGTCATAAACAAACAATTCAAACTTTGAGTCAAAAACAAATGAATCAGATGTTCAAAATTCCAAGAGAGTTAAAAACCTAAAAACCCAGATTTTGTCTACTATGTGGCCATCTACGGGTCTAAGTCTAGATAAACCGCAAAGCAAGTCGCATCCAAAACTATGAAGTCACTCGAGTGGAGTTGGCTTGTAGCTTCCAATTTGGTTCCACCAAAGCTTTGTCTGTCTTTCATCACTACCATTTCACCACATTTCATAACTTGCGCCCTTCTTAACTCTCGGTGATGAGCCCTCGCATCTTACTAGTTGCGTGGAGTTAGGAGTGGGGCAAGTTAATCTGTTCATCATACTGGTTATTTTCATCACTTTGCCAAAACAAACATGAGGTATCCAAATTGCTCACAGAAGCTAAGATTCAAAATCACAATATATCTACATATCATGTATCAGCATCATGAAACACAAAAAGAAAGCAAACGTTTGCATCATCTGTTCTCCATTGCATACATTCTAGAAAGCATATAAACATACATCGTAGTATACACAAGGAAACTGGAAATAGAAAAGGAAAACATGAGTGCCAAGATTTTGATCCAAAAACGAATGCATATATATAAATAATCAATGTTTATATACAATGCCATCATGCTCTAAGCATGGTCAAAACGCTCAAAGAGCCCGTGATATACAAAGAATATATAGTACAAAATACACAAGGGCCAAATGGCCTCTCAACCCCTACGCGACCCCTCCGAAGGTGCACGCCCTCGCCTAGGACTCCGGCTACGCCGGCGCTCTGAATGTACGGAGGGCTCAGGGTCCCGAGGGGCAGCCGCAGTCTCACCACGAGAATGGCTCCTCATAAGGCGCTCAGCCATCCTGTAGCCCGCTAGCTCTGTGCGAAGGGTCGATACCATCCTGGCCACGTGCCAAACGGGAGCGAAGACATCAGTATGTCTACCAGCTGCTGAGGGCTCCCCGGCATCTACGGATAACTCCGCGCGGGTCCTATCCATGGGGATCATCAGGGAATCGGTACATACCCTGCGGATCAGATCCCGCCACTCGTCAACAGTCTCTGCAAACAAAGAAGAAAAATGAATTAGAAACCAAGCAAGAGGCTAAAATATACAAGATAAAAACACAAGGAGAGATAGCAATTAAAACAAATCCTAAATTAACCAAACATTGAAAGGAAGAAAGGATAACTTACTCGGATCACCAGGCCTCCAAGATGGATCGCTGGGGCCAGCACCTGCTGCAGATGCCGCTGCCGACTGAGGGGCTACTCTCGTGGCAGGGGCAACATGTCGCCCTGCAACTGACTCATCCTCTCCGCCATGGCCCTGAGAGAGTGGCTCCTCTGAAACTAGAGTGTCCTTCTCTGCGCTCTGCTCAGCCCTCTCTAGCCTGTATAATATCCTGAGTGTCATGCCACTCAGGATCGCTATCATCAGTCTGCTCCTCCGATCCCTCCCTCTGTAAGCTCCTCAAAGTCAGAGTCAATATATATAGGTTCATCGCTGCTATGAGCAGGACTCGCAACAATCTGAAGCAAAGGTGCCCGAGGCGCACCAGCTCTCCCTCTAGCGTGAACTATCCTCCTGGCTGCAATAGGAATGCCAAGAGTGATCGCTGTCCAACCACGGCCTCTAGGCCCCCCTCTGGCCTCGCGAACTGATCTGTAAACTGGTGCCACTGGGGGAAGCATGCCCAAATATGGTAGGCCAAACTGCTGAGGAACTCTGCCAAAAGGATGCACCTCCACTCGTCCCACTCGATCAATGAGCTGCCCTGTGGTGGAGCAAGAGATCAAGGTAAGAGTCTCCTCTCCCCATATGCCGGCCATAAGCCGGTACGGTGTCGTACCTCCATGTCTGCAGTAGTAAGGGAGGCAACTGGCTGGTGAGGTGCTCTAAGCACCGACATATCTGTCCATCTGGCTGCCCTCATAGCCCCAGGATCTGCCACCTCCACGCCTCTGCCATAAGGGATAAAACGCTCATACACCCAACTCATGACTAAAGTCGGGTGGCTCAATGATTGTCCCTGTAAACGGACCACCCTGTATAAATCATGGTAGGTGGTCCCTAGAATATCTGCACCCCAGGCGTATATCCGGCCATGCCCCTCTATCTGTGCAATGATGGGGGCCCAGCAGTATAACAATGTATCCCCTCCCTTGTCCCCGATCAGTCTCGAGGCAAGGATCCCCATGACGGCCTGTCGAAGTACGGGGATAGGCAAGGAAGGAATGGATCGAACTCTCACTCCCTTCTTCGACCCCGTGGAGATAACTGCATCTCCCATATATGCTGCCCACTGTGCAATCTGTGCCTGTGAGCCTGCTGTCTCCAATGTAAGTCTCCGCCCAATGATCGGGACTCCCAAAATACGGTAGACATCCTCGAGTGTGATGGTCCACTCACCACGGACCCCTGGCAGTCAGAAGGTGTTCCGATCTGCCTCCCAATAAGAGAATAAGTCACAAAGGATGTGACTAGATGGTGCAACATGGGGCACACGTGATATACGCAGTATGCCGGCTCTTTGTAGTGTATCCTCCTCGTCCTGTGAAAGGGCATCCAGTACCCCTGAGAGCCAATCACACTCTCTCTCTCTGCTCCATCTAATATACTCCTCTCTCGCCTGCATACACCCAAAAACACACAAAACAGAGCAAGTTAATATCTGAACAATACCAAGAAGGTCATAAAAACGTGTAGAAGTGCAAAAAAATACAAACACAATCTCAAATATAAGTTCTTTTGCATTCTGTGCAGAACCGCCACCCTGAGCAGGGAGGCAGTTTTGTAACCGCCGCCTTAAGGGTGGCGGTCGTGTAACCGCCGCCCTGGCCAGGGCATAGCGGTCGTGGTCCGAAAACCCACGCGGGTTTTTTAATCCTAAAAAGCCTAAAACTAGCAAAAACTGACCATTAGACCTAAAAATGGAGCCTACCCAGTAGGCGCCCCCCCCTAGGTGGACCTTTTGAACCTAACATTTTCAAAAATAACCCCCCCATTACGACAAATTTAGCATTTCAAATTTAAAGGGGGAAAAACACAAAATTGAAGAAAACTAACCTGTGATCGCTGAGGTCGGTGTTCCGCACGTGGAGGCATGATCACGATCTTGCTGCAAACGTTTTGACTCTACTCACGCAAGAAACTGTCACCATGGGTCCCAGAGCTCAAAATCAATCAAATCAACTTGCGCAAATGAATAGGAAAATGGGCCCACTTTCATATATATAGTGCCCTGATTCATTTTAAAAGACTTTTTCGCAGGTTTTGGAGCGCCGACGGAGGTAAGTTCCTATCCCCGCACAAATGGTACATTCTCATTCCCTGTCTTTTTAGCATTTGTTTTCCAAAGTTATTGTATCTATCTGCACTTGAATCCTCTTTTCATTTTGCAGGTAGCAAGGAATTTTGGATGGCGTAATTTCAACACACGGACGTGTAAGGTATAACTTCTAACTCCCCATTTCGGGACTGCCATACTTGGACCCACTGTTTTATGCCTCTTCATGGCTAAAATGCTTCTCCGAGGGGGCAATATGTACGTACCCAAAATTGTAAGGTACTGTACTGTCAGAACAGTGTAACAAGTGCCCCAATGATGATACAGGTCTCCTTGCAAGGTGTTCGGGATCCAAAAAATCTCTCTGAGTGTGCGTTAACATCCCGCATGCCCCGCCTAGCCCCTGCGCCCTTTTTTTCCCCTTTTTTCTTCTTTCCTTGGCCTTTTGATCTTCAGATGTGAAACCGCCGCCCTGATTTTCATGCCGCCACCGTGATCAGGGCGGCGGTCCTGTAACCGCCCGCCCTGCTTAGAGTAGGCGGTCCTGCGAACGCATTTTCCAGAACATTCTTTTGACGCGACTCACCGTGAAATATCACTATTTCACCAACTTTCCTTGCAAAATGACTTGAGCATGCATTTATGTTTTTGGTCCCCTGGAATAGTGTTTTTCCTTTGTTTATTGTTTAGGAGTTCAGTTTGGTTTTGACACTTTAGGTGATTGAATTCCTATAAATGCATGGCTTGTGCTCAAACAAATGGCCTGATTTTGAAGACTGATCTTTGCTCTGCATCTCCTCATTTTAGTATTTTAGCTTGGTTATCTTGTTTAGAAGCCATAGTTTCAATTCACTTGCATCTTTAGTTAGATTGGTCAGCTGTTGGTAAGCCACATACCCATCTTGTGAAGGCAGTGCTGTCATTTCATCCAATCCGGTCTGAAGTTTATCTCTGAATTTATCTTTGCATTGAATTTAGCTATAATTTTGCTTAGAGTACTTGTTATTAGTTCATTTACATGCTCATTTAGCATTGTCTTAGCTGTTGGTAAGCCACATATCCAGCTTGTGCAAACAGTGTTGTTGAAATTATCCAATCCATTGATATGTAGAATAGCTTAGGAAGCCATTAAAGTTGTAGGTTTTGCTCTTCAAATAGGAAAGTTTTAGGTTTGTGGTCATTTCATATTGCATGACTCATAGTAAAATCCCGCTAGGAATCACATAAGCCAAGCTCTGTACTCTTGCACTATCCCTCTCCTACTCACATTTTCGGTCTACATTTTAAACTGTCCTTATCCCAATATCTACTCATGCCGATGCTAGCATTACACGCTTTTCTGGATCCACGTGAACATGAAAGAACGAGGAGATCACATCTGAGGGGACAAGATCTTTACACATGCCATCGGATTATGCCACTGTTCTGCGGAATCCAGGTTTTAACTTTCAAAGTTCTAGTTAGAATCATATCACAAAAGAGTAGATAATTGCTTCATTTCAGTGACTTCTATTATCGATATTGCCAGGGAAGCTGTGAGGATTGATAGTTTCTGAGAAACTATGATTCACTCCTCACTTCTAAGGATAGGATCGAGAATCATGCAGATAGATTAGACGAGCTATTTTATTTATTTAGAATAAATCTACAAATTGCACAGGCAAAGATAACTACACTCGATTATTTTTCTCATGTTTTAAATTATTGTTTAGTTCTTTTTTCTAGATACGCTTAAAATAGTTTGCTTTCCATTGTATTCTTGAAATGTTTCTTAGAAGAATAGAAGTTATATATATGTTTTATTCCACGTAGTTAGAATTTTCTTCATTACAGTTAGATTTATATTTTATATTTTATGATAATCATGGGACCTCAGGAGCCCAGAGAATATATATTTGAGCCAATCGTGCCTCAACCAAACCTCGTCACAGCAATAGTTGACATAGACCAAAATCTCAGAATAAAAGTATTCCGAACAACCACATATTTACAACTGATTAGTTCTCAATTAAGAGGGTTAAACATAGAAGACGACCAAGCACACACGTTTTGGTCAAACCAACCAAACTACAGATTGCCCTAGCTAAACATTCACCATGACTGTAGAAGGGTTATGAAAGAGAACAAACCTTTGGAATAGTGTGATCCTTTGGTCCCACAGCCGGGTGCAGGAAACACTCTCACATGACATAGACAACCAGTCTAAGGATCCACAGTTGCGTGAACGCCTGTGAGATATTCTGAGAAAATCACACCCAAGTGGGTTGGTCCTAAAGATAGAAGCTGAGAAAGCATATGATTACTGGATACTAGGGATTAGAACTTGATTTCGCGATATGACCATAACAGGACTGCAACAACCAAGAGTCTATGGTTGTGATCCACAGATCCCACAACCCAAAGAGTCCACAAGTCAATCAGATATAGACGCTAGCTTACGCATCACAAGTATTACAATCCACTCCACTTCCACCCATCATCATCGAACAATTATCCTTACAAGATATAGCGGCTAACGAAGCTAGAGAATTCTGGACCAAGCTAGAGAATCATCCGTAGAGTTACATTGTATTCACCATCCACCATATGACCTTATCTGTGAGACATACACGAAACTATCCCAGGTCATTTTCCACGTATTCCACAACCCATAGACTCAAATCATAACCAGAGCTCGATATTGATTGGAGCCTTTGAGCAGTCATCCTTGCCGATCAATCTATCACACCAGTCCAAGTTAGAAGGGCCTTCTTTGCCTTAGATTCTACAAATTCCACTAGTGCGTGTCAACAAGAAATTAGACTGCCTAACTAGTTTGTCTGAATCCAATGCATATTCTACCCCCACCGGCTATCTCGACACGACCTCGAGAGGTCGGGTACGCGGAAGAGTCACTTGTAGATTCTCACACTCTTATGTTGCTTTGCATACTATGCACAGCTCATTACATGAAATCGTAAACAGAGTACAGAGGATGATGGGGCCAGTAGAAGATAGTTACCCATCTTCTCACCATTCAGGAGGTGAGAGATGAGGCCTACTATTTCCTTCTGTCCATCTGACTCTAGCATGGATAGACTCTGTCTTTCACGTATTACCTGAGTATAGGGCTTTCATTTTTCTTCTAGCAAGAGGATCGGATCATCACTCTCGTAGCTGTGGAGAAGAATCGAGGCCATCTAGCCATGTGATCCTGGTCAAGGTCTTTTCTCTATTTCTCAACCCTAACTTTCACTCTTATATAAAAAAAAACTTAGGGCACCTTAGCTATGCAATGGGTGGGGACATGTTAATAGATTTTCATTTAAAAAATTCTGAGGATTTAAAGCCCGATAGACTAGAGAGATATGGAGGATAACTACCATCGCATGATGTCTGATATACCGGCACCTTGATTTTGATGTAGTTTTTGACCTGATATATACCAGCCTCCGTGTTCCCACTTGCTCTGATTTTTATCATGTACTATCCGTACGTGACCGAAGATGGTGACGGTTGTACGACAGTTCCCACTATGCTCTGAGCATGATAGTCGAGCCTGTCTGACCGATGACAATTCTAGGTGACTGTGTCGGTTCCTGTACGTACCCAAAATTGTAAGGTACTGTACTGCGGAACGATGTAATAAGTGCCCCAATGATGATACAGGCCTCTTCACAAGGTGTTCGGGATCCAGAAAAGCTTTACAGATATGCGTTAACATCCCGCATACCCCGATTAGCCCCCGCGTGCTTTGTTTTCCCTATTTTTCCCTCTTTTCTTGGCTTTTTGGTCTTCAGTGACGAAACCGCTGCCCTTAAGGGCGGATGGTCTTGTGACCGCCGCCCTGAACAAGGCGGCGGTCCTGTAACCGCCGCCCTGAGCAGGGCGGCGGTCCTGTGCGCGTTTTCCAGAATGCTCTTTTGACGTGACCCGCGTGAAATATCACGACTCACCAGCTTTTCTTGCCGACTTGAGCATGCATTAATGTTTTTGGTCCCCTGGAATAGTGTTTTTCTTTTGTTTAATGTTTAAGAGTTCAGTTTGGATTTGATCTTTGGGTGTTTGAATTCCTATAAATGCATGGTTTGTGCACATGCAAATGGTTTTCTCTTTGCATTAGACTTAGTTTTCCCCTCATTCTTGTTTAGTGAAACTCATCACTTTCAGTAGTTCAGTCTTCTAGTTTGCTTAAGTTTGATAGCATAGCTCATTTCATACTTCATTAGTATTGTGTTGCAGCTGGTAAGCCACATATCCAACTTGTGCAAGTGCAGACATTATTTGGGCCACCATTTTCACTCCAACTTTCATGTTTTCAGTGCTATGTCCCTTTAGTTTGCTTAGGATTGGTAGTATAGTTTGTTGCAGGTTTGTTTTAGCTTTGTGTTGCTGTTGGTAAGCCACAGATCCAACTTGTGCAAATAGTATTATTGTTTTGGAGTAAAATAGTCTAGGCAGCCATTAAAGTTGCAGGTTTTGCTCTTCATACAGACTAGTCTCAGGTTCTGGACGCTTTTTGTTGCATGATTCACAGTAGACCCCGCTAGGAATTGCATAGGCCAAGCTCTGTACTCTTGCGCTATCCCTCTCCTATCCGCATTCTATTCTGTCTGCATTCTGAAGGCTGTCCATTGATCCAAATATCTATTCCTATTGATGCAAGCATTCCACGCTTTTCTGGATTCACGTGAGCACAAAGAACGAAGAGATCATACTGAGGGGACAAGAACACACACACCATCGGATTCGCCACTGTTCTGCGAAATCCAGGTTCCATCTTTCAAAGTTTTAGTTAGAATTTATCAAATAACGTAGTTAATCATTTTATTTCAGTTATTTCTATTCTCGATATTGCCAGGGAGGTTGTGGGGATTGATAGTTTCTGAGAAACTATGATTCATTCCTCACTTCTGAGGTAGGATCGAGAATCTTGCAGATAGATTAGTTATTTCGTTGTTTAGAATAAATATACAAAATTGCACAGACAAATAGCTACAATCGGCTATTTTGTTTGTTTTACGTTATTAGTTTAGTTATCGATTCTAAATATTTTAAATAGCTGCTTTCCTATAAATTGCCAGAAAATACAAAAAAGAAATTATATATGCTAGAAGTGCACTTAGATTTTACTTTATTATAGTTTGTTTCATTATTGCTTTTGCATGACAATTACGGGACCTAGGGAGCCCAGGGAATACATTTTGAGCCAATTGTGCCCAGCCCAATAACCGTAGTGGCAATAGTTGACATAGACCAAAACCTTAGGATACAAGTCTTCCAAACAACAACAGACTTCCAACAGATCAGGACACAGTTGAGAGGGTTAAACATCGAAGACGACCAAGCATATCTGTTTTGGTCAAATCAGCCAAACTACAGATTACCCTAGAAAATACTCACATGACTGTAGAAGGGCTCGAAAGAGAACAAACATTCGGGTGTGATCCTTTAGTTCCACAGCCAGACGCTGGAGACACCCTAGTAGATATAGATACCAGCTTAAGAATCCAAGTTGCGATAACCCCTGTAAGGTATTCTGAGAAGATCGCACAACTGTTGGTTCTAAACATAGAAGCTGAAAAAGCTTACGACTACTGGATACTAGGAATCAGAACTTGATCTCCCGTATGACCATAACGGGACCGCAACAACCAAGAGTCTATGGTTGTGATCCACAGATCCCACAGCCCAACGAGTCCATAAGAGAATTAGACATAGACACTGGCCTACGTAAATTAGTATTTCAGTCTACTCCGATTCCACCTCTCATCATTCAACAGTTATCCCTACTAGACACAATAGCCAACAAAGCTAGAGAATTTTGGACTAGTCCAGAGAATCGTCCATAGAGTTGACTATATTCACCATATGACCCTATCAGGAGAAATACACGAAACCATCCCGGGTCATTTTCCACGCATCCCACAACCCATAGATCGAATCACGCCAGAGCTCGATATTGATTGGAGCCTTCGAGCAGTCATCCTCGCTGATCGATCTATCACACCAGTCCAAGTTAGAAGGGCCTTCTTTGCCTTAGATTCGCAAATACCATTAGTGCGTGTCGAAGACATTAGACTGCCTAACTAGTTTGCCTGCACATTCTACCCACACCGGCTGTCTCGGCACGACCTCGGGAGGTCGGGTACGCAGAAGAGTTACTTGTTGATTCTCAAGCTCACCTGTCACTTTTCCGACGTACAAAATTGGTGAACCCGACGTGAAACAAACAATTCTTTCACCTTCTCTTTGAGAAGTTTCATCTTCTCCAAATCACCTTCGCTCCTTCCCATTATTCTGCGGGTATTCATATACCCCCCGAATATGTCGGGATTCGATGCATACGGCAGACCCCTCTTGGGTCTTGAGGCATACTACGCCCAACAGAATAGGCAGTCATCACCCTCACTCTCAATGTGGGGCGACAACTATTCAACTAATCAGTTGTCAACACAAACACCAAGGACTAGATATAACTCATCCTTCCAAACAGAGGGGTTGGAGCAACTTGCTCAAACACAAACAGAACCTTCAGGCTCGAACAAAATGACATTAACTGGAGAGTCTGCTTCATCTCCTCAGGTATTACTCAGACCGCCTATTAGTAGACAGTCAGATCCATACTCAGTTCTAGATGACGAGTACTCAATACATTATCCTAGGAGTGAACAACGCTCTCAAGGCATGTACCCACCTGTAGGAACTTTACAGATACAGCCCGAGTTCTCTCCTCAAGAAAATTCCCCTATGCCATCACGTATGGAAAATACTCTCAGAGAAACTTGGCAAGATAGCAATCAGTTCATGACAGGCTATCACATGCCTATACAACACCAGGATATACAACAAACGCCACCAAGGCACAATATCGTGGCTTCACCGAACGAAGTCATTTCAACTCTAATAGAAAAGGTTAGAGGATTAGAACTCGCCCAAGCAAGTCAAAATTCGAGAATCATACAAACAGGGAGTTCCAATCCTCCGCACCATCCTAGCCAAGTAGATCTCCTCACAGGAGTAGGCACGTTAGGTATGACTCCTCAATATTCGCAACAAGTGCCAACTAGACCCACTATCGCTAGCACTGTTCCTCCTGGTCCAGTACAAAGCAATCCATTCCTGGATAGTACACCTTCGTACTTAAACATGTACTCCAAATCACCACAAGGAGATATGTACTCATCCCCCGGCATGTTTGCTCCAACGCAGGGACCTCCTTATGCCCCTGCCAACGCGTATGTTATGCCATATCAACAACCCGTTCCGCCACCACCTCCTCAACAGGCACCATCAATGGTTGAGACGTATGCAATAGGGACTTATTCAGAATATTTAAAGGAGCCCTTGGATTTCACCATACGAAGCGTTATGCTTCCAAGGCCTCTTCCCGATTTGCCCAAATACAAAGGAGAAGGAGATCCGAATGCGCATATCAAAGCTTACGCTACAGCCATTCGAGAATTACTTCCATGGGATGGGGTTGTTGCTAAAATATTCCCCAAAACGCTGGAAGGCATTGCCCTCGATTGGTATTACAGAATACCCGAGGCTTCCATACATTCATTCAAACAACTCGTGTCTGAGTTCATCAAAGCCTTCGACATGAACAAACTACTAAGGACAGGAATCAGGGAGTTCTTGCACATCAAGCAAGAACATAACGAGTCTGTCGCCCATTTCATCCAAAGGTGGCGCACAGTCCTTTATTCCTCGGCAAGCGCTCCAAACATGGATCAGATGGAGCTATGCGATTTATTCCTTCATTCTCTTAGTAGAGAAGTGAAGGAAGAAGTCCAGAAGTTCCCACTAAGGACTTATGACGAGGTACTTGAGAGCGCTCTGCGAATTGATCAGGCAGCGATAGATAGTGGCCGTAAGACGTATGGAGCAAACGGGAGGTTAATCACCTCTACTCAAAATACTACAACCACCACAAGCGTCAATCAAGGACCCAAAATCCTTAACAAAAATCGTGGGGTAACAACAGATGGGGTAACTGACCAGCCCAAGAGGGTAAATGTCGTTAATGCTCCGTCACAAACAAGCAACCAAAGAAACAACAATTTTACCCCGACGATCAATACGGTGGATTTTAATAATCCACAACAACAACAACGGTGAAATCCCATACAAGGACCAAGCCAAAACTCCTTTGGTTATCAAAACCAAAGTCAAAACCAGAAACAACAATTCCAAAACTTTGGTCCTAATAGGCAACAGTTTGATCGGAATTTTAGGCCACAATACACACCAAACCAACAAAACGGGAATTACAACCCCAATTCTTATTGTGGTTTCCATAAAATTCAAGGGCATGACACTAGAACGTGTCGTGATTATAACAAATTCATGCAACGCTTGCCAAATGAGCAAAAACAATTCTTTATGGATATGTTCTTAACAGATCCTACGTCACCAACAGCAAATACCTTCGCAGGGGCAGTTTCCCCTCAGAATGCCCCTCTCAAGATCTTTAATGATCCACTCCCAAGTCATGATAACGATAGGTTGAAACCAGCTGGAACAAACAAAGGTGCAATAACAGGAAACAACGATCACGAGGCCTCAACCTCGCTAAATCCGTTAGTCGCGCCACAACTAGGAAGTCAACCACGACCTAAGGTAGTTGGATTAGTAGAGTTAGACTCCGAATTACCCGTTGAAGCAATTACGAGAACACGAGAGTATTTCTCTCAACCAAGTCCAAGCCACCTGCCGGAAACAGATAACATCCAGCAAATCGTAGCAAAACCTATGGGTGCTTACGATCTAATTAATGATCTAACAAAAACCTTCTCGCATATTTCATTCCTTGATTTACTAAAGAATTCCCCTGCTCACAGGGCTGCTCTTTTAGAGGCGTTAGGTTTGGGTCATTTAGTTAGTATCACTCCACCACCGGAAGCGCAAGTAAATCATATAGACTTTGATGTTTATCCACCGGGACAGGCGGATAGGGATGTTGAATTCATATTCGAAATAAGTAAAATGCCTACAGATGCTGAGATCGCACGCCGAGGCGATCCAGCCCTACACTTGCAAGTACAAGTTTATAATAACTATGTAAAACGGGCAATGGTTGATGACGGGGCTGCAGTTAACATAGTCCCTTTCTCTTTTCTCCAAAAATTGGGATATGGAGAAACAAACTGTTCTACTACACGAAATACCTTAAGAGGCTACGATAGCCTTAAAGCCACATCGATAGGAACTATAATACTACCGGTCACCTTAGGACCTAAAACAATCCTGACTGAGTTTTATATTATAGATCGGGAAACTAACTATAATATGATCCTCGGCCGGCCGTGGATACATCGAATGAAGGCAATCCCTTCCACGCTATTTCAAGAAGTAAGGTTCTTACATCTGGGAAAGGTATTTGTAGCCAAAGGTGATCCAAAGCCGTTTGACGTACACCTAGCTGATTTAAAGAAAAGACCAGGTATACACTCAGAATTCGAACTTCCAACAAACCAACTTAACAAACCCTCTGACCCAAAGCCAGAGGAAAAGTTGGTACCTACGACGGATCTTGAAACTACCAACATAGCCAAAACAATTCCAACCCCTAAAGGTAAAACTAAAGAAATAGTATCATTAGGGACTACTGCGAAGATCGTTGAGTTGATAGAACAAGATTCACCAATGTTCTTACCATTCGATTCAGTAGGTATCAGATTTTCCCTAGGTGTTGGTTCCTTGCCAGCAGAAGATCTCTGTATGGTAGAAGTAGAGTGTGCAAACACAGCTGATACACCTACATCCATACTCCCGGCTAAGTATTGGACTCTCCATTTCGATGGAGCTAAATGCCGTTATGGAGCAGGGGCAGGTATAATTCTTACCTCGCCCGAAGAGAAGGTCCTCCCATTCTCTTTTAAATTAAACTTTGAATGCACAAACAACAGCACTGAGTACGAAGCCCTCCTCCTTGGCCTTACCTTAGCCAAAAGAATTGGTATTGATAATATCAGAGTTTTAGGAGACTCGCAGTTAGTGGCAAACCAAGTTTCAGAGGTATATGAAACTAAAGCCGAACACTTGCAACTTTACAAAAACGCTGTATTAGATTTAAGCAAGGCGTTCAACTTCATATCCATTGAAGCAATCCCGCGAGAAAAAAATCTTCTCGCCGATTCAATAGCAACCTCAGCATCACGTTTTACTCCAAACAATGAGCTAGAAGATACTCATTTCACGGTATCCATTCGTAACGAACCATTAATAAAAACAATGATGGATCCTCTTTCAAACGGAAGTAAATCTACCGTCCTAGACCATGTTGGAAATGATGCGGCTACTTTGGATTACTTAAATGCCTTTGCAGCACTACATCTCTCCTATCACACGCTAGATTTATCTCTGATCTCGCATTCATCTTCCTACTTCGGAAATCCTATAATTAATCTTCCCTCACAAAAAGAGCCTAATATATACGTGGTGGAAAACGGGGATGATATAGATCTACCTCCGGCACCACCTGAGTTCGAAGAGGGTAATGCCTCTTTAATTGAAGAAACAATCGATGTCAATATCGGAACGGAAGATGAACCAAGAATTTTAAAGTTAGGTTCTTCGTTAAACCCAGAGGAAGTGGAAATACATACTCAGGTTCTCAAAGAACATCAAAAGGCATTTGCATTTAATTACAAAGAAATGACAGGAGTCGCACCCCACATTGCGGTACACAACCTCGTCACTAGATCAGATGCAAAGCCAATTAAACAAAAATCAAGACCCATGAAGCCCAAAGTAGCCCTCATGGTAAAAGAGGAGGTGATAAAACTCCTCCAAGTAGGATTCATCAAGCCAGTTGACTACTCCCAATGGGTATCTAACATCGTTCCCGTTCTCAAGAAGAATGGAAAGATACGCATCTGCATAGATTTTCGAGATATCAACAAAGCTTGCCCTAAGGACGACTTCCCTTTACCATCCATAGACGTTATTGTTGATGCAACAGCAGGTTTTGAACTCTTGTCTCTCATGGATGGATTCTCGGGATACAATCAAATCAAAATATCCGAGCAAGATCAAGCTAAAACCACGTTCATAACTCCTTGGGGAACCTATTGTTACGCTGTTATGCCATTTGGTCTTAAGAACGCCGGTGCTACATACCAGCGGGCCATGACATACATATTTCACAGATTTAATCCATAAAATCATGGAATCCTACGTAGATGACTTGTTGGCTAAGGCCAAGAAGCGTTGTGACCATCCTGAAGTACTCCGCATCATCCTTTCACGCCTGATAGAATATGGAGTTACCCTAAACCCAGAGAAATGCGTCTTCGGTGTAACAGGAGGAAAGCTCCTAGGTTACATCATATCGTCACGAGGGATCGATGTTGATCCAGCCAAAATTCGGGCTGTCCTCGAAATGGTCCCACCCTCGAATGAATCTGGAATCAGATCATTTCTCGGAAAGTTGGGTGCAATCCGGAGATTTATCCCGGATCTAAGCTTCGCCGTTCATCCAATCAACAATTTACTCAAGAAGGACTATAGCATTGATTGGACTGAAGATTGCAATGAAGCTTTTGATGCAGTCAAGCATTTCCTGCTATCACCGCCTACGCTAATGCCACCAAAGCTAGATCGCCCTTTAATTTTGTACTCACGAGCTACCGATGTTTCGTTAGCTTGCATGCTAGCCCAAGAAGACGATGACAAAAGAGAGCGTGCGATTTATTTCATTAGCCGAACATTGCTCGACTACGAAACGCGCTATACACAAGCAGAGCGAGAATGTCTGGCCATAGTCTTTGCTACTAAACGCCTAAGACACTACATGCTAAATCAAGAGACAAGGGTCATAGTAAAGACGGACCATTTACGGACTTTTCTCACACAAGGGTCCTTGTCCAAAAAAGCTGGACGTTTTATAACCTTAATGGGAGAGTTCGAATTAACTTTTGTAAACCGAAAGTCAGTTAAAGGGCAAATCATCGCAGATTGGTTAGCTGATAACCCGCTAGACGGAGGCGGACTTAGTAGACTTAGACTTTCCAGATGAATGCGTATACTACGTCGAAACCCGACCTGCTATATCTGAGTGCCCTTGGTACGCTGATATCATTAGCTATATCATGGACCATAGGTATCCAGAAGGAGCTACACCTCAACAAAGAAGACGGTTACGCATTATCATAGCTAAATACGTCATTATAGAGCAGGTGCTCTATCGTAAAGCATTCGATGGAATGCTCTTAAGGTGTGTTGACACAGAAGAGTCCAAGAGGATTCTCCATGAATCCCATAGCGGTATATGTGGAGGCCACTTCGGTGGCCATGCCACTGCTCGAAAAATACATCGAATGGGCTATTTCTGGCCCACTCTAGAACATGACACAATAGAGTTTGTACGCAGGTGTCATAAATGTCAGGAGTTCTCTCACGAGATCCACATGCCGGCACAAGCTTTGCAACCGATCGCTACTCCGTGGCCCTTTTCTACATGGGGCCTAGACTTAATAGGGAAATTCTCTCCCTCATCCACAGACGGCCACAATTTTATAATTACGGCCACAAAATATTTCACTAAATGGGTAGAGGCCATGCCTCTTACAACTGTACCTGGTTCTGTAATCGCTAAGTTCATTTTGAACCAAATCATTTGCAGGTACGGTATCCCGCAAATCATTATCTCAGATAATGGAACTTCTTTCAAGAATGAAGAAGTTCGTGAGCTATGCAACAAATTTAAAATCAGCCATCATACGGCTTCCTTGTACTATCCCCAAGCCAATGGGCAGGCTGAAGCAACGAACAAAACACTGAAAGCCATTCTCCTTAAAACAGTGAAAGAAAACAAGCGGGATTGGCATTTAAAGTTATATCCGGCCTTGTGGGCCCATCGAACCTCAATAAGAACTCCGACAGGAGCAACTCCTTTCTCGCTGGTATTTGGGTCAGAAGCAGTTCTCCCACTCGAAGTCGAAATCCCCAGTCTCCGCATTTCGCTACAAGGGATTCTGGATGAAGACGCTTACAGAGAAGCACGTCTTTCTCAATTAGAAAGCCTGGATGAAGCTAGGTTAGACGCTGAACAATGACATAGAGTCTATGCCGATCGGATGTGCCGGCAGTATAACAAGAAGGTCTATGAACGTGACATATACGAAGGTGACCTAGTTCTAAGGTTAGACAGCCGGATCGACAAGAAGACCGGCGAGGGAAGGAAATTCCGGCCCAAATGGTTGGGCCCATACCGAGTCATGAAGGACTACGGAAATGGTGCATACCTCTTATGCACGCTAGAAGGTGAGGAGTTTGGCGAAACAGTCAATTCTCTCCACCTCAAACGTTTCTACGCGTAAGCAGCTAGCGCTGCCTATATAACTATCTACATCGCATTTTCATATAAATTAGGATCATTTTGTCCACTTGTTCTTACACAAATTGTGATCAGGGAATCTATTCTCAAAGCAACTTATTTCAAACTCGTGATGTTTCCGGCATAAAGTTCTTTAATCATACTTCTCCGTCTTCAATATCATCAATCAACTCAGAATCTTTTATCAAATAAATCAGACATGACGAAGTCCTAATGGTAACCATACCAAGCTCTGCAAGTTTGTTCTCACTTTGGTTTCTTCTTAGGATAGGTGTCTTGCCTATGGTCTGTTCTAGAAGCTTCATGGTGTCACATCTGTCCCATATGCACATCTCTTTGGAAATAAGAATATACTGACATTTTACTCAAATAGACAAGTCAAGAAGTGATTAAACAGAAAATTTTATTTTTACACATTTCCTTGCCCCACCAACCTTCGGTGATGAGCTTGCGTCTCTTACTAGTGACGTAGGGTTGGGAAAGGATGGAAATGCCCTTACTCGCCTATGCCTTGCCCACGGTGATAAACCCATGTTTCTTACAGGTAGCATGGGGCAAAGTGTAGGGGGTCCTCTAAACAAAGTAAATGTTAAAAGGTCATAAACAATCAATTCAAACTTTGAGTCAATAACGAATGAATCAGATGTTCAAAAATTCCAAGAGAGTTAAAAATCCTAAAAACCCAGATTTTGTCTACTATGTGGCCATCTACGGGTCTAAGTCTGGATAAACCGCAAAGCAAGTTGCATCCAAAACTATGAAGTCATTCAGGTAGAATAAGCTTGTAGTTTTTATTTGGTTCCACCAAAGCTTCGTCTGTCTTTCGTCACTATCACTTCACCATATTCCATAACTTGCGCCCTTCTTGGCTCTTGGTGATGAGCCCTCACATCCTACTAGTTGCGTGGAGTTAGGAGTGGGGCAAGTTAATCTGTTCATCGTACTGATTATTTTCATCACTTTGCCAAAACAAATCATGAGGTACCCAAATTGCTCACAGAAACTAAGATTTAAGATCACAATATATCTACAAAATCATGTATCAGCATCATGAAACACAAAAAGAAAGCAAACATTTGCATCATCTTTTTTCCATTGCATACATTCTAGAAAGCATATAATACATACATCATAGTATACACGAAGCAGTTGGAAATAAAGAAAGTAGAATACAAATGACAAGTTTTGATCCAAAACCGACGCATATATATAAATAATCAAAGTTTATATACAATGCCATCATGCACTAGGCATGGTCAAAACGCTCAAAGAGCCCGTAATACACAAAAGAATCTAAATACAAATACAGAAAGCCAAGTGGCCTCTCAACCCCTGCGCGATCCCGCTGAAGGTGCGCGCCCTCGCCTAGGACTCCGGCTACGCTGGCGCTCTGAATGGACAGAAGGCTCGGGGTCCCTAGGGGCAGTCGTAGTCTCGCCATGAGAGCGGCTCCTCATAAGACGCTCGGCTGTCCTATAGCCTGCCAACTCTGTACGGAGAGTTGACACCATCTTGGCCACATGCCAAACGGGAGCAAAGACGTCAGTGTGCCTGCCGGCTGCTGAGGGCTCTCCGGCATCCACGGATAACTCCGCACGGGTCTTATCCATAGGGATCATCAGAGAATCGACGCAAACCCTACGGATTAGATCCCGCCACTCATCAACAGTCTCTGCAAAGCAAAGAAAGAAAAACGAATTAGGAACTAGGCAAGAGGTTAAAGTGTACACAATACAAATATAAGGAGAGTTAACATTCAAAGACAAATCCTAAAACAAACAAGCATTGAAAGGAGGAGAGGATAACTTACTCGGATCACCAGGCCTCCAAGATGGGTCGCCAGGGCCAGGACCCGCTGCAGATGCCGCTGCCCGACTGAGGAGCTGCTCCTGTAGTCGGGGCAACATGGCGCCCCGCAACGGACTCATCATCTCCACCATGGCCTCGGGAGAGTGGCTCCTCAGATGCCACGGTCTCTCTCTCTGCACTCTCCTCCTCCCTCTCTGCCCGCAGAATGTCCTGAGTATCATGCCACTCAGGATCGCTCTCGTCCGTCTGCTCCTCTGACCCTCCCTCTGTGTGCTCCTCAGAATCGGAGTCAATATCTATGGGGTCGTCACTGCTATGAGCAGGACCTGCAGCAATCTGAAGTAATGGTGCCTGAGGCGCACCAGCTCTCCCTCTGGCCCGAACTATCCCCCTGGCTGCAATAGGAATGCCAGGGGTAACCACTGTCCAACCACGGCCTCTAGGCCCCCCTCTAGCCTCTCGGACTGATCTATAAACAGGTGCTACTGGAGGAAGCATAGCCGCGTATGGAAGGCCAAACTGCTGAGGAACCCTGCTGAAGGGGTGTACCTCTACCCGTCCCACACGATCGATAAGCTGCCCTGTGATAGAGCAGGAGACCAATGTCGTGGTCTCCTCTCCCCATATACCGGCCATAAGCTGGTACGGTGTAGCCTCCATGTCTGCTGTGGTAAGGGTGGCTACTGGCTGGTGAGGTGCTCTGAGCACTGACATATCTGACCATCGGGCTGCCCTCACCGCCCCGGGATCTGCCACCTCCACGCCTCTGCCATACGGAATGAAGCGCTCATACACCCAACTCATGACTAGAGTGGGGTGGCTCAAGGACTGTCCCTGCAATCGGACCACCCTGTATAAGTCATGGTAGGTGGTCCCCAAAATATCCGCGCCCCAGGCGTATTTCCGGCCATGTCCCTCTATCTGTGCAATGATGGGGCCCCAACAGTATAATAAGGTGTCCCCTCCCTTGTCCCCGATGAGTCTCGAGGCAAGGATCCCCATAATAGCCTGTCGAAAGATAGGGATGGGCAAAGAAGGAATGGATCTGACTCGCACTCCCTTCTTCGGCCCCGTGGAAATAGCTGCATCTCCCATATAACCAGCCCACTGAGCTATCTGTGCCCTGGAACCAGCTGTCTCAAGTGTGAGTCTCCTCCCAATAATCGGGACCCCCAGGATGCGGTAAACATCCTCCAAAGTGATGGTCCACTCACCACGGACCCCTGGCAGTCGGAAGGTGTTCCGATCTGCATCCCAATATGAAAATAGGTCACAAAGAATGTGACTGGATGGAGCAACGTGGGGCACACGCGATATACGCAATATGCCGGCCCTCTGCAATGTGTCCTCCTCATCTGCTGAGAGGGCATCCAATACCCCGGGCAGCCAGTCACACTCTCTCTCCTGGCTCCATCTAATATACTCCTCCTTCGCCTACATACACCCAAAAACACACAAGGAAGAGTAAGTTAGTATCTAAACAATATCAAGAGAAGCATAAAAACACGTACAAATGCTAAAAATGCAAGTACAAGCTTTCAAAATAGGTTCTTTTGCATTCTGTTCAGAACCGCCGCCCTGAGCAGGGGGGGCGGTTTTGTAACCGCCGCCTTAAAGGCGGTGGTCTCGTGACCGCCGCCCTGTACAGGGCGGCGGTCGTGTAACCGCCGCCCTGTCCAGGGCGGCGGTCGCGGTCCGAAAACCCGCGCGGGTTTTTAGGCTTAAAAAGCCCAAAAAATGCAAAAAATGACCATTTTTATCAAAAATGGGGCCTACCCAGTAGGCGCCCCCCCCTAGATGGACCCTTTAAACCAAACATTTTCGAAAATAACCCCCCCATTGCAAAGAATTTAACATTTCAAATCAGAAGGGGGAAAAACACAAGATTGAAAAAAACCAACCTGTGATCTCGCAGGGTGGCGTTCCGCACGTGGAGGCATGATCTCTATCTCACTGCGGACGTTTTGACTCTACTCGTGTGAGAAACCGTCACCGTGGGTCCCAGAGCTCGAAATCAACCAAATCGACTCGCGCAAATGAATAGGAAAATGGGCCCACTTTCATATATATAACGCCCCGATTCGTTTTAAAATATCTTTTTCACAGGTTCGGAGCACCGACGGAGGTAAGTTTCTATCCTCGCACAAATGGTACGTCCTCTTTCTCTATTATTTTAACGTTTATTTTCCAAATTATTGTATCTATCTGCATTTGAGTTCTCTTTTCATTTCGCAGGTAGCGGGAATTTTGGACGGCGACATTTCAACACACGGGCGT
Source organism: Taxus chinensis (assembly GCA_019776745.2). Taxonomy (NCBI): domain Eukaryota; kingdom Viridiplantae; phylum Streptophyta; class Pinopsida; order Cupressales; family Taxaceae; genus Taxus; species Taxus chinensis. The sequence goes on from CM034149.1 coordinate 81,262,235, forward strand.
GTAAGGTATAACTTCTAACTTCCCATTTCGGGACGGCCATACTCGGAACCACCATTTTACGCCTCTTCATGGCTAAAACGCTTCTCCGAGGGGGCAATATGTACGTACCCAAAATTGTAAGGTACTGTACTGCGGAACGATGTAATAAGTGCCCCAATGATGATACAGGCCTCTTCGCAAGGTGTTCGGGATCCAGAAAAGCTTTACAGATATGCGTTAACATCCCGCATACCCCGATTAGCCCCCGCGTGCTTTGTTTTCCCTATTTTTCCCTCTTTTCTTGGCTTTTTGGTCTTCAGTGACGAAACTTGTGACCGCCGCCCTAAACAGGGCGGCGGTCCTGTAACCGCCGCCCTGAGCAGGGCGGCGGTCCTGTGCGCGTTTTCCAGAACGCTCTTTTGACGCGACCCGCGTGAAATATCACGACTCACCAGCTTTTCTTGCCGACTTGAGCATGCATTAATGTTTTTGGTCCCCTGGAATAGTGTTTTTCTTTTGTTTAATGTTTAAGAGTTCAGTTTGGATTTGATCTTTGGGTGTTTGAATTCCTATAAATGCATGGTTTGTGCACATGCAAATGGCCCCTCATTCTTGTTTAGAAACTCATCACTTTCAGTAGTTCAGTCTTCTAGTTTGCTTAAGTTTGATAGCATAGCTCATTTCATACTTCATTAGTATTGTGTTGCAGCTGGTAAGCCACATATCCAACTTGTGCAAGTGCAGACATTATTTGGGCCACCATTTTCACTCCAACTTTCATGTTTTCAGTGCTATGTCCCTTTAGTTTGCTTAGGATTGGTAGTATAGTTTGTTGCAGGTTTGTTTTAGCTTTGTGTTGCTGTTGGTAAGCCACAGATCCAACTTGTGCAAACAGTATTATTGTTTTGGAGTAAAATAGTCTAGGCAGCCATTAAAGTTGCAGGTTTTGCTCTTCATACAGACTAGTCTCAGGTTCTGGACGCTTTTTGTTGCATGATTCGCAGTAGACCCCGCTAGGAATTGCATAGGCCAAGCTCTGTACTCTTGCGCTATCCCTCTCCTATCCGCATTCTATTCTGTCTGCATTCTGAAGGCTGTCCATCGATCCAAATATCTATTCCTGTTGATGCAAGCATTCCATGCTTTTCTGGATTCACGTGAGCACAAAGAACGAAGAGATCATACTGAGGGGACAAGAACACACACACCGTCGGATTCGCCACTGTTCTGCGAAATCCAGGTTCCATCTTTCAAAAGTTTTAGTTAGAATTTATCAAATAACGTAGTTAATCATTTTATTTCAGTTATTTCTATTCTCGATATTTTCAGGGAGGTTGTGGGGATTGATAGTTTTTGAGAAACTATGATTCATTCCTCACTTCTGAGGTAGGATCGAGAATCTTGCAGATAGATTAGTTATTTCGTTGTTTAGAATAGATATACAAAATTACACAGACAAATAGCTACAATCGGCTATTTTGTTTGTTTTACGTTATTAGTTTAGTTGTCGATTCTAAATATTTTAAATAGCTGCTTTCCTATAAATTGCCAGAAAATACAAAAAGAAATTATATATGTTAGAAGTGCACTTAGATTTTACTTTATTATAGTTTGTTTCATTACTGCTTTTGCATGACAATTACGGGACCTAGGGAGCCCAGGGAATACATTTTCGAGCCAATTGTGCCCCAGCCCAATAACGTAGTGGCAATAACTGATATCGACCAAAACCTTAGGATACAAGTCTTCCAAACAACAACAGACTTCCAACAGATCAGGGCACAGTTGAGAGGGTTAAACATCGAAGACGACCAAGCATATCTGTTTTGGTCAAATCAGCCAAACTACAGATTACCCTAGAAAATACCCACATGACTGTAGAAGGGCTCGAAAGAGAACAAACATTCGGGTGTGATCCTTTAGTTCCACAGCCAGACGCTGGAGACACCCTAGTAGATATAGATACCAGCTTAAGAATCCAAGTTGCGATAACACCTGTAAGGTATTCTGAGAAGATCGCACAACTGTTGGTTCTAAACATAGAAGCTGAAAAAGCTTACGACTACTGGATACTAGGAATCAGAACTTGATCTCCCGTATGACCATAACGGGACCGCAACAACCAAGAGTCTATGGTTGTGATCCACAGATCCCACAGCCTAACGAGTCCATAAGAGAATTAGACATAGACACTGGCCTACGTAAATTAGTATTTCAGTCTACTCCGATTCCACCTCTCATCATTCAACAGTTATCCCTACTAGACACAATAACCAACAAAACTAGAGAATTTTGGACTAGGCCAGAGAATCGTCCATAGAGTTGACTATATCCACCATATGACCCTATCAGGAGAAATACACGAAACCATCCCTGGTCATTTTCCACGCATCCCACAACCCATAGATCGAATCACGCCAGAGCTTGATATTGATTGGAGCCTTCGAGCAGTCATCCTCGCTGATCGATCTATCACACCAGTCCAAGTTAGAAGGGCCTTCTTTGCTTTAGATTCGTAAATACCATTAGTGCGTATCGAAGACATTAGACTGCCTAACTAGTTTTCCTGCGTATTCTACCCACACCAGCTGTCTCGGCACGACCTCGGGAGGTCGGGTACGCAGAAGAGTTACTTGTTGATTCTCAAGCTCACCTGTCACTTTTCTGACGTACAGTATCCAAGAGTGGTTTATTATTTTGATCATATTATAGCCTGCGTGCTGAAGATGGTGAGGCTTTATATGAGATATTTTGAGAGATGTATATTATTTTGATATTAATGTATATTGGATGGATACACACCTATTTTTGTGATGAGATGGATGACATTCTGATGATGTACTTTGATGTTGATAGACTGTGATTGTTTGATAGATTGTGATGGTTTATGCATAGATGGACTTATGGTAGGTGTGTTAGGCATGGATTGAGTCAAGTTGGTGTTAGGTATGGTTGATTTAGGTTATAGGCATGGTTGAGTTAGGTCATGGGCATGGTTGAGTCAGGTTACTGTTAGGCATGGCTGAGTTAGGTCATAGGCATGGTTGAGTCAGGTTGGTGTTAGGCATGGTTGAGTTAGGTTTTGGTTTTTAATTCATTAATATTTGTAATGAATGATGATATGGGTCATTTTAAAGATGTTTTATAATATTTTCATGATTTTTGTAAAGAAATGGTAATTGAAATAAATGTATGTTTTGATGATGATAAAAATGTGAAGCAATTTGCCATTTGGTTGGGTTAATTTCCAATTTTTGATATAAAAAGGAAACTAAGTAGGGTAGAATGTGATGTAAGAAGATGAAAGATGAATTAGTTAGGGTAGAGAGTGGTTGAGCTAACCTCCAAGGGCCCCATGCCCTTGGAGTGCTACCTACATAGTCCCAACAAAAAGGGATCTCAGGCCGATGTAGTTCTCCCATAAGCTAGGGAAGAATATGAGGAGATATGAGAATGAGTTGGTAGGTTTTAGGCATGATTTGGGTTTAGGTCTGCTAGATATGGGTCATTTGTAGGTACCTTGGTATAGGTGATTTCAATTGTGGTAGAAGAAGAAGATTACCCCAAAGGTAAGCGTCAAGGATCAAGTCCTGTATAAGGTAATCAATACGTAATAAAGAAGGTTAAAAGATAAGATGGGGCAAGAAATCCATTGGATTGGTTAGGATCATACCAAGTAGGTCATATGTTGGAGGAGGTGATGGACGTAAGACCCTAAAAAGACATTGCATGATTGATTATTCTAAGGGTGAAAAGTAGTCACATGATCATCAAATGTCATGGTTTCCAAGAGGTCCCTTGAGGTAGTAGGAAATGGGAGTGTGAATGGTGAGAGGGGTGAAAGGTGGCTATTTTTTTATATGGTATGAGGTAGCATGCTCTTTGGGAAAGATATCCAAGGTCACAATGGGAAAGTCCATGACTAAAAGGCTTTTAGTGTTGACTGCTATTTGAGATAGACTGATTGATGTGGGAAGTCTGTATGGGATAAGGAAATTAACTCCTTGAGGTCTTCATGAAGCTGATCGATGTGGGAAGCTTTTGATTCTCTCACCTTTTTTTTGAAATATCTTTATATAGATTTCATTCAAGGGAGCATTCTATTTATAGAAGTGATTATAGAGAGGAAGATGTCCTTTTGAGGGAGTCATCTTTTTATTGGAAGTTTGACTCAAGGAGTTGGATCCCATGTGAGGTCTTTGAAGTCATGGACAAGTCCAAGGTGAAGAATATGATTCTTATTTAGAAAGTAGGGTGAAACGACCATGGGATCTCATCTAAAGGTATATGAAAAGTATCAATGAGAATCATGCTATGTGCAGCACCATGGTACACATATTCAAGAGAAGATAAAAAGTGACGGGTACACACATGATTTTTATTTAATCATTGGTGATGGCATAGGAAGTGGATAGTGCTCAAGGGACGAGCATAAAAAAAGGAAAAAAGTGAGGTAGGAATAAAAGTTAATAGTATAATGGTCAAAGATGCAAGGGGTTAAGAGGATCAGGTTCGGGTTTACCATCGAGTGAAGATAAACGATAAGCACCTAATCTAAGTATGGGTCACGATATATGGTCCAAGCCAATTAGGAGTGAAATTGCCCTGTTTACTTTTTTCTACTTTGGTTACATGTTGATTTTATTTTAGGACAAGGTCACCTACTTGGAAGGTTCATTTATGGACACGTTTGTCATAGGCACATTTGATACATTTTTTAAAAATTTGAAGGTGAGCGTTAAGACAACGTTCATCTAATAACTCAAGTTATGCTAAAAATTCCTAATGAAAGTCATCATCATTGAGCATGTCATGGAGAGAAATGTGGAGTGAGGGAATCTACACTTCGAGAGGCAGAACAACCTGTTATCACCGAATCACAGCACCCCTGGATGTTGATCAGATTTCTAGTTTGATCACTCTAAGCATCTAGTGTGATTGGATAACATGGGTACTATCTCCAAGTTGTGGGACTTGCTACTTGAGATAGACCTCCAGAGAAAGCTGGTTCTTGCTCCTAAGCTACCTGCCACAATCTACTCTAATGCAGGAGAAACTAGCTATTCTAACCTAAAATTCCAAGGGACCAGAGAGAGAGAATGCATAAAATGAAAGCCTACACTAAAGCGGTGATACACCAGAAAAAGAGGGTGTGAGAGTAATCTCCAAATGTGTGAAATACAGAGGCAAAATGCACACTAGAAGAGGTGATGACAGTTCACCATAATCCAGCAAAATGCATTCACAGCAATATTCCAAGAACACGCAATAATAATGAATTCCTGCAAGAACATAATAAATAGACACAATATACTTGTAGAAAGATTAAAGGGGCAAGAAGAATGCAAGGAAACACAGCAGGAGGAAGATATATCCACAAACTGATATTTTATTGCTTCATGATATGCACAGTTCAATCTATTAACAAGATAAGGGCCTGGATCACCATGCAAGGAGTCCACTACAAGGGCCTACAACACACTGGCTTCACAAAGAAATTTTGACAGAGCTTTGTTACCACAAAAACTCTCCCCCTTACAATGAGCCCAACACTTCATTTTATAGAAAAATGAGAAGGAAAAGAGAGAAGGAAAATGGAAATCCCGAAATCTGTCCTTCAAACCACCTGTAAGAGGCATTAAATTGAGTGGAATGGGCATACATTACTTGGAAAAGGCTCCCCATACTGTCCCATGTGCTGCAGTAGAGAAGGAATGATGACCATGCCTCTTAATTGCACTCCCAGCTACCAAATAAAACACTGTTCTGAACCCGGCCACGTTTCCTTATAAAAATCAATTTCTGATCAAATCTAGAATTTATTGATTGCTATGCATTGGGCTCAGAACCATGATTCCAAAGGTACCAATTTTGTGCGATTTCGTTGAGAAATGCAAAAGTTATGGCCTTCTGAGTGTGGGCAGCTGTTTTGGGCCTGGCAGGCGTTTTCTGTCATTTGACGGGAATGAGCATTGACTGACTGGAGCCGAATATGTTTCTTTTATTTAAACATATCTACCCTCATTAAAAATAAGAAATCCAGTTTTTGTGGCATAGAGGACATCGTGCTCGTTCCAGAAAGTCAAATTTTATCAAAATCGGAGCTCGGAATCAAAAGTTATGGCCGTTTGAAGTTCCACGGGTCAAATGTTGACTTTTCTCCTCCACCTTCGGCCATTTCGGCTTTTCGCGCGTCCCGCGCGTTCCCCTTTGTCCCATTTGGTTTCGGTGCTGAAATTTCCCGTTTCGGCCGATCCGGCCGGTTCGCAGTACTTTTGGCCCGCGCGTCCCATTTGTTTTTGGACTGTCTGGGACAAATTCACCCGGTTCGGCCGGTTCGCGCCTTTTTGTCCCAACTGTCCCGGGACAAAAGTTCTCATTTCGGCCGGTCTGTCCGGTTCACGTACTTTTGGCCCGCGCGTCCCAGACTGTTTCGGGCTGCCTTGACTCATTTCACCCAGTTCGGCCGGTTCGCGTCTTTTTCTCCCGCTTGTCCCAAAGGTGACCCTCTCAGCAGTTAGTCAATTTTTTCTCTGTCGAACCGGAATTTCGCGCCCGCCGCGTACTTTTGTCCCATTTGTCCCCGCTGCGTTTCAGACTATTTGTGCTGATTTCACCCGGTTCGGCCGGTTCGTGCTTTTCTGTCCCAAACGTCCCAGAGGCGACCTTGAGCGGGACTTAGCCAATTTTCACGATTTTTCCTGGATCAACCTATTTGCCTTTTGTAACCTTTTTTTTGCATTTTCTCAGAACTTACTCTCTTCCTCTTGGACAGGGGAGTTAGACAAATATGAGGGGACCCTAGAAACATGACTTTTCGCCCTAAATCAATATAATTGCTTGCATGTTATCAAAGTTACCTTGGGGGTGAATTTTGGATAACACAACCTTTGTACTGTAGACTAGAGAAAAAGGTGTAACGGCAGTGGAAGTGTGAATACTAGTTCGGTATGCCCAGAGGGAAAAAGGAATGTGTGTATGCCAGTCCTTCCTAGTATCATTAACCACTTTCATGAGAATTTTGTTCAAGGTTTTGTTTGTAACACTCTGATTTTGTATGTTATCTTGGTGAATGTTTTACATACTGTTATAACTGCTGGATTAAAGGAAAACTTGTTAAGATAAACTCTGATCTTAAAGGAATGTGTTGCTAACTTGGATTCTTGCATACTATGATTTATTGCATAGGACAGTAGTTATTGTACTTGCGTGTTTGTTAATGTGACGAAAAATTGTTGTATACTTGCTAAACTCTCGTTGCTGATTGACAGCACACCTTGAATCAATTTCATTGATCCAAGTATGCTGAGGGCTTCTGGTGATTTCTGTGTCGATTTACTCTTGAACTGAACCCGAGGTTGTTATGAACGTACAACGCCTAATTACAGGTATGAGCAGTTGGCACGTAAATGCCAATGACAGGGGTTCGATTCTGGAACCATGTACTGTCGAACTTGGGACCTCATGAGGAAAGAAACGCATGGATCTGGGTGGCCTGGACACGTGATCCAAAGGACTGAACGTCCTGCATAGCATAGATATTGGGTTAGCTGAGAGGTTGGGTTAGGAGTTGATTAGTGTTAGTGGTTAGTATAAATTAAACCCTAAACTAATCCTAAGTCCTAACATGCATCCTAAACTACTATCCTAAGTGGATTTTCAAATTACAAAAAAAAAAGGAGAAAAATAGACCTAAGCCCTAATAACCTAAGGCTAAACTAAGACCTAGGTTGAACACTATATGCAACCTAAAATAATCCTAATCTAAAGGGGCGCGCAAACCCTTGGAGGGAAAGGATAAGGATGGAAGGGGGTATTTATTAGCATTAATTGGAAAGTCCATACGTGGACATCGCCAGTTTTGGCGGGGTAGGTAAGAAATGGAGGCATCTATTTGGAGATAGAGCCAAATTCGGTTTTGCATGGGAAATTTGAAAATTGAGTTCGCCAACTCAAGTTGGCAGTGGCGTGGGAAGTTAGGAAAAGGCAGAGCCTTTAATGCATTGATTGTTCTCGGTCCTCGCGACCAGCTCGCCTTGGAAAGTGTATGAGGGAATTTTGATTTTCATTTTTTCTTGATTCGAGCTTTTGCAAAGTTGCTCTGCATTTGGTTTTTCTGGTCTGGTTCAGTCGACCCAGCTCTTGGAATTTGACACTATTCTTGGAGATTTTAAGGCTGTTGCTGAGCCTGAAGAAGAAAGGAGTGTTGGGAAGTTTTGTGCTGTCGCTGTGGAAGGAAAAAACGTGGCAAACAAAGCTTTCTTCGAGTTCTGGAAAAGAGATTACAGGCATGTTAAGCCCTTCTCTTTAAAAATTCTTGCTTTGTTTAAGTGTCTCATTTAAAACAACCCTGCTCTTGGGTTTGGATTCTGTGATTGTTGTCGGGTCAATTTGATTTGGATTTCGTCGATTCTTGCTTCTTTTTTTTTGGAAAAGGATATGAAGAATCATTTCTGGTTGCTCGGCCTTGAATTGTTTTTGCACGAATCAAGTTGGAAATAGATATTCTCTTTCTCTATTCTTGTTGTGTGGAATTGGAACAGGCTGTGTAATCGTTTCTTATTGTGTAATTGTTTCTTTGTGGTTGTGTTGGAACTGTCTTTGCACTTCTTGAATGGAATACCTCCATGTTGTGCTGGTTGTTGACGTTAGATGGAGTTTCGAACTGGTTTTCTTGTAAATTATGATATGGAACTGTGCTGGTAGTGTTGGTTATCTTATTGCTGTGTGATTGTCTTTTGTCACATGAAATTTTGTGATAAGATGGTGAAGGTTGTGTGAGTAGCTTGATGTCATTTCTGTACTGAAGTTTCATTGAGGGAAATAAGATCTTTTGTTTGTTTACTATCTGTTGTTCCGGAAGTTAAAGGCATGAAATTTCTTTTCGAGCTCTAAGGAATGGGTATTTTACGGTTTTAGTATCATATCAAGGGCTAGCAGACTATGTGGGTTGTTTTCATTGCTATGAAAATGCTCTTGTTATATGGTCTTTCATGATATAATTGTACAGGATGTACAGGTTGCTTAAGGTCGTTTCTATACTGAAATTTCTTTTGAAAAGGAAATAGTTTCTTTCTCTCTCTCTGCTGTGTTGATTATGATGAATACAACATTGTTTTTTTTTTATGAGCATACGAATTACCTTGGAGAAAGAAATGATAACACGTTTTTTGGCTGTTCTTTCCTTTCTTGCTTAAAAAGAAATAAGACTTTTCTCTTCCTTCTGCTGTTTTGGGATTATGAGGAAATGGTATTTTGTATTTTAAAGGAATGGGCATTAGAATTTTATATGAGTGTTTGTGAGAGTTGGAAAAGAAATATTTTTTCCTCCTGAACTCATAGAGAAATATACTGTTTCTTGCTAGGAAGGTATGATGATTAGTTGTGTTTACTAATGCTGATTGGTCTTTTAAGATCGAACTATTTTGGTGATTATGACTTAATCTTGGATTGCTGTACAAAGAATAAATGCATAGAAATTTTGTCTTGCTGTGTGGGATGTCTTGACTGTACTAGATCCATGTATTGACACCCTGTACGGTTTACTTTGCTAAAGGTAATGACATCTGCTTTTGCATTCTGGAAGTTCTGGATACTATTATGAACTTGGAAAATGGATTGAGTAGAATCATTTATTGGAAGGGAATCCTTCTTCTACCTGTTGTTCTGACTTGGTGAGATTCATAGTCATGTGATTATTGGATTTTCTGTAGGTAACAACAATGAATAATATGTTATTTTGAATGGGATACGTTCATAGGATTAGGAAATCAAGTGATTAATTGACAGCATGATTGTATAACTGTTATCTATTTATCATACAGTGAAAGAAATATGGTTTCTTTAAGTATGGTAAATATATGGTTTACATCCTTATACTGTTTGACCTAGGATGAACATAATGTTGTACTAACCTGTTTCGGATTTTCATATGAGTCTGATTCAAATGAAATATGAATATGGATGATGAATTCTTCCCTGTTTTCATTTAAAACGGATTATAAATGAAATTATTCTTGCTGCCAGAAAGTGAATTCCGAATGGATTTTGTAAGTTTCACTCTGAACTGGTATCTTGATTTGTCTTTGTTTGGATTCCATTGTTAGAACAACCATTTGGAAGGAAATAGAGATATGGATGAATGACTTGGAAAAATGATCTTTTCTTCCTTCATTCAGTTGGAATTCTATAATTTGTTGATAACGAATCTTGTAGTTATTAGATATGAGTGACTATATGCATTACTGTTCGCTTTCTTGTCTGTTCTTGATTGGTTGGATTCTAATATGATGCATGAACTGAAAGGAAAGTAAAGAGGTTTACATTTCAGTTAGTTTCATCCTTGCATTTATTATTAATGAAAGGCGTGGAATGGATAACAACATGTTATATCAGCAGCAAGCTATTTGTATTTCTAACTTTGTAATTATTGTGAATTAAGACTTGTAACGGTTATGTGGAAACGGGACAGCAGTCCTTTGGCTGATTGTGATGATAATTTGATAGTTCAGTTGTTATGCTGATCTTTCTTTTGTGCCTATTTCGTGATTGATGTTTTATTGTCGTCTCATAAAAGCAGGGTTCTTTTATTGAGACAATTAGTTGAATAACTTTATTTTAAGGATAAGTGATTAATATGCTTAGTTCATTGAACTTACCCATGTAAATCGTTTTGCAGATGGAATTTTATTAGAATGAAGACATGGTTGTTTTCTGATGCTTCTTGATTAGTTGAAGATGAATTGTAATTGTTGCTTTTATTCCTCTTCGAGGAATTTTGAAAAGAAGAAAGTATATTCTTCTATCTATGAGTTGTATTGATGTTTTATGTAAACCATGCCCATTCAGTTGGATTGGTAAATGTACAGATTATGACATGAAATGTTGAATACAATTACAAGTGTGATATTTTAATAATTATATCAGTTTGATATTGTTGGCTAAATTGGAAATATAATGTTATTTCTTGATTTAGATTTGCTTCATTGTCCTTGGATGGATGCTAAATGAAACTGATATCTATTCTTATCTAAATGCAGCTTTTAAGTTGAAAACTGCAATTAGTTCATACTTGGGTAATGATGATTTTTTAATTGACATTAAAAAGGTTTAAGAAGAATATGATTCCATAATCGAAAGGGTATTCAGGATTAGCTTAGGAGCTAAGGAATATCAATTAATTTCGGAGTAATCAAACTTCAGTTTTGAGCTCCATTAATGATCTCGTATGTTAAATTCAGGATATAGGATAAGTATATCCATAACTAATAGACCTTAACTATATAACATTAAGGAGAACAAATGAATACATTTCTTGGGAATTAGACCTCATTTAAATGACGTCTAATAAGTTAGTATTCTGAATTTAGCTACAGTTGGGAAAATCTTGGCTAAGTTTAATAGGTTAAACTTATCACATCCGTCGGTACATACTGCTTAATCCAATGATTAAGAAGTGAACCAAGTAGAGAAATGTAGCCCTTCGATACGAAGGAGAAGATGCATGGCAAGCTAATGGACGGCTTAGTCCCTCTTAGCAATAGACAATGGTATCGAAATCAAGAATCAAGGGATCAGCATGGATACTGAAAGTTGATTCTTAATTATCAATCGTATCCAAATCACTTGAGCAGGATGTGTATTCTCGATGGGAGAATTCTGTAGGACATTGACATATGCCAGCTATAGCAAGGTATCTCCATGAAGATGGGGTCTTCATGACGACACACTGTTGCAGATGACATATTGCAATGCCCTCTCGAATTAAAAACATCAAGAATACATAGGCTGAATGTGTAACTATTGGCAAGGGATAGGAGTATGATCTGGTATACGGAGTGACTCCAAAATACTAAAGATAACTAGACACATGGGGTTGTGGGGAAACAACACCGTATGTCTGCATATCTTTAGTTACCAGGAGTGCCTTCCTATATTCGCTCATATTACTAGTTGGAAATTGGAAGTTTAAAACTAACCTTAAACAAAGAGAACTGGTAGGAACCAGGAAAGACCATTCTAGATAACAGGTGAAGTGAAGTGAATGACGTATTCCGTTGATGTGTATCACGTCCAGGAATATGATCATGCAAAGCATGTGAAAATCTTTGGCCAAAGTATCGCAATTGCTGGTTGCGTTGTCCTTATCACTTAATTTAAGATGCAGGATGTCAGATGAATATCAGTAACATATATTCAGATAGGCTTCTTAAATGGATCACTTCGATAAGCGGAAACTGTTATGAGAACAGGTATATATAATATACCATGCATAAACGAACATGAAGGATCGGTTGTTTCCGAGTCATGAAATGAAGGATCGGTTGTTGCCGAGTCATGAAATGAAGGATCGTTGAAACTCCGAGCCATGAAAATGGAAGATCGGCAGTTCCTCGAGTCAATTACAGTAGCATATAGAATCTGTTATAAGATTGAATGGCATTGAATGTGTGTTCCATATTGTAAATATGCGAACAGGGAACATTCGTTTTAAAAAGAAATTGTGTGATCCAAACTGTGTTGTTTGGGCAGAGAACAATTATTAAAACTTGAACATGTGTTTGAATTTTATAATTCATAACAGAGAACGTTATCAAAAAAAAAAAATTTCCCTTGTTCTGGTATCTTAAAATGGGGATGTTACATCTTGGTATCAGAGCTGGAGGTTGCAGCTCTTGGACCTAATGAGTCCACGATATTAATAAGGTTTACATTTTCTTATTGAATAGAAAATGGTCAGGACAAGAGGGAATGCTGCGAATAACCTGTTACAGGGTGGAGAAGCAGCGACTGCCCAAAAGCTGGATGAAATCCTTGCTGCCCTACTTGATACGAGGGATCGTTTGACTATACTGGAACAACAGTCAATGGGCAATGAAGAGGAGGAGAATGAAGCTGAAATAAATGATCAGCTGCTCCTATGGACAACATCAATAGAGGGAATCCAGGTGTTGATGATAATAATGCAAATGCTCCTAATCCCCCTGAAAATAAAAGGGCGAGATTAGCAGCTGAACTTACAAATGATATAAAGAGAATAAGTCCTCCAAAGTTTGATGGAACAACTCTTGGAGACGGAGCTGAGAACTGGCTCAGTGGAATGGAGAAATACTTTGCAATAAGAAACTTCTCTGAAGAGACTAAAGTGATATGGGGAGCATATCAGCTTTCTCATGAAGCATCATCATGGTGGGACAACCGTAAGGTTGAGCTGAATATTGTCGAATCAGACATAACTTGGGATCAATTTAAGGGTTATTTTAGGAAACGATGGCTGCCTCAACTCTATTTTGATAGGAAAATGACTGAATTTCAGAACTGGTCACAAGGAAGGCTGACGGTGATGGAATACTGGGAAGGGTTTACTAAACTCCTTAAGTATGTGCCGCAGTACCAAGCTGACGAGAAGTTCAGAATACGAAATTCATAATGGGACTGAATCCCATCATTGGTGGCAAAGTGGATGTCCACGGCCCAACCACCATGGATGGAGTTGTCAAAAAGGCAATCAGACAGGAACAGAAATTGAGGGCAATATCTACTCATAGGGAAGAGATAAGGAAGAAGATTCCCAATCCTTCTTCGTCTCTTGCACCAAAAAGGGGACCTTGGAAAAGGTTTGGTGTGAAAAACAAAATTGTTGTAGATAATAACAAGAATTATGTGATGAACAGACCTGTAAGTGGCATGCGGAACAACTTCACAAAAGTGAATGGTATTGGACAGAAGTCCTATGGAAGCCAGAATGATAACTTCAAGGCTGGTAACAAATTTGAGCCTAAAAAAGGGCCAGCTGGAGGATGCTTCAACTGTGGAAAGGACCACTATGCGAATCATTGTCCTCTAAAGAAGGATTATCGCGGAAAGTAGCATAGGATACACGCTGCAGTGGCTAACAGACAAGCTGAAAAGCAAGTGACGCCCATAGAAGTTACGGGTAAGTTATTCGGTACACCTGTAATTGTACTTTTTGATACTGGAGCTACAGAATGTTTTATTTATGCTAAACTTGCTATGAAATTAAAAAGAAAGGCTGCAAGAATGAATAAAACATGGACAGTGCATTATGGGAATAATGCTATCCATACAGTTGAAATGTGCCTTTTTAGGGAAATTATTGATCTTCTTGGTTTCTCCACCGAAGTTGACTTGTATGTCACTCCTCTAGGATCATATGATATCATTATTGGAGTTAACTGGTTGGCTGAACATAAGGCAAAGGTCGACTGTTATGAAAAACAAATCTGTTGCTTTGATGACCTATAGAAAGCAGCAGTCATTCAAGGTGTAAAACGGGAAGTTGCAGTTAGGAAACTGACAGCTATGTAACTAAAGAGGGCTAAAAATAGAGGCTGCACTTTGTATGCAGTAAAAATGACAGAAAATGCAGAGGAAGATAATGATTTCATGGAAAGATATCCATTGTTGAGGGATTTCCGTGATGTGTTTCTAGAGGAATTACCAGGTCTTCCACCCAAATGTGAGTTTGACTTCGCAATAGAAATCAAACCAGGAACGGAACCCATATCTAAGGCACCTTATAGAATGACTACCATTGAGTTGGTAGAGCTGAAGGCTCAGTTACGAGAACTTCTGACTAAGGGGCTTATCAGACCGAGTGTCTCACCTTGGGGAGTGCCGGTAATGTTCGTAAAGAAAAAGGATGGCACTTTGAGGTTGTGCATTGATTACAGAATGCTGAACAAAGCAACTATCAAAAATCGATACCCACTTCCTAGGATTGATGATCTGTTTGATCAGATGCGAGGAGCATCAGTTTATTCAAAAATAGATCTTCGATCAGGGTACCATCAGCTAAGAATAAAGGAAGAAGATATTCATAAAACAACTTTTAGAACGAGGTACGGGCATTATGAGTTCACGGTGTTGCCTTTTGGGTTGACTAATGCACCTGCCGCCTTCATGAATCTAATGAACGATATTTTTCAAGAATACTTAGACAAGTTTGTGCTTGTATTCTTAGACGACATTCTTATATACTCTAAAAATGTCGAAGAGCACCAAGAACATCTCAGGATAGTGCTGGAAATCTTAAGAAAGAGGAAGTTGTATGGAAAACTATCCAAATGTTCCTTTTATGATGTAGAAGTGCATTATTTGGGACACGTTATAAGCAAAAATGGGATAGCTATAGACCCTTCAAAGATCACAACTATAACTGAGTGGCCTGCGCCTAAGAACATGCACGAAGTGAGGAGCTTCATGGGCTTGGCTGGATATTATCGAAAGTTAGTTAAGGACTTTTCAAAAATTGCTGCCCCAATCACTTTGCTACAAAAGAAAGAAAATAAATTTGTCTGGACAGACAAATGTGAATCTACCTTTAAAAAGTTAAAGGAACAGTTAACTACAACACCTATTTTGACTGTACCTGATCCAAATGGAAGAAAATGCAGAACCCCTGTCAGCTGGGACAACGTTGAGGACAGAGAGGTAATTGGGCCAGAAATCCTTATGGAAATGGAACAACAAATCAAAATGATTCGGGAACATCTAAAGGAGGCTGCCAATAGGCAAAAGACCTATGCAAACTTAAAGTGGGTTGACAGGCATTATAAATTGGGAGAGAAGGTCTTTCTTCGGGTAAAGCCGAAAAAGAGCTCAATAACTTTTGGCAAGGCTGCCAAGTTGTCGCCACATTATGTGGGACCTTTTAAAATTGTTGAAATAATCAACCCTGTAGCTTATCGTCTAGCATTACTTCCTGCTTTGTCTCTAATGCATGATGTTTTTCATATTTCTTTGCTTAAGAAATATGTGACAGATTTATCACATGTGCTAAATTGGAATTCCTTGCAGGTCCAAGATCCAAGAATAATTGTGGTTAAGCCCATTCGAGTGCTGGGAACTCGCAAGTTACACTTAAGAAATCGTGAAGTGAACCAATGTAAGGTCCAGTGGGACCAGTTCAGCGAAGAAAGTGCAACTTGGGGAAATATCGAAGAAATGAGATCTACTTTTCCACACCTGTTTAATCAAATTTGAAATTCAAGGAACTGATAATTCTACCAAATTTAGACAATTATTAGTCTATTGTACAGTTGTCTTAAAACGTTGTTTTTAAGAGTGAATCTGTTTTTGGTACGAACTTATGAATGAAAGGACAATAACTGAACTTTGTCCTAGGAACGCCTTGATTTGTTTACTCTGATCATCGGGACGATGATTCTTTAGGGAGGGAAGAATGTAACACTCTGATTTTGTATGTTATCTTGGTGAATGTTTTACATACTGTTATAACTGCTGGATTAAAGGCAAACTTGTTAAGATAAACTTTGATCTTAAAGGAATGTGTTGCTAACTTGGATTCTTGCATGCTATGATTTATTGCATAGGACAGTAGTTATTGTACTTGCGTGTTTGTTAATGTGACGAAAAATTGTCGTATACTTGCTAAACTCTCGTTGCTGATTGACAGCACACCTTGAATCAATTTCATTGATCCAAGTATGCTGAGGGCTTCTTGGTGATTTCTGTGTCAATTTAATCTTGAACCGAACCCGAGGTTGTTATGAACGTACAACGCCTGATTACAGGTATGAGCAGTTGGCACGTAAATGCCAACGACAGGGGTTCGATTCTTGAACCCTATACTGTCAAACTTGGGACCTCGTGAGGCAAGAAATGCCTGGATCCGGGTGGCCTAGACACGTGATACAAAGGACTGAACGTCCTGCACAACATTTGTATATGTGTGTAGCTGAGAGGTTGGGTTAGGAGTTGATTAGTGTTAGTGGTTAGTATGAATTAAACCCTAACTAATCCTAAGTCCTAACATGCATCCTAAACTACTATCCTAAGTGATTTTTTAAATTACAAAAAAAAAAAAAAGAGGAAAAATAGACCTAAGCCCTAATAACCTAAGGCTAAACTAAGACCTAGGTTGAACACTATATGCAACCTAAAATAATCCTAATCTAAAGGGGCGCGCAGACCCTTGGAGGGAAAGGATAAGGATGGAAGGGGGTATTTATTAGCATTAATTGGAAAGTCCATACGTGGACATCGCCAGTTTTGGCGGGGTAGGTAAGAAATGGAGGCATCTATTTGGAGATAGAGCCAAATTCGGTTTGCATGGGAAATTTGAAAATTGAGTTCGCCAACTCAAGTTGGCAGTGGCGTGGGAAGTTAGGAAAAGGCAGAGCCTTTAATGCATTGATTGTTCTCGGTCCTCGCGAGCAATTTAAGATAGATAGTAATCGGGCGCCTGCGAGTGGTGAATTTGAGTGGCGTACATTGTTGATTGTCTAATTAACTCTTATATGTGCTCTGCGATGACTTTAACCTTGTCTGCACAAGTTATCGATAACACGTGCAGGTTAGGTTTTTCTGGTCTTAGTGCAAAGTGCAGGGTGGTCACGAATGCACACGACATGACGCGTTTCAGGCTAGTGAAATGGATAATGTAGATTAAAACCTATAGAGGATTTTAAACCTATTGGGAGGTTATATCAGGGCATCTCTGGTTGATTCCAACAGGTGATATAGATTCAGACCCTCGAGGGTGAAGTAAATGGGAGAGTTAGTTGGGTAATGAATTTTTGTGGAGTGGATTTGCTGATCTGTGCAATGGATGTAGGAAAAGAGATCGCACTGCATGGCAAACTCAAAGTCATGTTTCCTTTCGAGTTCTAGAGCCAGAGATGTACCACATGTTGTAATAGTTAAGGATTATACTCTCTTCGTTCACTATTAAGATGGTAGATGTCATTTTGTAAATGCTTTCTTTTGTAATTTAGTGTCGTCATTAAGAGATACAATCTGTCTACTTGGAGGTTTGTGATAAGATATATATAGTATACTCGGTTGTAGGGGATTGGTTGGTGGGTTTGGTTGTTGATGTCGATTGGTCTTGCCTAAGGTTGGTGCAAGCTTATATGTATTTTAATGAGTATCTCGGTATTGAATATAGGAAGTTATTTTTCCATGTTGAGATAGATGCGTACTACTGACTCCATATTGAGGTGGCGAGTACGAGAGGAGATGGATGGCCTTTTTACGACGACTCTGTGCTGTTCGCTTGTGAAGAGAGGGCGTGATCTTCATAGTAGAGAATTATTGATCTCATTTAACTGTGCGTTGTTCTATATCGAGATATATGGGTATAGAGTGAGTCTGCTGTTTGTGTAACGATCACGTCTTCTCTCACTTGTGGTATAGGGATCAACGACAGGGGTTTCTGGGACTCGTGCAAACTTGGGACATGTTATGCAAGAAATGCCTGGATCCGGGTGGCCTAGACACGTGATACA
Source organism: Taxus chinensis (assembly GCA_019776745.2). NCBI lineage: Eukaryota > Viridiplantae > Streptophyta > Pinopsida > Cupressales > Taxaceae > Taxus > Taxus chinensis. Next base: position 81,280,486 of record CM034149.1, read on the forward strand.
AAGGACTGAACGGTCCTGCAACAAACATAGAGTACGGGTTAGCTGGAGGGTTGGGTTAGGAGTTGATTAGTGTTAGTGGTTAGTATGAATTAAACCTTAAACTAATCCTAAGTCCTAAATGCATCCTAAAACTACTATCCTAAGGTGATTTTTAAATTACAAAAAAAAAAGAGGAAAAATAGACCTAAGCCTAATAACCTAAGGCTAAACTAAGACCTAGGTTGAACACTATATGCAACCTAAAATAATCCTAATCTAAAGGGGCGGCGCAGACCCTTGGAGGGAAAGGATAAGGATGGAAGGGGGTATTTATTAGCATATTGGAAAGTCCATACGTGGACATCGCCAGTTTTGGCGGGGTAGGTAAGAAATTGGAGGCATCTATTTGGAGATAGAGCCAAATTCGGTTTTGCATGGGAAATTTGAAAATTGAGTTCGCCAACTCAAGTTGGCAGTGGCGTGGGAAGTTAGGAAAAGGCAGAGCCTTTAATGCATTGATTGTTCTCGGTCCTCGCGACCAGCTCGCCTTGGAAAGTGTATGAGGGAATTTTGATTTTCATTTTTTCTTGATTCGAGCTTTTGCAAAGTTTCTCTGCATTTGGTTTTTCTGGTCTGGTTCAGTCGACCCAGCTCTTGGAATTTGACACTATTCTTGGAGATTTTAAGGCTGTTGCTGAGCCTGAAGAAGAAAGGAGTGTTGGGAAGTTTGTGATGTCGCTGTGGAAGGAAAAACGTGGCAAACAAAGCTTTCTTCGAGTTCTGGAAAAGAGATTACAGGCATGTTAAGCCCTTCTCTTTAAAAATTCTTGCTTTGTTTAAGTGTCTCATTAAAACAACCCTGCTCTTGGGTTTGGATTCTGTGATTGTTGTCGGGTCAATTTGATTTGGATTTCGTCGATTCTTGCTTCTTTTTTTTTGGAAAAGGATATGAAGAATCATTTCTGGTTGCTCGGCCTTGAATTGTTTTTGCACGAATCAAGTTGGAAATAGATATTCTCTTTCTCTCTTCTTGTTGTGTGGAATTGGAACAGGTTGTGTAATCGTTTCTTATTGTGTAATTGTTTCTTTGTGGTTGTGTTGGAACTGTCTTTGCACTTCTTGAATGGAATACCTCCATGTTGTGCTGGTTGTTGACGTTAGATGGAGTTTCGAACTGGTTTTCTTGTAAATTATGATATGGAATTGTGCTGGTAGTGTTGGTTATATTATTGCTGTGTGATTGTCTTTTGTCACATGAACTTTTGTGATAAGATGGTGAAGGTTGTGTGAGCAGCTTGATGTCATTTCTGTACTGAAGTTTCATTGAGGGTAATAATATCTTTTGTTTGTTTACTATCTACTGTTCTGGAACTTAAAGGCATGACATTTCTTTTCGAGCTCTAAGGAATGGGTATTTTACGGTTTTAGTATCATATCAAGAGTTGGCAGACTGTGTGGGTTGTTTTCATTGCTATGAAAATGCGCTTGTTATATGGTCTTTCGTGATATAATTGTACAGGATGTACGAGTTGCTTAAGGTCGTTTCTATACTGAAATTTCTTTTGAAAAGGAAATAGTTTCTTTCTCTCTCTCTGCTGTGTTGATTATGATGAATACAACGTTGTTTTTTTTGTATGAGCATACGAATTGCCTTGGAGAAAGAAATGATAACACATTTTTGGTTGTTCTTTCCTTTCTTGCTTAAAAAGAAATAAGACTTTTCTCTTCCTTCTACTGTTTCGGGATTATGAGGAAATGATATTTTGTATTTTAAAGGAATGGGCATTAGAATTTTATATGAGTGTTTGTGAGAGTTGGAAAAGAAATAGTTTTTCCTTCTGAACTCATAGAGAAATATACTGTTTCTTGCTAGGAAGGTATGATGATTAGTTGTGTTTACTAATGCTGATCGGTCTTTTAAGGTTGAACTGTTTTGGTGATTATGACTTAATCTTGGATTGCTGTACAAAGAATAAATGCATAGAAATTTTATCTTGCTGTGTGGGATGTCTTGACTGTACTAGATCCATGTATTGACACCCTGTACGGTTTACTTTGCTAAAGGTAATGACATCTATTTTTGCATTCTGGAAGTTCTGCATACTATTATGAACTTGGAAAATTGAGTAGAATCATTTATTGGAAGGGAATCCTTCTTCTGCTTGGTGTTCTGACTTGGTGAGATTCATAGTCATGTGATTATTGGATTTGCTGTAGGTAACAACAATGAATAATATGTTATTTTGAACGGCATACGTTCATAGGATTAGGAAATCATGTGATTAATTGACTGCATGATTGTATAACTGTTATCTGTTTATCATACAGTGAAAGAAATATGGTTTCTTTAAGTATGGTAAATATATGGTCTGCATCCTTATACTGTTTGACCTAGGATGAACATAATGTTGTACTAACCTGTTTCGGATTTTCATATGAGTCTGATTCAAATGAAATATGAATATGGATGATGAATTCTTCCCTGTTTTCATTTAAAGCGGATTATAAATGAAATTATTCTTGCTGCCGGAAAGTGAATTCCGAACAGATTTTGTAAGTTTCACTCTGAACTGTTATCTTGATTTGTCTTCGTTTGGATTCCATTGTTAGAACAGCCATTTGGAAGGAAATAGAGATATGGATGAATGAATTGGAAAAATGATCTTTTCTTCTTTCATTCAGTTGGAATTCTATAATTCGTTGATAACGAATCTTGTAGTGCTTAGATATGAGTGACTATATGCATTACTGTTCACTTTCTTATATGTGCTTGATTGCTTGGATTCTAATATGATGCATGAACTGAAAGGAAAGTAAAGAAGTTTACATTTCAGTTAGTTTCATCCTTGCATTTATTATTAATGAAAGGTGTGGAAAGGATAACAATATGTTATATCAGCAGCAAGCTATTTGTATTTCTAACTTTGTAATTATTGTGAATTAAGACTTGTAACGGTTATGTGAAAATGGGACAGCAATCCTTTGGCTGATTGTGATGATAATTTGATAGTTCAGTTGTTATGCTGATCTTTCTTTTGTGCCTATTTCGTGATTGATGTTTTACTGTCGTCTCATAAAAGCAGGGTTCTTTTATTGAGACAGTTAGTTGAAGCACTTTATTTTAAGGATAAGTGCTTAGTATGCTCAGTTCATTGAACTGACCCGTGCAAATCATTTTAAAGATGGAATTTGATTAGAATGAAGACATGGCTGTTTTCTGATGCTTCTTGATTAGTTGAAGATGAATTGTAATTGTTTCTTTTATTCCTCTTCGAGGAATTATGAAAAGAAGAAAGTATATTCTTCTATCTATGAGTTGTATTGATGTTTTATGTAAACCATGCCCATTCAGTTGGATTGGTAAATGTACAGATTATGACATGAAATGTTGAATACAATTACAAGTGTGATATTTTAATAATTATAGCAGTTTGATATTGTTGGCTAAATTGGAAATATAATGTTATTTCTCGATTTGGATTTGCTTCATTGTCCTTGGATGGATGCTAAATGAAACTGATATCTATTCTTATCTAAATGTAACTTTTAAGTTGAAAAATGCAATTAGTTCATACTTGGGTAAAGATGAACTTTTAATTGACATTAAAAAGGTTTAAGAAGAATATGATTCCATAATCAAAAGGGTATTCAGGATTAGCTTAGGAGCTAAGGAATATCAATTAATTTTGGAGTAATCAAACTTCGCTTTCGAGCTCCATTAATGATCTCGTATGTTAAATTCAGGATATAGGATAAGTATATCCATAACTAATGGACCTTAACTATATAACGTTAAGGAGAACAAATGAATACATTTCTTGGGAATTAGACCTCGTTTGAATGACGTCTAATAAGTTAGTATTCTGAATTTAGCTACAGTTGGGAAAATCTTGGCTAAGTTTAATAGGTTAAACTTATCACGTCCGTTGGTACGGACTGCTTAATCCAATGATTAAGAAGTGAGCCAAGTAGAGAAATGTAGCCCTTCGATACGAAGGAGAAGATGCATGGCAAGCTAATGGATGGTTTAGTCCCTCTTAGCAATATACAACGGTAACGGAATCAAGAATCAAGGGATCAGCATGGATGCTAAAAGTTGATTCTTAATTATCAATTGTATCCAAATCACTTAAGCAGGATGTGTATTCTCAATGGGAGAATTCTGTAGGACATTGGCATATGCCAGCTACAACAAGGTGTATCCATGAAGACGGGGTCTTCATGACGACACACTGTTGCAGCTGACATATTGCAATGCCCTCCCGAATTAAAAACATCAAGAATACATAGGCTGAATGTGTAACTGTTGGCAAGGGATAGGAGTATGATCTGGTATATGGAGTGAGTCCAGAATACTAAAGATAACTAGACACACGGGGTCGTGGGGAAATGACACCGTATGTCTGCGTATCTTTAGTTACCAGGAGTGCCTTCCTATATTCGTTCATATTACTAGTTGGAAATTGGAAGTTTAAAACTGACCTTAAACGAAGAGGACTGGTAGGAACCAGGAAAGACCATTCTAGATAACAGGTGAAGTGAAGTGAAGGACGTATTCCATTGATGTGTATCACATCTAGGAATATGATCATGTAAAGCATGTGAAAATCTTTGGCCAAAGTATCGCAATTGCTGGTTGCGTTGTCCTTATCACTTAATTTAAGATGCAGGATGTCAGATGAATATCAGTAACAGATATTCAGATAGGATTCTTAAATGGATCACTTCGATAACCGGAAATGGTTATGAGAATAGGTATATTTAATATACCATGCATAAACGAACATGAAGGATCGGTTGTTGCCGAGTCATGAAATGAAGGATCGTTGAAACTCCGAGCCATGAAAATGGAAGATCGGCAGTTCCTCGAGTCATTTACAGCAGCATATAGAATCTGTTATAAGATTGAATGACATTGAATGTGTGTTCCATATTGTAAATATGCGAACAGGGAACATTCGTTTTAAAAAGAAATTGTGTGATCCAAACTGTGTTGTTTGGGAAGAGAACAATCATTAAAACTTGAACGTGTGTTTGAATTTTATAATTCATAACAGAGAACGTTATAAAAAAAAAATTCCCTTGTTCTGGTATCTTAAAATGGGGATGTTACATTGTTAGTGGATTCATCTTGGCCATTGTTTTGTGGGTAATAAGGTGACGAGAAACTTAGCTGAATGCTGAAGGCATCGCAAAGTTTTTGAAATGTTTTATTTTTGAATTGTTTTCCATTATCAATGATGAGGCGATGAGGAACACCAAAGTGACAAATGATGTGATGATTGATGAACTCACATATTTTCTTGGCTTTCATGGAGATGAGTGGTATGGCTTCAACCCATTTTATGTAGTATTCGGTAGCGGTGATGATCCATTGATGGCGTTGGGAAGAATGGGGATTGATTTCTCTGACAAGATCCAAACCCCATTGAGAGAAGGGCCAAAGGTCGTGGGTGACTTGTAAGGCATGACTGGGTGTATGATGAATGTTAGCATGTTGTTGGAATTTTACACAATGTTTGGCATAGTAATAACAATCATGGTTAAGGGTTGTCTAGTAATGGGTAAGTGCACCAAGTTGGGGGACAATTAAGTGGACATCAAATCCTGAATTTTACATTAAAAACAGCAAAACATCAAATTTAGTCTTCCGTGGACTTGAACCATGCCGAAAAGTAAAAACTATGTCATAAAAATGGTACCATTGCGTAGGGGAGACTATTAGCTTTGTAGAAATACTAATTTTAAAGTGAATAGAAGAGGATAAATATCATTTTATAATTTTTTACTAATAGTAGGTCTTTAAGACACTTTTTCCTGTGAATGTTTATGTCTACGTTTAAGACTGCAAAATTTGTTTCACTTATTATAATGTGATAAAACTTATACCATCCCAACCGTGGTGAAATTATATACATGTTCAAAAAAAAAAATTATTTGATTTCAATATTTTTTGATGAAGTTATGGCGGGCAAACGGAAAGTGCTCTGTTTTCTTTATGTTTTCATACCACTTTCATGGAAAAAATCATAAAAAATAAAATATTACTCAAAAAAATACAAAATAAAATCCATCCCAAGATAAATAGTGGCATATAACTTCTCACCAAAGGAAAAAAATATATATCAATTTTTGGTCATCCAAATTGTGGGCAAACGGACTATAATCTTATCGGCGTTTTAAAAAAAAAATACCAAGTCATTGAATTTTGAGTGTTTAATATAGCTAATCTTGTCCATTTTTTACAAAAATTAGTATTTTAGAAACTATATTCAGGATGCTACGATTCATATTAATATAATTTTGTCTAATTTTGAGTGTATGTATTGCTAATAATCCCTACAAGTTGATATTATGTTGTTATTTGCAATATGATGTCCACGGATGACCCTATATTTGTCCATCAACTTCCTGCACTTACCCTAATAGCCTAGGTGAAGAATACGCTTAGCAACAGAAAGGCCACTAAAGTGACCTCCATATATGCCATCATGAAATTCCTTAATGGTATAAGGAATTTTCAAGCTCGTGAGGCATCGTAAGAGAATACCATCAAATATACACTTATAGAGGAGGCCCCCATGATGACGTAATGAGAGACCTTTTTAAGGAAGGCACATTGTCCATTATGGGTGAGATCAAGAGGTAAGATGGAGAGAGAAAGATAGAGTATTGTTTATACCAAAGGTCGCTCGGGTCTAGGGTGATGGTTCTGATGGAGTAAATGTCATGAGGTAAATATGAGGGTGATTGGAGTCGTTGTATGGTGAAAAAGATTCTAGAATCGACAGGTGAATCGGGTATTTGAGAAGCCAAGTAGGCCATGGTACCTACAAATTTGTTGGTTAAATGAGGGATGGTTTGAAGGGCATAATGGTCAAAGGTGGTCAAAATTATGTCTACATGATGTTTATACTTTGGTAGTATCTCATTACGACAGTGGTATATACCATTGACCTGGTTTATGACCAATTGAGAATCACCAAAGATGTTGATTGATTTGACATTTAGGGCATAGGGGGCTTGGAGATCTAATATGAGTGCTTCGTATTTGACAATCTTTTTTGTACAATCAAAATTGAGTTTGAAAGACAAAGGCATGGGTTCACTATCAAGCAGAATGAGGATAACACTAGCCACACCCCCACATTGACACTTGGAACCATCAAAGAAGAGTGTTATTTGGTAAATGAGTTAATCCAAGGAAAGGGTAGCAAGTGAATCATTTGGAAAGTCAAAATTGGAGGGTTGATCCCCAGAAATAGATGCATCGACCAATTATTCAGCGATAGCTTGGTTTTTGATGGATGAATTCTCGAGGTCAGCCAAAAGCATAAGCCAGTGTGTAGCACGCTGATTTTGATAAGGTTTGGTATACATGAAGTGTAAGGGGTCGATGTTGGTCACAACATAGGTTTTATGGTTGAGTAGGTAATGGGAGAGTTTGGTGGCAACGAAAAACTAAGGCTAAGAAATTTTTTTCAAGATGGGTGTATCAGGTTTTATAGTCCAAAAGAGTACGGCTTATGTAATAAACTACCTACTCTCGGTGTCCATCATGATGAGAAAGCATAGCCCCCAAAGAGTGATCGGTAGCTGATATATATAGGTAGAAAGATTGATCATATTTAGGTGGAATAAGTATGGGGGGTTAAAGAAGGTATCATTTTAAGGCCTCAAAAGCTTTGTGGCAGTCATCATCCCATTTAAAAGAGACATCCTTCTTGAGCAGATGATGAAATGGTCGACACCGATAAGACAATTGTGATTTGAAACAGTGAATAGAATGCAACTTACCTTCTAGGCTAAGGAGTTACCTAAGGTTAGTGGGCGGAGGCATTTCTAGAATGGCCTTGACTTTAACAGGGTCAAATTCTATACCGCGTAAGGAGATGATAAATCCCAAGAGCTTTCCTGAGATAACCGTGAAGACACACTTCTTGGGCTAAAGGTGAACACAATATTTAATAAGGAGGTCAAAGATGGTTTTTAGGACGGCAAGGTGCTCAGAGCGGCATTTAGATTTGGCAAGGAGGTCATCGACATAATCTTCTAATATATGATGCATGACATCATGGAAGATGTAAGTCATACCCCGTTGATATGTGGCACCAAAATTTTTAAGGCCAAAAGGCATGACTCGATAGCAGAAGGCTCCCCAAGGGGTGATGTATGTAGTTTTGTGTTGATCCTCTGGGGCAAGTAAGGTTTGGTTATAACCCGAGAAGCCATCCATGAGTGATAGCATCTTGTGACCAGCGGTAAGGTCAACCAGCTGGTCAGTACCAGGTAGAGGAAAATCATCTTTTGGGCAAGCTAGATTGAGTCATGGAAATCTGTGAAAATGTGGAGTCCCCATGTTTCCTTGGTGACAGGGAAAATTTTATAAATCCAATGTGGATAATCAATGGATAATATGAAGGAAATAGAAATAAGTCACTGAAGTTCTTCTTTGACAAGAAGGGCAATGTGAGGGTAAATTTTCCTCAGCTTTTGTTTCACATGCTTGGTATCAGGAATGGTTACGATATTTTGGACCACTATGGTGGGGTCAATACTAGACATGTTTGCGTAAGACCAAGTGAAAGCGTGGTTATGGTTTTTGAGAAAAGAGGTGATGGCTTTCGGTTTAGCGGCATCTAAAGATTGACCAATCTTTAGGATGTTTGGGTCATCCTGAGTATGAATGTTGATGTCGATAGTCGATTCATTCAACATGGTTTGCATCTCAGATGGTAATGACCGATGAATATATGAGTCCTCTACACCAAGGTAGGTGAGTATATATTCATCATCCTGACATTGAACGACGTTGATCAAAGGTGTATTGTCATCAATAATTTTAGGATAGAGGAAGGGAAGAGAGGAGGGATCCTCGCCCTTGCGTTGATAAGTCAGAGGCCCCAAGGAGATGGTGATTACGAAGAAAAACAAAATTTAGGAGGAATGGATTCTGGGTCCATCAACTCCGTCAGTGAAGGTGGTGATGCTGGTGAAGAAGGTGGAGAAGGGCTGATGTCCTCGATGAGTTCAATGCGAGCCTTCTTGGTAGGTAGTTCAACAAAGCTGATACCACTACGGTCATTATGTTTGCGGGTAGTACATGGAATAATAGTATGGAAGTCTTGTTCGTAAAAGTCAAAACCAAAACCCTTACATGCACATTGGTGTAGGAAGGTGTGGGAAAAATGGTGATTGGTGAGTGACTGGAAGTCAACGGAAAATAGGCAGGTTTGTTATGGTGGTTCCGGTGTGTAAGTTGTAGTATCAAGTCCCCCATCAGTGAGACTGGTATGAAGGTGGGGAGGACCATAAAGGATATGCTCTCCTATACGGTGATCATAATGAGGGTGTTGGTGAAGACTTCCATACTCTTGTGGAGTAAGGAATGTGTTGACACTGTATAAGCGATACTCTCCCGGAGTGAGGCATTGAAATATGCCTTCTAAGGGATCGGTGGTTGGTATGTGGGTAGCTAGAATAGACGATGTGTCGAAGGTTGATGTCGGGGTGGAGCTAACGGATTGGGAGGCTGATGGTTTGGCCGTGGAGGTTGTGGTAGCGGTAGGCATGGAGGAGGCAAGTGCGGTCGAGGTAGTAGCTATACGGGTAAGAGGAGGTGTAGGTGAATTGGAAGTGGTCATGGAGATAGACACCTCTATCGTATAAGCATGTCATTGGTTCGGTAAAGCATGTTGCATGTTTTAAAAGGTGAAGGATCAGTTGGAATAGTATAGGTGTTTACTTCATGCCCAAACTTTACACAGCGATGCAAAGTGGAAGGAACACAACCCATGACACAAATCCAGGGTCTGCCAAGCAACATGTTATATTTCAATTCCCCCTCTAAGATGTAAAATAACTCTGGAATAGTATGGGGGCCCACGCAAATGTGGAGGATGATAGTGCCTAGTGTAGAGTTGATAGCGTCATTGAATGAATGCAACATGACATGATGTTTATGCATGTAATTGGCAGGTATGTGCATTTGAGTGAATTCATGGGATGAAATGACATTAATGCTTGTACCCCCATCGATCATAACATGACTTAAACATATATCATCAATGTGGATAGAGATGAAGAGAGATGGGTCTGGGTCATCAGTTTGGATCGGTGTGATATCTTCCTCTGAGAACCTAAGGGAGGCTACTTGGTGAGTAGGTTAAGGTGTGGATAAAGGTGGCAATTTGGTGAGAGAGACTGCATGACGGGGTGTGATGATAGAGGATATGGGTGTAGGGTCATTCGGTAAAACCTCAATAGATTAAAGGACCTCCATGAGAGCTTGACGATGGGATTCTGAGGTTTGGATGAGGTCATGTAAGGACATTTTGAGGGGGATTGGTGTAGTTGTTTGAGAATCACGCAATGTGTGACCCCATTAGAAATAGGATATGTGGGGCCATGGATAGTGATTTTAGGTGTGGGTGTAGATGGTATGTTGGGTATAGGATTAGCTGGTGAGTCAGTTTCCTTTTCTTTTCCTTTTTCCTTCTGAGCATGGGTAGCAACATGGATCATGTTGATCTAAGGTGGGGATAGGTAAGGTGTGTTAGTATTGAAAGGTATGGTGACACGAAGGGAAAAATCCCAATGTTGGGAAGGAACCTTGTGATATGATGCAAACCATCGATATTGGGGTGGAGGTTTAGCAAGGTCATTGATGCAAACCATGTTAATTTCAAATCTCGAGAGTGGCTCTAGGAGATGTGGGGGTGGAGGTCATGGTTATTGAGTAGGCAGTGATGGAAAAACTATGGGAATGGGAGTTGGTGAAATGGGGTCCTCATAAAGAAGGTCATCATTGTCAAAGTTTTCTTCAGAAGGACACAACTGGATAAGGACAATTTTCAAAGACTTTTAGTTCTCCACATCTTGTCCTGGCACACGATGGTAGGCACAAATCTCGGTGTCGTCAAACCCCTTTGGTTTGGGTTTGAGAGGGTCATAAGGTCTAAGCAGTGGTAATGTGATGACAGAAGTCTCAAGGAGGTTAGTTAAGATTTTGGCATAAGACCCTGCTAGTGGGTCATAATGGGAAGTGAAAGTGGGTTTGGGCGTTGTTTCACACGGAATGTTTCAGCTTTTGGGAATAGATTTGCTTATATCCTTTCATTCCTTTGAGAAACAAATAAGGGTTAGGGCTAGGAGGAATACCTGTTGAATGTCGAGAGGGTATGCGCGTACCGTAGAGAGAGAGATCAGGTCGACTGCGAAGAACTCCTTTTTGTCTTGGAAGGACTACCTGCAAGTAAGAATACAAGACCACCAGATTTTAATTAGACAATAAATGAGGCAACTGCCTTGGGCCCAGGAAATATAAAACTTCCTTTTCGAAGGTGGTCAGTTCCCCTACTAATATGAATTAACACAAATTCTAACAAATAAGCTATTGTCCAATTACAATTTGTTTACCTTGTTAGAACAATAGAGAAAGGGCTGGTCTTGGTTTAGAATCACGGTGACCGATGCCGGTCACTATAACCGGTACCGGTTGTTGGTAACCGATATCGGTAGGGGCAATGTTTTAGGGGCTTTTGGTGAAGGTTGGTTGTAAGGTGGTTGTGTTGGTTGATAAGGCTGATAAATGGGTGGGGTTAGGTAATGGGGTGATGAGAAGGACTCAGAGAGTACGGGGGGGGTGTTCTTGGGGTAACGTAAGGGTAGAGGAATGACAGTTAGAGGTAGTGTGTTGCTGGGTAGTAGATCTAGGAATAGACTTATGATGGCTGTGATTCAGAAGTTCATGAAATGTTATTAAAAGGACATACAAGATACTACTTACTGATTATTGATAAGGATGCAGGTCCAAGAACTGTGATGACGATGGCAGAACTCAAGTAGGATGACCTGACAATCAGGAGATGAGCTATCTTCCCTCCCGATGAACATATGAGTGTCACAAGGCTCCGGTTACTCAGTTGCATTTTTTGGCTTCATGTCCTTCTCTGCAAACTCTTCTTGTTTCTTTCACTTGTCTATGTTCAACCAAGTAAATTCTGGATCCTTCCAATGACTTCTGATTCGGATCCATGAAAATCCAACCCTTTGTTTTTGGTTGGGAGTGGTCATTTACAGGGAACCGATGGCGGTTACGTAACCGACAGCGGTCGAGTAGGAACCGATATCGGTCAGGTCAAAGCGGGCTATTTTTAGTAAAATAGCCAGCTTTCCCTCCTTTTCTCCTAAGGGATTAGTTGTGGGCTTGGTCAAGTCATTATGAGTTTGGTTTTAGGTGCGGGTGAGGAGTCATTAGTCATGGGTGTGGATGTAGACCAAGTTATAGGTCTTAATTAGGTTAGTTTAGGGTTAAGACTAGGTCATGATGAGGTGGCGAAATGAGGTGGCAGATATGGCGATGTGGATTTATTAATTATAAGGTAATTAATAAATAATTGTGTAAGGTTTAGGTGATGAGGTTAGGTTGCGAAATGAGATGCGGGGCACGGGGGGTCGTCAGACACAAATTTGGTGTCTACATTAGCCCCTTGTTGTCATGTAGCTTGTCTTGTAAAGTTGCACAGACAATAATAAGAAGTGGCTACCCCTGTTAAGGGTATAGGTAATCCCCCTCAAATCTATCACAGATTGAGGCAACGTGAAATCAAGGATAGAGTTGATAAAGGGTAAATGGTGTTGAAATAATGGTGAGATGGTGGGGTAGGTCCAAAGAATCATACGCACGTTGAAATGAAGTAGTGCGACCAGGGTACATGATTGAAAGAGAAAACAAGCAATTCATAGGCAAAGTTTGATAGTTTATCCAAACAAGGGTGATATAATCCTGGTATCCAAGGCATAGGAAGTAGCTCCAGGGGATATAACGGGTAAGGTACATGAATGTTTAGGCATGTTCAACAGTACCAAATGGTTGGTTTGGTCGAGATAAACGTCACAGTCTAGGTCTAGGCAAAGTTGGTCAACTGATCAATTCAAGTACCCTAATCATTCTAAAACACGAACAGGGGAGCTCGATTGAACAAAAAGCTACATGTTGGGTGGATAAAATTTTAATTTGTTGGTTTTGGGTGAGGTATTTGAGTGGTACAGCCTTGGGTCGGGCCGATTGATGAGTGAGGGCCATGGGTCAGCCCTGATTGGTTGTTTGCGGCCTTGGGTCGGGCCAAATGGTTGGTTGCGGCCTTGGGTCGGGCCAAATGGTTGGTTACAGCCTTAGGTCAGGCTAGATAGTTGGTTACGGCCTTGGGCGGGCCAAATTGGTTGGTTGCAGCCTTGGGTCGGGCCAAATGGGTTGGTTGCGGCCGTGGGTCGGGCTAAATGGTTGGTTACAGCCTTGGGTCGGGCCAATGAAGTCAACAAAGGGTTTTCAGTGAAGGTGGATATAGGTGATGTTGTGAGAAAGGGTGATTACTAAATAAGGGCAGAAATTTGGTGTAGGTAGGTATTAAACTGATATCAGCTAGATATGACTGGTATCGGTTAGGTGACCGATACTGGTTCCTTAGGGCACAATATAACCGATATCGGTTATAGGTCAAAAACCTATAAAAATAAAAATACGGCCTGCCATTGACACATTGTCAATTTGAAAACCAATTTGAGTTGTCTGAGGTGTATTGTTGAGATTGGTGCATTTATTGGTTGAGGTGGCACTATTTGAGTGGAGAAGTGAGTGGTTGGTAGGCCCTAGTGAGTAGGAGGCAGCAGTTGATTGGTGGAGGACCCAGCAGAGGAGAGTTAGAGCCATGGCACAGCCCGGAGGAGCAGGAGGTGCTGGACCAGCTGGACCACCACCACCTATCCCACCATGACGACGTGTCGTCGTACCGGTAGGTTCGAAACCCTTCATTATGTGAATTTGATGTTATTAAGCTATATTGGGGTTTGGGGTAGGAATCCATGTTTTTAATAAAAGAATTAATAAATGGAAGTGGTTTGGAAAAGGGAGAGGGTAGGTAGGTTAGTTAGGCTAAAACGGTAGGGTGGGTAGGTTTTTAGGATTTTTTAATGGGTAAAATGGGAGTAATAAGTCAAATAAGGGTTTGGAGGGCCGCATCGGGTTCGGCTCCGTGATTTTATAGTGACCGATACCGGTCACTAAGCGACCGGCATCGGTTAAGAAGTTTTGGGGCAGGGTTGGTTTCTGGTTGACCGGTGTCGGTCGTATGGCGACCGGCGTCGGTGGAGACATTGTGGCGGTCATGGGTGACCGGTACCGGTCCGTAGTTAGGATTATTAATTTGGTTGGTTGGGTTTTGTTGTTTTGAATGTTTGGTCGTTGGTTGGGTTGCTGTTTGGGTGTTTTGGTATTGTTTGGGTTGTTGTTTGGGTGTGTTGGTATTAGTTAGGTTGTTGTGTGGGTGTGTTGGTATTAGTGATTTGGGTTTGGTGTTTATTGTTGGGCTTTGTGTTTTTGGGGGTGAAGAGGGAAGGGGTAGAGGTTGAGAGGAAGAGTGATTGGTGGGTGGGGGGAAAATGGGGTGGTTGTGTGGTCGGGTGGGTAAAAATAAAAGGGGGTATAGAAGGTTAAAGTAGTAGTTGTTGTAAAGAGTAGAGCTAATGCAGTGGGTTGGTTTTGCAGGCATGTCAGCAACTGACGATGCGGGATAGGATGCCCCCGCTGTTGAGATGGATACAGCCACACGTGTCCGCAGCGCAGTGGGCCATCATGCGCGAGGTGGGACTTGGCGGAGTCCAGCGTTATCGGGCTATAGATAGGGATCATAGTCTTATGGTTGCCCTCATCGAGAGATGGGATCCGGTGACCAATGTGTTCCATCTCCCGACTGGAGAAATGACGATTACACTGGAGGATGTGTATCACATCCTTAGACTACCGATCGATGGAGAGGCAATATTCCAGGTAGATGCAGAGACATCCATGGACAACATTCTATAGGTATTCGGGGATGCAGCCGCGTTATTGACTTATCACAGCGCGAGTATTGCCTATGGGGACATATATCATGCCCATAGACATGAGACACGGCTTGCCGTGTTGATGATGATTAGCATCACATGGTTTGTCCTCCTGGACTCAGAGGGAGGCCACTTTCCACGGGTGCTGATGGGGGTACTACACGAGATGGTGGAGGAGCATACATGTTATGCTTGGGCACCAGTATACCTGGTGTAGTTATACAGAGAGCTGTGGGGCTACCACCAGATGAGATGATTCAGGATTTGTTCTACATTCTTGTTACATTGCTGGGCATATGAGTATATCATATGCATTCGACCAGTAGGGCTGCCCCAGCAGCTAGGGCCACAGGTGATTTATAGATATGGCTTTCAGAGGTGGTTGGGAGTCATGGGCCAGCCACGAGCAGTTCTCACCGGACGGGATGTAGCGTATTACTGTCATGTATTAGAGGGTATGACTGCCTTGGATATTGTATAGAGGCCTTACAGAGGTCATCAGCCCCACGGAGGAGCCCGATCACAGTTGCGTTGGATCTAGTATACATTCTGGATAGCGGGACGGAGGCTGGGAGAGCATGAGCGGATACCCCTGGAGAGGGTATGATGGCAGTTGGGGTTACGACAGGATGAGCCACCGCCATTCCCTCACTACCGGAGGGATGATGTAGAGGCCCCACTACCTGCACCACAGCCTGTGGACCTAGATTGGGTAGTAGAGAGGCCAGCAGATGATACCGTAGACGATGCCGGCTGCATAAGATCATTTTTGGTATGATGGGCAGGGGAGAGAGCCGCGAGGAGAGCACAGCCCACACAGCCAGACTTAGCGGCTGTTAGAGTAGAGAGGGACCAGCTTAGGGGACATGTACAGTTGTTACAGGGGCACCTTGATGCTACACAGGCACAAATAGGTGTCCTACAGGGGCAGTTAGCCCAGGCACAGGTACAGGCACAGGCACAGGCACCACCACAGGCACCACCAAGGGCATCGGCATAGCCACAGGTACAGGTACCGCCACCGGCGCAGCCACAGGCACAGGTACCACCACCGGCATGGGGGCCATTATTATTAGGAGTCAGGGGACCAGCCCCAGCAGCGATGGTGGCACGGGCCCGTTATATGGAGGTGAGAGCGGAGGCCCGGTACTATCAGGACGTCCTTGATGGTACCGGGGCTGACTATCAGCCGTATGCGGTGCACAGAGTAGAGACCTCACAGATTCAAAGATCTTAGGGTGGTGCAGCTACAACCGGTGGGTCGGTGACAGGGAGGAGGCGGGAGCCAGGGCCAGGACCCGCAGGGAGAGGTACTGAGGGCGGTGGGGAGAGTTGAGACATCCCTGGGTCAGAGATAGATGTTTTTGTTTATACATTGGATATAGGCACTGGTCTGTGAATCGGTTATGTTTATAGAGGCCTGCGTGCCCACATATGATGTATTCATTCATTTATTCATTTATTGTATATACCGGCCTGTAAGCCGAGTACGGGTTGTACAGTTGATACCGGCCTGCGAGCCGAGTATATTTTTGATATGAGAGACCGACCTGCAAGCCAAGTCGAGATGTTGACAGTTATTGCGGCCTGCGTGCTGGCTTTGTATTATTATGAGATCACAGAGGCCCCTATGTAGGGTAAGTTGTATATTTGAAACCTTTGATATATATATATATATATGATGATTTTGATCCATATGTTGTGTTTAAAATGTTTTAAATGTTTTGTTGATGTATGATGAGTTTGATCCACATGGTTTATATATTGATGGTGTTGATGTCCTTTGTTGATGGCTTTTTGAAATGGAATGTATGTATATATAGATGATGAGTTTAATTCACATGTTGTGTATGCTGATTTTGATGTATATATATGATGTCGTATGTATGTTGTCGATGGTTTGTCTTATTGTAGATAGATGATGTTGATGAAATAGCGATAATATATTGATGTGATTTTGATGACAAATATTGGTAACTGGTGTTGTTATGCAGGAAAAAGAGGCGGGCGCCACAAAAATTTGCTAAAATGAAGAAACAGCTTAGGTTTAAGCAAAAAAGGGGGCACATCATCGATATCGGTTATGTAACCGATGTCGGTAGCTATATGAACGATAACGGTTATGTAACCAATATCGGTTATTTCAAAATTATATTTCCTAAAAATAGAACTACTTGGTTGGCAACTTAAGTTCTTATTTTTAGCATTCTTATTTTTAGAGTCATGCAACAAGTTAAATACGTGAATGCGACGCTGTTTGACGACTGATACAGGTAATTACATGAAAGAATTTTAGTGATAAGGAGAACAGAGATAGGTGAAGTGAGTGTGGGTGGAGATTTAGAAGGCAGAAAGACAAGTTATATTTGAAGAGGGTGGTGAACATGGCCGAATGAGGAGAAGCATCCAGCAGGCAGGGACGAGGGGGAAGACAAGTTCCACCCCAAGCTGCTGCATCCCGAGAGGTAAACTGTTTGGTTGTAATTTGATTCTTGCATGCTTTGTGTGAATAGGATGAGAGAGAGTAAGTGGGTATAGATGAGAAAGAAAAGGTGGTAGGAAAGGGTTTGGGATGGGGTGAGTGCTATGGGGTAGGTAAGCAGGGTGTTCTCGTGTGTTTTTAGGTATAGATAGGAGTAAACGGGCAAAATAATTATCATAAGTGTATGTTTTTAAGCAGGGTGTATATTTTTGACAGTGACCGGTATCATTTAGAGATAACCGGTATCAGTTAGCAAACCGGTATCGGTTATCTATAACCGATATCGGTTACTGTAGGAGTTTCCAGAATTTGAGAAAAAACCCGTGGAGATTTGTTTTATTGAATAATTATGTGTCATTTTGATGTATGCAGGCGGAAGCAGGGTTAAGGATGAATGATACTGTGCTAGCGTTGTTGTCACGAATCTGAGCGGATGTAACACCAGCTGAATGGGCATTGATAAATCATTTGGGGTTAAGTGGAATCCACTATTATTCACGAATCGCGCGTAACCCTGCTATGTTACAGGCGTTGATTAAGAGATGGAATCCAGAAAAGAATACCTTCTATCTGCCAACAGGGGAGATGACAGTGACGTTGGAAGATGTGTTCCGTATTTTGAGACTCCCAATGATAGGAAAAATAGTGTATCAGGCATTGCCTAGCGCGGGGCGGGTAGAGATAACAACAGTATTTGGTTCAGCTACACGAGATTTGACAGAGCGAGGTTTGACATTCACTTATGGTACAATGTATGCAACACACCCTGAGGAAACAAGGTTGGCAGTGGTATCAATGATAGCAGTAGGGTATTATGCATTACCGAGGGCGGAGGGTGGAAGATTTCCAAAAACATTGATGAGTGTTATTTGTGAAATGATAGAAATGAGCATGACTTTTGCGTGGGCACCCGCATATCTGGCAGAGTTATATAGGGGTTTATGGGCCTGCAAGCAAAAACACAGGATGACACTGGATTGTTCGTACTTATTACATTGTTGGTGAAAAGTTAATATCATAATTGCATAAAGAAAATTCGAAATCTTACTCTTTATTCTTTCTCTATACATAGGAAGTATTACATCCATTTAAATAGGAGATGTTGTTCCTATATTTAAGGAGATATAATCTCCATAAATATCTCCACACATAACTCCTAAAACAACTCCATTCTATTATACGTGAGATTTTGTTTTTCTCACAAAACTAATATTGTTAATGATTTGTTTACTCAACAACTCATAACAATATTTACTCACCCACTCATAATTACATTTACAATAATGTAATTAATTATTACAACACATATTATATTATCCTAGATAATATAATCACTTACATAATATTCTATGTTCACACTACAACATAGATATTCCTAACATTCGCCCCCTTAGTGTGAACATGGGGTAAGAGCTCCTGGAAACATCAACCTTGTCAGAGTATTCATTGCTACTGGATCTTGCTATCTGGATCTTGCTGCTAATGATCATCCTTGTCATATGAACATCTTCATCGACTGATCACCTTCCACCGAAGTACCTTCCACCGAAGTATGGCAGTCAGAGGACCGTACGACAGTCAGAGGACCGTACGTAGATGATTTTCCCCTGTAAGCTGAGTCATGCAGTTTGTTTCTTCCACACCAAATAGACACTCAGGAACTGTTGTTAGTCTATGTGAACACATTAAAATCAAAACATGAAACTAGTTTCACCCCCTTGTGTATAAACACACCACATAACTGAAATAAAATATCACCACATCTGTCTGCGACCCCATCATTGGTGAATGACGAGAGGACGCTGATTTTCCTCCTTCCTCCATTGCCTCCTTCCTCCAACAAGAAAAGAGTCTACCATAGGAAATCCTCAGGTCACTAGGACATGAAAGTTCTTCATCAGTTGAGTAGACTTCCCAATCAGTTTCGACTTTAGCTAGAAGGGCTTTCTGATCTATCTTGTCATCAAGAAGATCCTGAGCTCTCTTTTTACAGTTCAGTATTACATGCCCAATCTCATTACAATAAAAGCATTTTATTTTTCCATGTGAAGGAACCTTCTTTGGTTTATGTTTTTCCTTCTTAGATGAGGAGCTCGGTTTGTTTCCTACATATAGTACTTCTTCATGTTCTTCATGATTGCTTTGTTCTAACAATGTAGAAATCACTCCTTCTAGACTAATAGTAATTTTACTCAAAGTAAATACAATATTTGAGTAACTCTTAGGCATGCTATTAAGAAGAATAGCTTTAGCATCATCATCTTTTACATGTTCTTTAATTCCAGCTAGTTGATTTAGCAAAGAACGAAACTTAC
Organism: Taxus chinensis; assembly: GCA_019776745.2. Classification (NCBI taxonomy): domain Eukaryota; kingdom Viridiplantae; phylum Streptophyta; class Pinopsida; order Cupressales; family Taxaceae; genus Taxus; species Taxus chinensis. Next base: position 81,300,145 of record CM034149.1, read on the forward strand.
TTATATGATCTGCCATTTTTGAGTTCTCTTCCATTTTCAACCCGTACAAGCATTGCTTCAATGTAGTCTTTGCCATTTCAGCTTCAGAACCAAACAATTTGTTAAGAGACTCCCAAATTTCTTTTGCAGATTTTGTGAAATCCACATGATGTAGATAGGCTTTTGATAAGCCCAGACCAATGGTACCCAATGCTCTCTGATCTTTTGCATTCCATTTTGCCAATTCATTTCCTCCAGTGGGTGGAGTTGAATTAGACTTCACCACATCCCATAGATCCTTTTCTATTAAATGTAATATCTGTAGTTGCCATGTATGGAAATCTTGTCCTTCAAACTTTTTAATCAGATTTAGTTTCTCCATTATTTTGTACAATACTGATAAAAAAAATACAAAATTGAATCAAGTACTTTAAAATTTTATATTGAATACCTTTTAACCTCCAAGCAAGTCAAGAACTTGTATTAACAATTCAACATTATTGAAAATTGGAGAAAACTTTCAGTAGAAGAATTGATGTGCTTAATTTGATAGCTGCATAGTAAAATCCGTATTTCTTCCAAAATACGTTCTGGGTTCTTCTGAAATTTCTTCTGTAGTTTCTTTACTAGCACGTGATTTTGCACACAAAATTATAGAAAAACCCACATCTGGAAACGAAAAATATAATATATTCTTTGAGACGGATCTGATCATGAAAGCACTGAAATTTCTTGCATCAAACCTGCTCTGTTACCAAATGAAAAGTTAATATCATAATTGCATAAAGAAAATTCGAAATCTTACTCTTTATTCTTTCTCTATACATAGGAAGTATTACATCCATTTAAATAGGAGATGTTGTTCCTATATTTAAGGAGATATAATCTCCATAAATATCTCCACACATAACTCCTAAAACAACTCCATGCTATTATACGTGAGATTTTGTTTTCTCACAAAACTAATATTGTTAATGATTTGTTTACTCAACAACTCATAACAATATTTACTCACCCACTCATAATTACATTTACAATATGTAATTAATTATTACAACACATATTATATTATCCTAGATAATATAATCACTTACATAATATTCTATGTTCACACTACAACATAGATATTCCTAACAGTTGGGCCTATGAGCACATTGTTTGTGTGCGTCCAATAGGCCAACCCATCGAGTCGGGAGAGGCAGGAGTGCAGAGGTTGGGATTCAGGACGATGGGTCCAGACAGAACAAGAAGCGAGATCCCAGGCTGTGATAGATGACATCGAGTATTATAGATAGGTATGGGAGATGGTAACGATTGTGGATATTTGTTGGAGGCCTTATGGGAACTATATGATGACAGAGAACATAGCTGAGGAGTTAAGGGGTGTGGAGCGATTGAGGTGGATCGCAGGGCACAGGCCGGGTGAGTACGAGAGGATTCCTCTAGATCGTGTGCTGCGAAAATTTGGGTTCGTTCAGGATATACCTATGACATATAGACCATACATGAGGATCGATGCTGAGGTAGCATTCTCACCTCCCCCGGCCGACACCTCCAGAAGGGCCAGAAGAGATAGCAGCCGATCGTAGGGTAATGGATGCGGAAACGATAGAGGCCTATAGAGTATGGTGGGTAGCAGAGCTGCGAGGCGCACGTGAGCACCCTGACATAGTTGTGATTACAGCAGAGAGAGATCATCTACAGGATTTGGTTCACCAGCTTCAATCACAGGTGAATGAGACAACGGGATTGTTAGAGGTTTCACAGTTACGAGTGGAGAGACTAGAGGCAATATTCCTCCACACGAGAGGATGTATTTGTATGTTACAGGAGATGTTGGCGGATCAGTGGGAGGAACCAATAGCAGTTGCACCTTTGACGATGGAGAGGCCAAGTGAATGGCATCGACGATCATGATCACCACTTGATTCGGGAGGAGGCGCAAGGGTCTAAGTGAATTTCGTAGGAATATAAGAATAAATAAGGATGCCGACCTGCGAGTCGATGATAGAGAAGATGTATTTGTTGAACATCTAAATAAAACTGAATATGTATGTTGATTTGAGTTGTAATAATGAGAAGGGTCGTGTTTTGAATGTTTGTTTTGAAAAATGATAAAGATGAATGTTGGCGAAATGAAATACACAAAAATATGTATATTTACAACACATGCTAAGTTATGGGAGGGGATGGTCGAGCTAACCTTGGGAGACATCATATCTCTTAAGTGTTGCCTATATAGCCCATTACACAAAGCAAGGGGGGGGCCTTAGACCGATGTAGTTCTCCCTTAGGGCCAGGGAGAGGTGAATTCAGGCAATTTTAGGTATGTTTAGGCAATTTGTGGGTTGGTAAAAATATTGATATTGGTAGGGTAATGTTGTTGGTGTTGGTAAGGAATTGGCAATGTTGGTATAGGTATAGGTGAAGCGAAAGTTAGCCTACCCAAGTGGTAGGAAACCATGTCCTGATTACGATCAACACATAATCCTAGATTCGAGTCAAAGAGGAAAAAGTGCTCCGTAGGTGAAAAGAGCTAAACAAACCACATAATAACGTAGAATGAGCTTGAAACCCTAGGTACCGTGCGTAGACAAGAAGTCGATAGGTGAAAAGAGTTGTATAATCACAATATATCGGGTATACGTCACGTCCCTTGAGTTTTGTTGTGTAAAAAAATGGTGAGGTGAGGTGGATGGTGTAGTTGAGGCACGAAGAACTTGTTATAAAGTGAGTATTTTGACAAAAGAGAACCTAACCAAAATAGACAAGTCCATGACTCAAAAGTTCTTTTGAATGCGGCTTTTATTTTGTTGAATATAGACTAATCGATGCGGGAAGTCTAAAAGGGATATGTATGTATTTTATTACTCTTGAGGTCTTCATGAAGTTGATCAAGGCGAGAAGCTTCTGATAAAGGCTGACTGTGTATAATTGTCCTTCAAGGGAGTGGTCTATTTATAGTAGCAGATGCGGCGTTTTTGTATAGCTGTCCTTCGGGGGAGCAGTCTATATATATAATAGTAGCAATATTTTGGCATATAACTTTCCTTCGAGGGAGTAGTCTATGTATAATTTAGAGATCTAGATGTCCGTTTGGCATAAAGCATCTAATTTTGGATGAATTTTGACTCAAGAAAATCCCATAAGTGTTTAATTAAGAATGTGTCATTTGAATACTTTTAACTCATGGACCAGACTAAAAAGGGGAAGGCATCTGTAAGAAGAGGTGATGACCAAACCACGTGAGCTTGATTCTATTTTGAGATGCATGAAACAAAGTGTATGAGGTGGTAAATGAACTCAAGGGACAAGCGCAAGGTAGATAATAAGTGATATAACACTAAATTCAACAGTAGAATGGTCGAAGATGTAAGGCATTAAGGGGCTCAGGCTCAGGTTTACCATTAAGCGAAGCTAAACGATAAGTGCCTGTTCCATAAGTGTGAGTGATAATGTAAGGCCCAATCCAATTGGGAGTAAATTTGCCACGTTTGCTCTTTTCTAGTTTGGTTACATGTTGATTCTCTTTGAGGACAAGATCACCAATCTTAAAGGTACGCTCATGAAGTCGCTTATCATAAGCACGCTTGATGCGTTTTTGATAGATTTGAAGGTGGTCAAGAGCTGTAAGACAACGTTCATCAAGAAGCTCTAATTGGGCTAACCGCTCTTGTCGGAAATCATCGTTGGTGAGAATATCTTGAAGAGATATTCTGAGGGAGGGTATTTTTATTTCGAGAGGCAAGACAGCCTCGGTACCATATACCAAAGAAAAAGGTGTGGCATTAGTGGAGGTACGAATGCTAGTATGATAAGCCCAAAGGGCAAAGGGGATGTGATCATGCCAATTTCTTCTGGACTCATTAACAACTTTCATGAGGATTTTGGTTAAGGTTTTATTAGAAGATTCAGCCTGACCATTGGCCTGTGGATAGTACAGTGATGAGAAGCTAAGTTTGATACCGAAGTTGTTACAAAGGTCTTGTAACAACTTATTTTTGAAATATTTTCCATTATCTGTTATCAGGTGATGAGGAACACCAAAACGACAGATAATGTGGTGGTTAATGAACTCTACAATTTTTTATTTTTTGGTTGAAATGAGTGGAATAGCCTCCACCCATTTTGTGTAATATTCGGTTGCTGTGATTATCCATCGGTGACGTTATGAAGAGGGTGGATGAATCTCACCAATAAGGTCTAAACCCCATTGTGAGAAAGGCCAAAGATCTCATGCGACCTGTAGCGGATGGCTAGGAGTATGTTGAAGGTTGGCATGTTGTTGACACATAACACAATGCTTAACATATTCGTAGCAGTCGGTATTAAGAGTAGGCCAATAATAGCCTAGGTGAAGGATTCTTTTGGCCACAGCAAGGCCACTAAAATGTCCACCACAAATACCGTCATGGACATGTTGGATGGTATAGGTGACCTTCGTGTTGGTTAGACATCAAAGGAGGATGCCATCAAAGCCACGTTTATAAAGGAGTCCCCCCATGACGACATAACGAGAAACACATTTAAGAAAAGCACGTTTTCCGGTGCTAGTAAGGTCAGGTGGGAGAACAGAGGTTGTAAGGTAGTCGTTAAATTGGTGATACTAGGTATCCCACGATTTTGCATTTTTTCCATCATTTGTTTGATGAAATTCGTGGTTGGATGAGCTGATGGTGCGGTTACGGCAAATGGAGGAAAATTGGGCCAAGGGCCTCCACTAGACAATGGTAGCGTTAAATGTTGATAAGGTATGGGGGACAAATGTGTTGAGGCAACCGAATAGAGATGTCCTATATAAGACGTTGAGGTCACCGGCTACGTGTGTGGGAATGAAAATGTGGGCAGAGCTTGAGAAGGAAAGCTCGTGTGGATAGGTGGTAGAGAGCAAGTCATGAACGGAACAGTCTGCAAGAGAGACGAGGTAGAAGCAGTCGGCGGTAATGACATGTGGGGCCCAATATTAACCAAAGGAAAGCCAATCTGTGTTGTATGAACCCCTGAAGCCGCTGGATTGGGAGACGGGGCTAAGGATGTAGAAGGCAAAGCGGAGTTATCAGGCCGAGAAGGAGCTAAATGAGAAGGTATACTGATAGGCATGCCAACAAGGAGTTGACCATCGGGCGTATGGTCAGGGGCATGAGACAAATAGTATTGTACAGTGCTAGGATTGGTGTCCAGAAATTTTACAAATTCCTTATCTCCTACAGGGATTTTAGGAACCTCACTGGTGTCCGTAGGGTTCCCCATAGAATGTGAAGGGGGTGATTCAGGCAAAGGCACAGAGCAAGCATGTGAAACCATGGCGGCGACTTGCTTTCGAGTGATAACAACCATGGACAAGAGTACATAGTAGGGTTTCAATCTATCAGGAATAGAAACAGACTTAGAATGGTAAAATTGGTAGGTTGCTGGTTTCAGAAACTGTGAAAGACAGTAACCGATATCGGTCAGGTAACCGATGTCAGTCAGGATGTAGCCAGCGCCGGTAAGCTAACCGATGTCGGTGGAATATAATTAGTGTAAGAAGCAATAGGAAGTTGTTGATTTGGTGTTTAACAGTGCTTAGTATGCCTACTAAACTGTTCTGTAGTGATCACAGAAAACAGTGTATGACAAAGAAATAGAACTGATACGCATAATGATTTCAAATCCTAAACAAAAGACTTAGGGGAAATGTCAAGTTTGTTTTGGCTTATAAGGTTACTTCAATCAGGCGGAGTAATACCGCGGAAAAGGGGGGATGTTTTGAGCTGTTGTGTTAATTGTGAAGTGATTCGGTATGTGTTGCACAGTGAAAGTAAGATTAATTTCTTGTCAATACCGTGGAAATCACCCCCACGTGTATGACCTATTACTTAATCTACGTTCACTAGAATTGAAAACAACAAGCAAGAATGTAATGCACGTGTTTTAAACTCAAATTGAAAATTTTATTCGATGAAGCAAGGAAGATGACTTTTACTAATGCAAAACTGGGAAAAGCAAGACAAATTCTTTTACCAAATATAAGAAAATATCATGTGAAATTTTTAGAAGAAGAAAACAACAAGTATGCTCCCTATATGAAAGCAAGCAAGAGAAACAGAAACCCGAAATGGGTTGAAGGTGGTCAGTTCCCCTACTAATATGAATTAACACAAATTCTAACAAATAAGCTATTGTCCAATTACAATTTGTTTACCTTGTTAGAACAATAAAGAAAGGGCTGGTCTTGGTTTAGAATCATGGTGACCGATGCCGGTCACTGTAACCGGTACCGGTTGTTGGTAACCGATATCGGTAGGGGAAATGTTTTAGGGGCTTTTGGTGAAGGTTGGTTATAAGGTGGTTGTGTTGTTTTATAAGGCTGATAAATGGGTGGGGTTAGGTAATGGGGTGATGAGAAGGACTCAGAGAGTACGGGGGGGGTGTTCTTGGGGTAACGTAAGGGTAGAGGAATGACAGTTAGATGTAATGTGTTGCTGGGTAGTAGATCTAGGAATAGACTTATGATGGCTGTGATTCAGAAGTTCAAGAAATGTTATTAAAAGGACATACAAGATACTACTTACTGATTATTAATAAGGATGTAGGTCCAAGAACTGTGATGATGACGGCAGAACTCAGGTAGGATGACCTGACAATCAGTAGATGAGCTATCTTCCCTCCCGACGAACAGATGAGTGTCACAAGGCTCCAGTTACTCAGTTGCAGTTTTTGGCTTCATGTCCTTCTCTACAAACTCTTCTTGTTTCTTTCACTTGTCTTTATTCAACCAAGTAAATTCCAGATCCTTCCAATGAGTTCTGATTCAGATCCAAAAAAATCCAACCCTTTGTTTTTGGTTGGGAGTGGTCATTTACAGGGAACCAATGGCGGTTACGTAACCGACGGCAGTCGAGTAGGAACCGGTGCCGGTCAGGTCAAAACGGGCTATTTTTAGTAAAATAGCCAGCTTTCCCTCCTTTTCTCCCAAGGGATTAGTTGCGGGCTTGGTCAAGTCATTATGAGGTTGGTTTTAGGTGCGGATGAGGAGTCATTAGTCATAGGTGTGGATGTAGACCAAGTTATAGGTCTTAATTAGGTTAGTTTAGGGTTAAGACTAGGTCATGATGAGGTGGTGAAATGAGGTGGCAGGTATGACGATGTGGATTTATTAATTATAAGGTAATTAATAAATAATTTTTTAAGGTTTAGGTGATGAGGTTAGGTTGCGAAATGAGATGCGGGGCACGGGGGTTCGTTAGACACAAATTTCGTGTCTACAGGCGTAGGTGTGGCTAATTATTGAGGAACAATCTTTGCAGGAGGGGGAGTGGCTCGAGCTATGGTTTTGGGTGCTGGCATGGTCTTGTGTGTTGGTCATGTTTGTTTGTGTAGGGGTATGGTAGATGAACTAATAGGAGGGTGTATGGTTGTTTTGACTACCTTATTGAAGGGTAGCATATTTTTATATTTGTGTGGCACCTTCTTGGGAAAAGATGATATGGGTGTACGAGATCTAGAGGGAAAAGCAAATGGGGGAAGAGGACGACTTACCCACGGGGATAACGGAGGTGCTATGAAGGTAGATGATGCGGGTCATGCCGGGGGTGTGAGGGACAGAGACTGAAGTGTAGTGGGTAGTGAAGAAGTAATTGATAGAATTAGAGGAACGAGTGGTAAAGATGTTGTAGGTGTGGGTGTAAGTCGTATTGGGTGCTTGGGTATGTTAGAGGTTTACGAGGAAGGTATGGGCTGTTATGTTTTTGGTTTACTGATGGGTGGAGTCTCTTAACCATACTGGGAGGTTGAGGTCCTTAGATGGATGGAAAGGGTGAAGGTGATGAAGGTTTGATTGACGCAACTAGGGTATGAGTTCTATGGGCTTAGTTCTTATGTTTGTCTGCGGGAGTAGGTTTGGTGTTGACTTTGGAGGTTGTAGCTAAATCTAGTTTTATAGGTGGATGAATAAGGCCAGTGGTTGGGGTGACCCCTAAGGTAGTGATAGGTTTAATCAAGAAAGATGATGTAGGTGTGGGTTTGCATTTAGCTACATGTTGGGTTATGGGTAAGGGTGTGTTTTGAGCTATGATGGGTGTCATGGCATAAGTTGTGATAGAGGTGGTTGTGCTCGGTTTGATTGGCCAAAATATTTTTGGGTAGATAGTGAAAGTGTCAACAAGTGACATCTGCATTTACGTTGAGACAAGAAGCAGAAGACACCCCCAAAGTAAGGCTCTATCCACATAATCTAAGTGATCAGCTAAGCACAAGAATGGCACAAATGTAGGTGAGGTTGATAAGGACCTAATGGAAATTCCCGTAAAATTTGTCTAAGAAATGGGG